>CM071926.1:126874861-127226148 GCA_016081115.2 Rehmannia glutinosa
CCTTATTTTAAACAGCAAATGTACCTGCGTTGCAGTCAAGAAAAAGGGTCAAAATGCAGGCTATCTCCTCACCAGCAAAACTTATAAAAACTTCTGGCTCTTGGCATAACTATTTTATGGCTTTTCACATAGGGGATTATTTAATAACTATTACCATCTTCATTTCATTTGATAAATCAGTTTTATTCAAACTTAATATTTTACCACTCACAATTTGGAACAGAAGATCGCAACAAAGATAGTTTGGTCGTTTCTGATGTACTTTAAACGTTTGTAGCTGTTTTACCTGTATAATGTCATTTTTACGAGTTCCATTTCGTTGATGAAAGAAAAAAATGAATTCATATTCTCAGATAAAAGGGTTAACTACGAAGAGTACTCCTCAGGTTTGGAGTAATTACGGAAAAGCTCTACTAAGTTTCAAATTACAAAAAAAAAAAAAAAAACCAAGAGGCTTGAGGGACACTCCAAAGCTTTTGGATCTTTTTTGTAACTTATGAAAACACGAGGATGTTTCTTCTTCATTACCAAAAGGGGTTATTTGTAAGATTCTGGAGAGGAGTTTTAATGTTATGTTAATTTGGGGACAATACTGCCAGGGCAGATTTTCAGGTCAATGTTTTGTTGACATCAACAAATTCTATTAGGTCAACTCACTACTAAGGTAAAATGTTTGACGTTTTCAAAAAAAAAAAAAGGTAAAATGTTTGACCAAATAAACTTCGAGCTTTATTTGAATTGATGAATTTGAAGTTTTTTTCAAACCCATAATAAATTCATTGAGCTTGTTTGGATAAAATCATTCTACAATGAATTTCAAATTTGTACTACTTCATGTCAATGTATTCCCCCAAATCCTCTCATCCAAAAATGCAACATCCGGGATACTTTTTGTAATTTTGACACTTAGTTGGATTTTTTTGTAACCACCCCAAACCTCAGGGCTCAGGGTACTTTGGTATACAATAAAGATACTTCAAAAGAAAAAAAAATCAGTTGTAATTTCAACTACTTTCATCCCAGACCAACCTTGTAAGACTAGACATGTTTAAGAACACAGACATAATTTGACTTAGATACTCAAAGTTCGTCGTGCATAGGTTGTTCTAATGGAATATTTAACTCAGGGCCCACATTTTGATGAACTGGAACAACATTAATATTATCCCTACCAGCTATAGGTACAATCTCTTCTTGCCCAGCCATGCCAGCTCTCACAGCAGCAATTACCTTTCTCTGCAACTTGAGTATACCAATGCGCTTCGAAACAACATACAGTACAGCCAACGAGAAAAAGAAGAAATCCGGTAACAAGTATCACTCTGCCAAAACAATCTCAACCTTAGACACGAGAGGTAACGAGACCACAATTTTAAGTAGGGTAAATTACAAACACTACCCCTGAGTTTAGCTTAATTACAAAATGGGAAAAATTCAGCTATCTTTCAAAATTGAAAAGGGATAATTACAAAAACTACCTCTGAGGTTTAGTGTAACAACAAAGGCCCGAGGTTTGGTTTTGTCTTAAAATTAAGGGGATAACTGCAATATTTTACAAATGTAAAAGGGGTGTTTGAAATGTTTTTGCTCATGAAGGAGGCATAGTGTAACCTCAAGGGTTTTTTTTTTGTAATTTTCAAAAACCTCTTTTTGTTGTTATTAGCTCAAACCTCGGGGGTAGTTTTTGTAATTATCCGAATTAAAAATCAAAAAATACCCCTCGAAGTTTGTATTTATTTATCAAATACCCCCATCTTGAGGGTATTATTTGTAAAATAGAAACCAATATTGAGGGGATATCTGTAATTTTGAAATAGAGCTGGGTTTTTTGTAATTAAACTGAACCTCAAGGGTGTTTTTGTAAGCGGCCCTTTTAAGAAATAGAAACGGTCATACCTGTCGAGAACATCTTGACGCTGCATTGTAGAGAGAAGGTTTCGGGTCCGAGACAGTAACGAGCGGTGGCCTTTGTATTCACTTTCGGCTTTCCTTAATACTCCTGTTGATTCCTCTGTAATAACATTCAAAACCGTCATGAATCATCTGGTTGACACTTGTGAAAAACCTAAGTAGGAAAAAAAAAAGCTTCTTTTGTTTGTTAAAATGCTGTGATTTTAATAGTCCAAATGTTGTTAAAGGCCAACCAACAGGTAGAAGATGAACTAAAATGTAGGAAAACAGCAGACAACAAAGAAACAGAAAGTGGACGTGTTAAGAGTTCAAGCAGAACATGTTCAGATAAACATTTAGCCTCATGCAACAATGTGTGTTTAATGTTTATAAACCTCAAGAGACGAGCTTAACAAGCTGCGGCTAGAGAAAATAATCTGCACACAAGAAAATGATATTGACCACTAATGGACAGGGTTACTATTTTTATAGCAGTTCCCTTACACTTTGGCTTTTAACTTGAAGGGAAAAAAGAATTCCAAATTCCCATCCACCACCTATTTCAAGCATGGAAAAATTTAAATAAGATGGTAGGGTGAGGTTCCCTTGTAATATCATCATCAACAACAACAACAACAAACTAAGCCTCCCTTGTAATATCATCAGCCCTAAACATATAAGTAGACAGCTGAAACCTCAAGAAATATTATGATGGAAGTATATATGATACTTACAACACCAAGGAATATGGCATGTACAAGCAGTATCTTATAGTTTAGTAGTTTACTCTGCACAATAAAAATTCTCTAGAAAAGAATCACACCAGGAACCGGGCAAAGATATGTAAGCAGACACGATAACCCAAAATCACTAAGAACTCAACAAAAGTAGACAGAATATAAAACATATATACATGAACTAGCATCCCCTTATCAACATTATGACCTCTTCCTATTCATCAGATTTCTAAAGGAAATATTTTATACTCACTAATTTTACAAATCCAGTTGTATATCATATCTTATTAACTCATTATTATTTTCTATTTTTTTAAATTAGGTAGGCATTGGCGGTGGAGGGTTGAGAGGGAGCAATATTAGTTGAACTAGCATCCTTAAGATCTATATATAGGGCTCTCTTTTCCAATGATATTGCCCAATATTGGTTCCCATGCCAGAAACTTCTCTGTTGAAAAAACAATAATAAAATATAGGGATAATTACAAAAAAACCTAAGTTTCAGTCTAATTACAAAAAAATTCAGAGGTTTTTGAAAATTGCAAAAAAAAAAAGAAACTTGCGATTTGATTCCGTCTTACATTTCCCACTTCATAAGCAAAAACATTTCAAAAATCCCCCAACACTTATAGATATATTACGTTACCCCTTAAATTTAAGCATTTAATCAAAACCTAATGGGGTATTTTGTAATTTACCCTATATACATAAAATAATATATATACATATTATATTATATCCAGTGGAAAAAGTATTTGTGACAATATCTCTGTAATTGTATCAGCTATAGACATTTATCAATAAAACAATAGCTTTGTCGTAGGAAACAGAGGAACGAACCGAAAGTCATGAGAGTGCTCCCACTCCGCTCAACCTCCTATTAACACAAAAAATGGAGAAAGTTACATCATAGTCAATAATGATATCAACATTAGCAACAAAAAAGTTTTAATTTTGTATGACCTGAACCATGAGCTGGCGAGTACGTCGAAGGCTTTCCGTGATGCTCTCAGCAGCAGAAGTCATTCCTGCTTTCGTCCTGACAAGCATTTATAATAACATTTTCATTGGTCATATTTGTAAGTAATCTTGAAACATTTCATTGTTATGAGCGCCGAATAATGTTTCAGAGAATTGGTTAAAAAGCACAGAGGAACAAATCAGAGAGCAACTTTACATACAGCAAATTGCGCCTTCGAGTTGTAGACTCTTCACCACCTCCTAAAAGGAGCTCCCTCTGAAGACGGACAGAAGTTCCAAAAAATTCATTTAGTTATTCAACTGAAGTCAGAGTGTTATCTAAATTGGCGAAATGTGTGACACATGACACACACATCTAAGAAGGCACCAAAGGAGTTTATGAAAAAGATTGTCTATCAATAAACGGAAAACCTTTCTGCATTTAATTGGGAAAGCAAGTTTGTTTAATATAGACACAGTACCTCTTGTTGTGCAGCTTTCTTCATGTTTGCCTTTGCTTGCAAATTAGCATTCCTTAAACTTAGCCGCAAACTAAATTTCGACTCACATGGTTAAGAGAAGTAAATACACAAACAATAATATAACACATTACACATGCAGTAATAAAAAAAAAAGAATTCACCTCCCACATCACTTGAATGCCAGAACTTATCAGAGATAAAATGAAACAGAACAGGGATTCAACTACATGTACCAGCGAAAACAAACATTTCAATCAACTGATCCACATTACTAACAAAAAAAAAAAAAAAGCTTTTCAGCACTTCGCCACCATCAAATCCCATCAATACAAACATAAGCTAAACACAAAAGGACTAAGGGAGTGTTTGCAAAAATTTTAGCTTTTATAAGAAGGATTTATTGTTGCAGTTGGAAAAATATTTTATATGTGCCTAAAAGTCAAACCAGACTGAAAAACGTGCAGCACCCCTGCCACTACTTTTAGATTCAGATTAAATTATGCAAATCAGAAGCAAACATTTGAAAACACTAGAAACTACTTTATTAAACCACACAATCATTTTTTTATGTGTTTGCAAACACTCCCTAAGATAGACTCCTAAGCATAGGCGTTTATGCATAAATTCCATTGAAACAAACATGTCCAATATCCATTTTTTAAGTTTATTGTATTTTCTTAATGTTTATTTTGGGTACCAACTAATAATACCATATCTACGGAATCCTACCGGAAGAACCACATCAAAATCCCACCCAAAAAGGCACAATTTAATTGACAGAGACAAACATGAACACAGCCACGCATTAAAAATTGTTGAATACACTTAAACTATCCAGAACTCAAAAACCAAATTTGAAAAGGGCATGTCAATGGGCACCTTTGGATTTGCTTTTCCCAAGATTGAGCCAAAGATTGTGCCTTTTCAACATCATCAACAACGGGGAGCTGAGGGGCAAGAAGATCAAGATTGAACTGGAGTGATTGCAGCACGTTCAGCCCATCTTGAGCTAACCCATTTAATCTTGGCAGTGAATCTTTCTTTTCCGCTTCTTCAACTTCACTTGGATTGGTAATCCTTGATTTTTTCCCATACTCTTGTATTGAATCAATGTGTTTGAGTGTTTGGTTGTATGTTTCTTGGAAATCTTTTTTGACTTTTTCCACTTCTTCTGCTACTTGATCCATCGGGATTTAGAAAATTAGGCTCTGCGTGCAAGTGTGAATCAGAGAGAGACCAATTGAACGAAATCGAAGCTCTGTATATGCGATTTACAGGAACTTTCGCGCGATTTAAGCCATAGAAATCTGAAAGAAGAAAAAAAGAAACTGAAAATAGCGTTTGATGGGCTTGCATATGGGCCAGCTGTTTTGAATTGGTTTTTTTTTTTTTTTTTCAAATGATAAGACTTTTATAAATAAATTCAATCCAAAGGAAACTTACAAATTTGAAGAAAATCGTAGCAAACTTGCTAAGGACCACCCTAGTTAATTTCCTAACCAAGGGGGGAATTGGCTACGCCAATTCAAATCAGTTTCAGAACTAATAGCCAACATGACCAATTTACAACATTGAGAAATTCTAGACGAAGTAGACACTTCAAATGCACAAGAGTCAAAAAGATAACAAAATAGCAAGATGTCTTCGGCTATCGTAGAGGGACTTCAATCTGCAATTTGTTTAGAGTTAAGCCTTGAAACCATATCCTTACCATCTAACCCAATTCTTACATTCTTGACTCCTTGCTTAAAAGCTTTAAATTGTGCATGACAGATTCTTAGCAAACCAGCAACCACTGAATCCAATGATGGATCCTTAGTTCCTGCCCAAGCCAATTGAATCGAGCCAGCTTCATCTACCATCCAACCTCCAAAACCCACCCCAACCTCAGTCTACACAGTCGCATTGATCACAAAAAATGATCCTACCACTGTAGTCAACTTCAGTTTTTTACATACCGTATTCACAAACTGTTTCTTTCTTTTTTTTTTCACTAAGAAAACACACATCCGGGAGATGGAGCTTCATAGCTTCCTTCAACTGGGGGATTATAGAGGGTCATCCCAAACCTCTACAATTCCACAAGCAAACATTCATTGATAACTTTGGGCCCAATTAAGGCTGGTCACCTCCATCGTTTTCCCCTAAACGCTCATACTAACTGTTTCCTCACCTTTCTTCACTCTTTTAGCCTCTCCAGTAAGAATCATATCCTTTGCCACAATACTTTCAAGATTTCTCTTTTGACCACAACTCACAAATTCTCTATTGTCACAATCCACTAGATGAACCCCCTCAAGCTTCCCTTTTCCTTTCTTATTACCATTTTCTTTCCCCTGTCTACCCCCTCAAAGAGATGACCTGGTACTTATTGGGATGTTAGGAAAGACTTCACTTAGAAGAATTCTTTTATTATTCAAAGATATTGAAATATCCATTAAATCATCTTTACCCTCATCATCACAAGGAATCGCTTTTTAACACCTATCTTCCATTATAATCTCAATTGGCTTATTAAAATTCCCTTTCGCACATCCCATAGAATCCATATGGGTATTCTGCCCCTCTTCTAATGCTATTTTCTCCGGTCCATTCTGTTCCGCCAAACTTGAACTCGACTGACTCAATGGAGCTTTATCCCGGTTTTCCACATCCTTCGCAATTTCTGGTTTTGGGCTTCCTATACCACTTGGTTCCATCTGCCTAACTGGGGAATTTTCTCTAGGGATATGATTTTTATTCCTTTTAAAAGGTAACCTTCCAGTATTAAAATCAGTCGCCCTCAACCATTCCCCAAATTGACCCACCTTGAAATCATTATTCTTAAAATCCTCCATCCTAGAGCTACAATTTTTTTTCCAAATGAACCACCATTCCACAATAGAAGCAAAACCCTTGTAGATTTTCATATCTAAATTCCACCCAATGAGCTTCTTCCCCCAGCTTGATATTAGTTCCCCTAGATAACTGCTTTGTGAGGTCGACTTCCACCAAGATTCTGATGAACCGACCTTGGGAGCTTCCAGTTTCAGGTATAATAACATCAGAACAATTCAAAAACCTTTTAACAATCTTTCTACCTGTCTCGATAGCAATCCAATGGTATGGAAGATTCCATACTTGCACCCAAAAATCCATTGTCTTAATATCCTCCACATTGTCCAAGATATTATCATACCATTCCTGAAGGAGTAGATATTGCCCCTCAAAAGACCAGTTCTTTCCATTTAGGACCCAGGTCTTATCTTCCTGCGAGCCAAACACAAACTGGAATAAGTTTATTCCAACTTCTCGCACCGGAAAAGCCTTTTGAGTCTACCATATACTGGATATTGTATTTTTCAGACCCGAGAAATTGGTTTTTTTAGTCCCAAAAATTTTCCCCAGGAGACTTCTCTCACATTCTGCCTTACTTTTTTGGATGTCTTTTTCTCCAGATCTTATATCTTTTTTTTCCTCTGAAGTGAGAGCAAAGTTTTTTAGCCGTTCCACCACCTCCTGATCCATTTTTTAAATGAGAAACCTGAGTCACGTGTCACTCGCAAGGCACCGAATCTAACCACCACTACTACCCACATACCCATACACTAAATGCAACAGTTCTCCCCCCATGTATAAAAATGAAAAGAAAATAATTTAAAAACACCATCATTAATATAAATCCAACCAGGTTGCTGAAGCCATTAATGAAGGAAGAAAAAACAACTACCAAGCACAGTAGTAAATACGGTAAAGACATGCCAAAACCAAGAAGACAAGAAACGGCGGAAAGCAAGTAAAGGAAAAAAAGAAAGAAACTAGGGTTCCCTCTTTAGAGAGAGAAAATTTCTACTCCTACCCAAGGAGACGTTTTCCAAGAATTGAATTGGTTTGGGTTGGGTTCTGCTAAATTTGGGTTGGACATAATCCATGAGACGGACGTTATATTTAATTAGAATTTTGACCCATACCCATACCCATGAAAATAATCCATATTTTTGTATGTGTTTACATCCGTCTGTGAACTTAGATCCCATGAGGCGATCTCATATAAGCACCTCCTCTTAGGGCTCGTTTGGTTGCAGGATGGTTATGTGTATGATTAATTCCCAAGTTCTTTTCTCACTTTATTAGTTGGATATAATAAGTCCTATATTGTGTTTATTTGATGGATTGGGCTATTGGATATATCGCCATCAATTAATAATTTGTTTGGTTCATAATGGATAAGAAGAATCAAACCAACTGAGATTACCTTTGTGCCCCTTACTTTTAATTGATTTTCCTTTTTTACCCCACAAACATATTTCTTCTAATTACTAGTATGCCATTTTCGATCCTACAGAGGCTACTTATAACCTCTTTTACTTTCCCCCAGAAATATTTCTTCTTGGTCGATTTTCTACTGTTGCTGCATATCAAGGACCGAACGACGCACCTACAAGTAAGAATCAGGTGTTTTGTTAAATAAGGTTTTCCAGACTTCATCAATTTGATTTGAATTTGGTTGAATAGATTACATTAAAATTTTCAATTATATTTATTGGGTTTTCATGAAAATATGTTGGGAAAGTTGAACTATGCATTCTGTCGCAATTAGAGGGTGTTGTCAAATATGCGTTATGTTGCGATTTGTTCTGTTTTTTCACTTTTGGTCATATTTTACAACATTAATTCTTATAGCAATTTTGTTTTTACAAATAATTTAAATCATGAATATTTTCAGTTTTAAGTTCTGGGGCTAATCATATATGTGATATGGTGTTTTATGTTGCGATTTGAATATGTTCTTTACTTACTAATGCTCACTGAATATTTTCGTGTTTTTTTATGAGGTTAGTTGGTGAAGTTGTAATTTCGTTGTGAAGATTGCAAGTACGTATATATTCGTAAAACATTTTAAGTTGTTGTTGTTAAATACATCAGATTTTACATTTGTCACTGTCATTGGTTGTTCTTTTTCGGTTTTCAAAGTTAGCCAAGATTTTTCGATCATATATATATGTTTTAAATGATTGTTTTTGATTACTTGATGTTAGAAATATGTTGCTGGGATATGTTAAAAACTGAATGGTGTTTTGGCATCACTTCTTACTTTGTAGTGTCTACGGGCCACTCAAACACCTCTGGATTTTCTTACCATCAATCTCGTACAAATAAATTATGTGATTGTGGCGTTGAAACACCCTTACAAACATCATGGGCACCGACTAACTCGGGTCGTAGATTCTACAGTTGTAATGTATGTCTTACTAGTTAACAACATAAATAATACTTCACATTTTCAATGATTCTTGAACCAAGAATATAAGTATAAAACCCATTATTAAAATAATGCAAGAGCGTAGGTGTGGATTCTTTGAGTGGTATGATCCAATCATGTGCAGAAGGTCAACTCAAATCATTCTAGGACTGTTAAAGAAAATAAATGCACATGAAGGCACCATAAAAGAACTTAAGCGTCGTGAAAGAAAATATCTGATTTCATTGATATTTTCTTGGGTTGTTGTGGTTGTTATCATAATGTTTGCAATATGACTATCTTGAAATTGAGATAATATGATCATTGTAGTAGTATGGTAGTAGTATGTAGTTGGTTGTGTAACTTTGCAATGTATTGGACAAGTATGTAGTTGTCTTATTAATTATTACTATTTGCGAGATGAATGGTCCTCATGTACTGGATAATTGACTTATGTATTAAATCCTTGGTTGGACTTCATATTATTTGCTTCTTCGTGCTACTTATTTATTTGATGTGTTTCTGCTTAAATTTGTTCTGCTTAGTAATGCCTAGGATAAGAAATGATGTAGTTCGATGCTTGTACCAATCAGTCAACTGGAGACCCGAGGAAGAGGAATATTTTTATAAATGTCTCAATCATTCCACTCGTGTTCTACGCTTGGATGTTCCTGTTGAGTGGAACAGGTTTTTAAGTTTGATATCAATAGGATTGAAGAGTCAATTTGGTAAGGATTGCAATGTTGGCATGGTAAAAACTCAGCCCAATTGTGGAGAGACAAATTTGAGGCTTTTTGTAAGTACCTTGAGATTCCTGGCATTGACTTTGACAAGAAACGCAGCATTGTATCTGTTGACGCCAACTATTTCCATCAAATTGGCAATGTACAATAGATATTAATTAATCGAGATAAATATATTTGTACATAATCATGTAAACATTGGACCTTGACTGATACTTATTTTTTTTTGGCAGGAAAGCGTAGAACAACGATATTTTCGCACTTACGAATTTGAGTACTATGAACTGGCTTACAATGTTTTTAAAACTGCCAATGCCGCACAAATTGACCTATCAGATGTTCGTGATCCTGTGGATGATTGATCCACTACTGTGTGATGACGTTCCTGGTTCTGATCAAGTGTTTATGATCCTGGCATGAGAAAATATGTAGTAGTTAGGATGTAATTCTGGTTTTAGAACTTGTGTAATTCTGTAGGATGCAATTCTGGTTCCAGAACTTGTCTAATTCTGTTTTATGTCGTATAACTATGGTGTAACTAATGACGATTGGTATTTTACTTCAATGTGATGGAGCTTTTAGAACTTATGTCTTTCGATTTGGAATCTATTGGCATGGTTTGTGTCTTTTGTCTTTTCAGTAATCTCCTAGCCATGTCTTTCAAGGGTTGTTGGTAATTTTGAAATAGATCTAAACAACCCAATACAGGGGTCATTTGTAATTTTTGTAAAATAACCCATATTTTGAAAACTGAACTAAACATTCAGCTAACTGAACTAAACAATTCATGGATTTAGTGTGTCTTCACACAAAGAATCATATAATTTGCAAAACAACCCCTAAAGTTTTTTACAGTGGTCGTTTTGTTTATTGGATGAATTAGCTATTTTTGTTATTGTATGACTTATGATGTTTTATTTAATTTTAGTTATTTGGATTTGTCATGTAAAACAAGATATGACAAGATATGCAAATGCTTGGAAATGAAAGTCTATATTTGTATGCGCCAAGGTCTGTCTGTTGTATGAACCAGTTGTATGCACAAGATATGTCTGTTTGTTGTATGCACAAGATATATCTGTTTGTTGTATGCACCAGTTGGATACATATGTTGGATTGTTTGTTGTGTGAAAAAAAAATGAGAATGAAAAAAAAAACTGAGAATGAAAAAACCAGACATTAACACATATCAATCCATGACACTAAACTGAGAATGACAAAAACCTCTTTAAAAACAAACATTATCACCCCCTAAAGATTCCCGGGGTCTTTATGTTATTTTAAAAACTACTATAATATCATTCGATTTGTAAGGATTGTGATGTAAAAACTCCAATCGACTGTGATTACCATGCCACTACTTCAGACCGTGTACAACTTAAGTTTCATGAAATCACAAATCATCATACTTTCATTTTGGGGTTGTTTTGCGATTTAAAAACTTATGTGAATGTGTGAGTTTTGAAACTAAATTGAACCTACCACTGTAATATCCATAATGATCAGTTTCTATTCATTAAACTTTAATGCATTCAGGTTATTATGTAAAAAAAATTATTTTGAATCAAAAAAATTACAAAATGACCCCTGCAAATGTTCCAGGGGCTGTTTTGTGATTTTAAAAACTTATGTGCATGTGTATTATTCATAATTATCAGTATCTTAAAAATTGGCAGGTTATGACTTTAAAAATTTTCAAATTGAAACAAATAAATCACAAAATCACCCCCAAAAATTCCAGGGGTCATTTTGTAATTTTAAAAACTACTGTAAATGTGATCGATTTGTAAGGATTATGCTGTCAAAACTCCAAACGACTATGATTACCATGCCAAACTACTTCTGACCGTCTACAAAAAAAGTTTAATGAAATCACAAATCATCATACTTTCATTTTGGGGCTGTTTTGTGATTTTTATTAGTTAAAGCTGCTATGAAATCTGCATGTTGATCTTCCATGTGATCTACTGAGTTTTACATATGGAACTGGACGATTCTCTTGCTTTTGGTAGATAAGAGTATATATTCCTTACCATTCTCACCAAAATATGTCTTGCTACTAAACTACAAATTAGTCTTCAACAGTGTTCTTCTTCCAAGAATTTTCTAGAAGGGCAAAAGAGAATATATTCTTTTATAAAGTACTAAATATGATATAGCAAAATTAAGCATTGAAACAATATGACTGAGAATCAATTTATCAGTTGTTGCATATGGATCCTCATTATGCATTTTCCAATTGGACAAAAAGCTGAGCTTAGCAAATCAATTTGCCTTGGACCTCAATGCCTCAACATATCATTTTTGAATGGAATCAAAATCTTCTTTGATTATGTATGAAGTCATGTCTCTGTCTCCTGTTTATATCATTCAAGTGATGCCCCTCAGCAATCTACCTTTATTTATATCATTCAGTAACTTAGCAAACATTCAACAAAAAATTATCAACTGATTCGAAAATAACATTGCCTTGTCAAAATGCCTCAAAACAAAAACACACCTAAAGGGGATATTAGTCAGTCTAAGGTATTCTACAATGTAAAATGGACCAGAGAAGTTGACCAGAAATTCATCGAGGTCTTGGTGGAGCAGGCAATGGAAGGCAATTTTCGAGCTCATGGTGTAAATACTTTCGCCGTTTCTGCTGCAATGACTGTTGTCAACACACGTTTTGGTACAGACTTCGACTATGCATATTGTATGCAACGAATTAAGAAATTGCATAAGCGCTACCAAGTTTTTAAATGGATTATTCAACTAAGCAGCGTGTGCTACGATCCTATCACCCACAAAGTCGATTGTCACCAGTCTATGTGGGACTACATATGCAGGGTTCACCTATTTATCATTTTTTGGTTGTACATTTTTTTACGTTTACGGCTGATAGGAAGAAAAACTCGGAATGGCTTATAAGTTGGAAGGCGAACATGACTTCGATGAGCTTCGTTCAAATGTTTGAATAAGATGAATTTGATGAAAGTGCAAACAAAGAAGTTGAAGTAATAGAAATTTTAAGTGATCACGATGATGACGTGGGGCTGGACGTTGAACTAGTAGGCAACCAAATGCCTCCTGATGGAGTGGAGCGCAACTCTGACAACACGAACAACTCGTTTTGGAATGAGTTGGTGTGGTATCAGTTTGCAAGCGAGTCCTCAGTTCCGGACCCAGACAACCATCCTTCTAAATTGTCCACCACTAAAGAAGTTCTGAGCAAGATGGAAATTTTTACGACCAAGCCGGCTCTAGTCGTCCACCCCATGTGCAGCCAACAGATAGTTCAACTGCTTCATACTCGCCTATCAAAAAGTTGTGAACTTCCAAGGACATGCTGTCACTTTGTTTGTTGGGTCGTTGAGTCAATTTCTAGTTTTATGTTGTTTCGTGATTTGGAGTTGTTGTTTTGCCTTCGTAGTTTCGTGTCATTTCTCATTTATCTGTCCGGTTATGATTGTTGGAGTCATTTGCACTTTCTATTTGCACTTCGTGTTGTCGTGTCATTGGTAAAGTAATATGTAGGGGTGTCATATTTCAAGTCGTTCACGAAGTTGTACGCTGAAATATATTTGGAACTCGATTTTCAATTGTCCTATTCCATTGCCATCTGTTACCCGTTGTGTAATTCAGATTGGGGCAAAAACATCAATACCCAGAACTTTGATGTTTTAAAAACCAGAAGTTTTTCAAACTTTCATAAGTACCCAGAAGTTGACATATTATTTGTTAACTAGAATACCCCGAAATTTCTACAATCACTTATCTGAACTTATGAAGACATAAAAAACACAACTCATTTCTACAATCACTTTTTCGTATGATCACCTATCCAACAATCACTTATTTGAACAACTTCATCCCATAAAAAATGATAACCATTATATAATCACTTAATAAAAAGCCATAAACGGCTTATTTGAACAACTTAATAAAAAGTCATGAACAACATATTTGAACATGATCACTTATTCATACATGATCACTTTCTATAATCACTTTTGGACATGATCACCTATTCTTACATGATCATAACTTGTTGTGTGTCACAACCTCTGCTACAAATCAGACATTTCTCAAAAATGATTGTCACAAAACCAGCCATTCTCAAAAAACATACATGTTCACCTAGAACCAGCTATTCTCAAAAAACTGAGGCAGTAAGCAAAATATCCAAAACTTCATTCATATTCCAAAACACAAAGTAGAATCTGATTTGAAATCATACAAATATACATAAGGACCCATTAAAATACAAATTCATAGCCACCATAGTCAAAATGTACAATACCAAATGGAATTAAATAACATTACATGTACAAGTCGACTGAAATTTAGTTAACATCACAAATGACCAAACAACTGAATCTATTCAGTTCATGTTAAAAGATTCAATTATCCAAAAATAGAATAGGGTCCTAAACTCCAAAAGGCATATGTCGACTGTGCATCACAGATTTCCCACAAGCTTCTGATAGGTGTGAGTTTTGCATGTATTTTGAGGTGTATTTCGAGCTAAAATGATGGGTAAACATGCACATACTCGCGTTAAATGTTACATATTCACTCATTGTGGAAAAGATATTACACTTTGCTTATTTTGTAGGAATTTCATGATTTTTGAAGCTAATTGAATACAAATACGAGGAAAGCAAAGTGGAAACACAGAGAATTGAGTGGATATACGAAAAGTGAAGCCTAAAAGAGCGAAAATTGAGCGTCTACGGAAGAGACAAGGGGCACACGGGTTGGGCGTGCCTCGGACACCACCGTGCACCCCTGTATAAATGTAATCGAGCCGGAGGCTGCGGCATGGCGCACGGAGTAGCCCATGCATCGACACACCACCCGTGCGCCTACGAGAGAGTTGGGTAATTTCATCGTGGTGGCGCACGGGTAACCCGTGCTCCGCGCACCACCCGTGCGTCTGTCTTTGGAATCCCATCTGCTGACATTATGCCCTAAACTTGATGGTGGGTATAAAAAGGCTTTTGGGGGCGCACACAAGGATATTCTGGCATTTTTGGGATCTACAACACAAGACAAGGGTCAACTCTTGGAAGGAGACATCAAGGAGACAATCGGGTTGCATCGGAGCTTGAGAACGGAGATATATCGAGAGATTGTCGGCGTTCTAAGTTTTCTTGCTTTCTTTTAGTTTCAATCTTTCATTTTCATTTGTAATGACTTTGAACACTTTGTTTATAAGTTGTTTAATCATGTGTAGCTAAACTCTAGAGATTTAGGGTTTTGGAAGTAGATTAATGAACTCTTGTTGGATGTTTTAATCTTAGTTGAAGTTATTATCTTGAAGCTATTTGAGTATTTTGAGCTTATTCTTGTTTTATCACTTGATCAATGATTTAACGTGTTTGATATATTGATTCATAATTCGAGAGATGAGTTTCAATATTAGATCTTGAATACACGACACAAATATTTGCATGAATCGAGAGGTTTGTAAATATTTGTGAGGATATTTGATCTTTTGTGCTTTTGGGAGTTGAATGCTTCATGTTGAGTAGAGATCTAGCATAAGTATTTCGATCTACGTTTTATATGCATCTCGAGAGGGAGGATAAAATAGTTTTGTGATCGTCTTATAGGAATATTGATAATAACGTGGCTTGATTAAACCGGACAACAAGAGGATTATTAATCGAAACCTTAACTCGGAAATCCATTTCATTATCTTGATACTTCTTTCATTTGTGTTATCTTAATCTTGTGTTTTAGTGATTTAAATTGTCTTAATCTCAATACAACAATCATCAAATTTCGATCGTCTAAATAAAAATAAGACTATCTTGGATCAATACTTAGCATATTAATTTATTAGTCTCCGTGGATACGACCTTGCTACCCTATTCGATAATGTACACCGTACACTTGCGGTGAAGCTAAAAATATAAGTAACGACTTCATCCTAACAAACTCAATCCTAGCTTCATCCAAAAAAATTTGAAAAATAATTCAAGGTCCTCGGTGTTCTTCACGAGAAGTTTTGATACTAGTAACTTCTCCGCAGAGAAAGTCCTTGCATCGTACCAACAACACCAAAACCTCCTTCCTCGCGAGTAGAAATATCATATTCATATCCAATTTGCTTTGCTATTTCAGCCGATCTAGCATCGGTGTTGCGGCGATGCGTGGTCATCAAGTCAACCAATGGATCTTGGACATTTCCTTACGTTTACGCCCGGAGCTCTTCTGCGGAAAAGGGGTTTGAATTCGAAGAGTATTTTGTGTTTGAGGCACATAATTTGTTTCATTCTCATCGTCATATTCTTCAAACAAGTTTGCAAATTGTTCGGTAGGCTCTTCATGCGGTGTGGACATTCCATTTTAGCACGTTATTGACTCAAAGTGAAGCTTTTAGCATGTTCTCCGGTTGGTGTCTTTTCTAAAAATGTTAACCCATTCTTAGTAAAAGAGCAAGTCTTGAACCTCATGAGACAAGCATTTCCATCTACCTAAAAACATACAAGTTCGAAACAACTATATCTCAAGAAAATACATTAACGAATAATTAACATACATTAAGTAGAATTCGAAAATAGAAAGATTGTACAGAGATAATTACCTTCACGTGCTGCCCAAGCCTCATCAAGTACATTTAATCATACACGTCTTTGTCATTCCGGCTATCCCCACCGTGAAAGAAAACAAGCTCCCATACTCTTTCTTCCAGGCGTGTATTTTGGAATTGATGTGGGGATCCCTTTAAGGTCGATACCAGGAAGAACCTTCACTGTTTCTTGTTCTAAGGCTTATAGATAACCAATTTTGAAGCCATTCTCGGATTTCGGCCGTTTGCTACAATTTTCTTCAAAGACGCAATCAATACTTCTTCCTTGCGTCGACTCAACTTCTCCCACCCTTGTCATTCCTTTTCTTGTGTTTTTGGAATTTTGGGGTAAGAATCATCCATAATGAAACTACATAAGACACAAAAATATATGTTACCAATTGCCACCATATTGACAATTAAAAAGAAAAAATCAATTTTTAATTACTAAATGTAGACCATATTTACTGTTATTACAAGCACTCGGTGGAACTGTTTAATTTCTAAATGAACGAGAAAATCATGCATCTACTAACAAGACAATCTAACATATATTGTTGCCACAATTCAATACATTCAATGAGATATATACGTCTAAATTGCAAATAAAGTAGAAATGTCCAAATTTATTACAAAACAAATCCAAAATTGCGTCTACAAGTGAAGCGCTTCTAAATGCATTGAAAATAGCGTCGAATCGTAAACACAAAGCACATTAAAATATCAGAAACATTAAAAGCACATTAAAACATGAAATTTATGGAAACTTAACGACCTAGTCTAAACCTCTCCACTCATTATACATTGAATGTGCTAAATGATCTCTCCAGTTATTCCATGCTTGTGTTAATTCAACAATGTCAATGTAATCCATTTGGTTGTCCTCATCGTCATCATCATCATCTTCATCACTTAATGATTCTTCCAACGAATCAATAGTCAACTGTTGATTCTTCCAACGAATCACATTAAAATATCTCCAGAAACATTAAAAAGCACATTAAAACATGAAATTTATGGAAACTTAACGGCCTAGTCTAAACCTCTCCACTCATTATACATTGAATGTGCTAAATGATCTCTCCAGTTATTCCATGCTTGTGTTAATTCAACAATGTCAATGTAATCCATTTGGTTGTCCTCATCGTCATCATCACCATCATCTTCATCACTTAATGATTCTTCCAACGAATCAACAGTCAACTCCATACGGATGAAGTTGTGGAGTAGAGCACATGCCATGATAATTCAATTTTGAACTTTTATAGAATAAAAAGTCCGACTTCGAAGAACAGCACACCATTTTTTCAAAAGACCAAATGTCCGTTCAATCACATTGCGAACTTTTGAGTGGTTCATATTGAAAAATTCTTGAGAATTCTGTGGTATTAAGGTTCCCTCTCCCCAGTCATTTAAATGGTACCTAACTCATTTGTATGGAGTTAGGAACCCTTCACCATTTGTGTAACCATTATCACAAAGGTAAATATTACCTGTCAATAGTAGTGTTATGAAAATTGGCCGTGAAAGAAGTTTAACTATGGAAAATGTGCTAATGATAAAGCTATTTAAATTACAAAATTTAGATTATTGATGATACGATACCTTGAGGGACTTTTAAACCATTAGGTCTAGTGATGACATCACACAACACTCTATAATCCGTGAGAACCCTCCCATCCACTTAGCACATATATAAAATTCATGTTTTGTCATAAACTCCAAGTACATTAACAACTATTTCGCCTTTCCTTGTTCTATATCGCGTCTTATCCGACTAGGAGACTTTCACTTTGATATAAGTACCATAAAGCACCTAAACAACCCTAAACATAAATATATTATGTCAAATTTTATTGGATGGACCATTTCTAATTTTAAGCCTAAATACTAGTCGAGTAATATATGCGTGTGTTAGATAAATATTCAGTTTTGTTTTTCAAATTGGCGGTAGTTTGTATCATAGATTTACCTTAAACTATTTCCATTGTGGATTGGTACGATTGTCTTTTTAGTTGCGGACTTACTAGAAGTACAATGTGGAGTCTTAAAACGGAATTCAAAACATCGTGAAAGTGTCTGCTCACCATTTGGCCCGACATCTTGAAATCATAACACACCACACGGTTTTTCTTGTGATGGGCAAGAACAGAAAGAAACAATGTCACTTTCTCATTAACAGGCACATATCTAGAGTCACATAGCCCACCCACATGTTTTAACAAGTAACACAACTTAGCAAAGTCGCCACGAGTCATCCTTAAATTGTCTAAATAGTCAACATCACTCTGTGCAATCAAGTCATTCAAATGCTCAACCTGTTTTGGTATCCTACTTGCCATGAAATACCTAGTTGGCTCTGTGATTTTCTAGTATTTTTTGAGCGAATGCGAATTGTCCTCACAAACATGTTCAAGATAAATATTATTTCAATCATTAATTCTTCCACAATTAAGAATAACTCGATTCTTCTCCTTGATATTTAAACCATCTCTCTAATCAAAGTGAAATGTAAATTAACATAATTCTCTTTAATAGTTTGAGAGTCATTTCAAGCAAACAAGTACAATAGTCCTTGTTAGGAATTTTATTGTTTAGATTTTGATGAATGCCATGTAAAACTTAGAATAGAAAGTTGGCTCCCCAATTCTTGTAAAATGTATTGTAACAATTAGAGTGGCCAAAGCCGAGTTAAGTCCCCTACGCCCTAACATGCAAGAAGACAATCTGAAGAATGGAAGGAAGACCTGCCGAGAAACATTTGAATATGGCAAAGAGGAGTAGACGGGAACTCTGTGAAGAAGCGGTGAGTGGAGCATCAAGTCAACTCAAGAAAAGCGAGTCTCGAGTTGAAGTGATGAAGAGTCATCCGATGATTGGAAGTCGACTCTAAGTCACCTGGGAAAGCAAGGAAATGCGGTCAGTCGAGATAAGCGTAAAAGAAACGTTTTAAATCAAGAGATTTACTTAAACAAGTAATATCTCCATACCACCTTTCTCGGAGTGCTCGGTCCCGAAGCGTGCAAAAGGAATGAACCAATGGGAAGCACCACACCGTGTCGAACTGCGAAAAGGTGAAAGAACAATTCATACGAGGAAATGACAATTCCAAGAAGCGCAAGCCAACGATTGCAAAGTGACTTTCAAAAATAAGCCTATCTCTTCAACGGGCAAATTTTTGAAAGTTCACTATAAAAGTGAGGAGTTTGTTTGAGATAAAGAGATGACACACATATGAGATAAACAAGCATATTAGAAAAATGAAACATTCTCAATCCTCAAGCTACATTACGAAGTACATCAATCCAACACTCACCTGTGAAGAAAGAGAACTTCAATCGGTTGAAGAGGAAAATACGAAAACAAAGGGGTCTACATTCCGGAAGGATTGTAGAAAGGTTGGTGAACAAGTCTTAAGCTTTTGGAGGGCTTCGTGATCAAATCCAAAGAGCTTGAGCAAGTGAGTACAGTTGTAGTAACAAGGCATCCGCCTGTGAAGAAGAAGTCGCACGAGCTTGGTGAGTGATCAAGGCGTCTCATCGAGTCCCTAAGGATCAAGTCGGTTGTTGTGATCAAGACTTGTATCCGGATCATTACCACTTTGTAAATGATCATTATTTAGTGGATTCCTCCGGAGTTGGAGAAGAGAGGAGTAGAAGAATTACCCCGTCTTGAACCTCTATAAAAACTTTTTTGTGTCATTTACATTCAAAGCATTTAAATTCTGCACTTTTAATCGCTTATATCTGTTGATAAATTTGCTATCCATTTGATAAAATTATAAGTACTAAATCAAGCTCTAAAATCTTGCTTAATCAAACTTAAGGGTGTTAAGTCTTCCGTGATAATAAAACCACAGTTGAGTTAAATTATAGCCAACGGTGAGTTACTCCATCAATAAATGACTCAATTTGAGTCGTTGAGAGATTAACTCTCTTGAGTGACTAATTCGATTGTCCATAGGATGTTGTGTGTAGAATCAACTCTGTAGATTTAAAAGGACTAAATCGAAAATTTGGTAAGGTTTATTCAACCCCCTTCTAAACCTTACCCTTACACACCTTGGGACCTACAAGTGGTATCGGAGCGGTTGGTTCATTGAACCCTCCGCATCAGTTCTTGAACTAGATCTCCAACCTTTTCAAAGTCTGCTTTAGTACTTAAATTTTCAAAACTCTTTTTATCATTAAAAGTCATTATCATGGAAGCAAATTTGACAAACATCCCTATGTTCACTATTGAAGAATTTGATGATTGGAAAATTCGTATGCGGAGCTCATCTATCGGCATTACATGATGAGATGTGGATAGTGATAGAAGATGGGCCTCTGCAAATATTAAAGGTGAACACAATTGCATGCGAAGAGTTGCGGTGAAGGAGAAGAAGATCTTCTCTAGACCCGGTCGTGGTTGAAAAACCAAGAAGCGAATGGACAAATGATGATGAGAAAAAGATACAACCTGGACAATGTAGCCAAGGACATTCTTTACAAAACCTTGGACAAAGCCATGTTCAACAAAGTCAAATCTTGCAAAACGGCTAAGGAAATGGGACAAGTTGACATTGATTTGTGAAGGCTCGAGCAAATCAAAGAAAACAAATTATCGGTGGTCAGTACAAAAATTTGAAAACTTCAAAATGATCTCGGGAGAGAACCTGGATCAACTGGATGCTCGATTCACGAAATCACAAATGAGTGTATGCTGCACTTGGAAAGGAATATACAGAAGGAAATGTGTATGAAAATCCTAAAAAGTCTTCCGGTGAATGGGAAATGAAGGTCATGGCTTCGAGACATTCCATGGACCTATCAAAGACATCCAACCATGAACTATTCTCGGACCTCAAAGCCTACGAGTTTGAGTGAGAAGAAAAGACCGAGGAAGAGGCAGTTTGTACCCAAAGCAATTTGCTCTAATTGTTAAAGATGGGAAGAGAGGAGGTCAAAAGAAGTCGTTGACCCGAAAAAAATAGCACGATGGTCAAAAGATTCAACAAGTTCTTCAATAAGAATTACAAGAAAGGAAAGGGTGAATCCTCCGAAGACACTCGGCTCCCTCCAAATCAAGAGAAGACAGGCCAACCAAGAGAACAGAGATCATCAAAAGTTGAGTATCAAAGGGTGACAACTCAAGAATGGAAAGAGCTGACCAAAAGGCTGAATATCTATGTTGAACTGTAGACAACCAGGTCACTATGCCATTATTTGCTCATATCCTGTAGTCGGCAAGTACAAGGATGAAGAAGAAAGAAAGGTCTTACGAGAAAGAAGACAAGAAAAGAAAAAGGCAATGATGGCTGCAGAGCTGCCTGAGACAACTGAAGTCAAGAGAGCAGTGATTCAGAGAGAGCGATGAAGCCGACTACTCAAGTGACTCGAAGAAGAATACGACCGCTTGATGGCCAAAGAACAAGATCAAGAAGATGAGGTACAATCTAACTCAACAAGCTCGGACAACTAGTGATAGTGATTTGTGACACACACACACTTCATCACCTCTTGATCTTTATGATTCCTTAGGCAAAATGATGAAAGATTTTGAACACATTAAATCCTCACACACACTATTGAATGAGGAAAAGACCTACTCAAAAGTCAAAACTCAAAGTGACTAAGGAGCCGAGTACTCTAAGTCAAATATTTGTTGAAAATGAAAGTTTAAAGGTGAAAATGCTAAATTAGTGGCGAAATTGCTTTGCTATAGAAAAGAGGGAGAATGACCTCAAGAATGTTATTGCCTCATTCACTAAGGCATCTAAATCATTGGATGATCTTATTATGAGTCAAAGAGAATGTGGAGATAAGGCAGGACTTAGGATTTAATTCCTCTATGCCATGTCAAACCTCAAGAGTAATTTTGGAAAAAGGATCTTCAAGTCATGAAGAATCGAAAAATCCAAAACTCTAAATGTTGCACACACATTCACTCCAAACGAGAAAATACTCGTAAAGAAAAACGACCGAGTTGAGTGTCTTTGAAAGGACAAGCGAGAAGAGATTCGGCCAAGTCCCTCAGCAAACTCCAAGCAGAAAATACTCTGTAAAGAAGAAGCATAGCTACCAAAAATCGAGAAAACTCATAAAAGAAATAAATATGATGGGAATGGTAGAAAATATCCAAGCCATCTTGATTGGAATTATGTGAATCGGCCTGCAGAGACTTATGGAATATAAGCCCGGATGGCAAAGGCCTAGAACTCAAGCAAAGGCCATTCCAAAAGTATAAGAGCTTTCATCAAACACACATATGCACCTAGGCACTACACGCAAAAAAACACCACAATTACCCAAGGAAGGCAATTGCTAAAACACATATCGGGCATCTGAGACAAAAGAGCAATTTGTATGAACTAGAATCCCCAAGCAATTTGCCAGGATTAATTATGATTATGGCAGCGATAGATGGCAACCCCTTAGAGTCAAATCATTTGGCTATAGGTTGGTTGGATCATCTTACAATTCTAACCCCTCGGGACCATACAAGTATGGGTACTAAAACTTAATTTCCTTGATTGCGGGTTGAGCAGTGAGTGCAAAGGAACCTGGTACATGGATAGTGGTCACATTCCCGGACATATATTTGAGGAAATAAGAGAAATCTGTCAAAATTCAAGGAAGTCAAAGGAGCAAAAGTCATATTTGGAGGAAATGAAGCTCTGGTGAAATAAGAGGCATTGGATCCATCAAGAGGAATGGATTAGAAATCACAGATGTTGCATATGTTGAAGGACACAACTTCAACTTATCGAGTATCGATCAACTCGTGACAAGGGCTACAATGTTGGATTCAACATGGGTATTTGCCAAATCAAAGATATTGAATCAAATGAAGTGGTCTTTGCAAGGATGTAAAGCGAGAAAAATATGTATGTAGTGGATTGGTCAAGCGCAAAACCCAACACATGTCTACTAGCAAAAGTACTTTGAATCAAGTTGGTATGGCACACAAAAAGTGAGTTTGAATTTCAAAACAATTAACAAGTCAAGGCAAAAGAAGTCATCTTGTAGAAGGACTTCCGGACTCGATATCAAGAAGGAGAGTATATGTGATGCATGTCGAAGGAAAACAAATCAAGTCGTCATTCAAAGAAAAGACATGCCCATCCTCAACAAGAATATTGCATACGCTTCATATGGATCTATTTGGCCCGAGTGGAACCCGAAGCATAAGTGGAAAGAAATACACCTTGGTGGTAGTAGATGACTACTCAAGATATACATGGACAATATTCATGTGCAAGAAAGAAAGAAACTCTACAAAAACTACCACGGTGATGAAGAGGATTCAAAATGAGAAGAGTCAAACCATTATCAAAATAAGATCGGATAGAGGCCGAGTTTGTCAATGGAATAATAACTCGATCTTGTATTGAGAATGGTATTGGTCATGAACTATCGGTTTGTAAGGACTCCTTGTGAGAATGGAGTTGCGAGAAAGAAGAGCAGAACCCTCAAAGAAGCGGCCAAGGACCATGTTAGGTACGGGGTTACAAAAAGATTTTGGTCAAGCAATCAACACGACTTGCTACACCCAAAACAGGATGTATGATAAGCAGGGCGGTGACAAAGACTCCCTATGAAATGCGGGTTGGAAGAAAACCAAATGTTTCATATTTGAGAATATTTGGATGTAAATGCTTCATTCACAACAATGGCAAAGACAACTAAAGGCTTTTGATCCTAAAGGTGATGAAGGTATCTTCTTAGAATACTCGGTGAAAGCAAAGCCTCTGAGAATACTCAACAAAAGAACTATGGTTACGAGAAGAATCCATTCATGTAGTATTCGATGAGCAAATGTAAATGGAGAAGACATTGAAGAGTCGGTGATAAGTTTGAATCATCCAACCATCTGAGAAGAGTCCTATGTCAAGTGAAAATTTGGAATTATCAATTGAGAAGAAGATGAGATAGTGAATCTCAAAAACGGTTGGAAAATTTGCGGCTAAGTGATTACGAGAGTGACCACAACAACACAAATTGCAAGTCGGAATCGGCTAACTTACTCCAACTTTGATGTAAGATGGTGAGAGACCATCCACGAGAACTTGTCATTGGAGATATAAGAGAAGGTGTCAAGACAAGATCGAACTCAACAAGAAGCTATGTTCACATGCTTCATCTATAAATAGAGCCAAAAGATGTGTCACAAGCATTGGATGACACACATTGGATTCAAGCTATGCAAGAAGAGTGAATCGAGTTTGAAAGAAATAAAGTGTGGGAATTAGTGCAAAGACCCATACATCAAAATGTTATTGGCACCAAATGGGTATTGAGAAATAAAATGAGCGAGGAAGGCTCTGTGGTAAGAAACAAAGCAAGATTGGTAGCCAAAGGATATTGCCAAGAAGAAGGGATAGATTTTGATGAAACATTTGCTCTGTAGCAAGATTGGAAGCTATAAGGATGTTTCTTGCCTATGCGACTCACAAGAATTTCATTGTATATCAAATGGATGTAAAAGTGCATTCTAAATGGTTTATTGGAAGAAGAAGTATATGTTGAACAACCTCCGAGGATTTGAGCGAGAAGACTCTTGGAGACAAGGTATACAAACTCAAGAAAGCCTGTATGGATTGAAACAGGCACCCAGAGCATGGTATGACACCTGTCACAATTCCTAACTAAAAATGGATTCACAAAAGGAAAAGTAGATAGAACACTTTTCAGAATTCAAGACAAGAAAAGAGTATCTTTTGCTTGTTCAAATATATGTGGATGACATCATTTTTGGATCCACTAACAAAGATTTGTGTGAAAAATTCTCAAACCTCATGCAAAGTAAATTTGAAATGAGCATGATGGGAGAGCGACATTCTTCCTTGGACTCCAAGTGAAGCAGTGAAGGAAGGAACCTTCATAAATCAAACAAAATACACAGAGATTTAATGAAGAAGTTTGGTATGGAGGAGAAGTCTTACGTAAAGATACCAATGAACACATCGATCAAAATGGACATGGATGCGGATGGCAAGCACTGTAGATCAAACAAGATCATAGCACTTATTGGATCATTGCTCTATCTCACGCTAGAGGCCGGACATCACTTTTTCTTTGTAGGTGTATGTGCAAGATTTCAATCTGCTCCAAAGAGAGCCATATGGCACTAAGAGAATATTGAGATACTTGAAAGGAAGCGAAGTAGGCCTATGGTATCGAAGGAAGGTGGATTCAAGCTAATTGGCTATTGATTACGACTATCTTTGGATGCGAGTGGACGGGAAGAGCACTTGAGGCACATGTCAAATGCTAGGAAAGCAGACTAATTTCTGGTTTAGCAAGAAGCAAAACTCAATAGCCACCTCTACTGGTGAGGCATAATACATAGGCTGGGGCATTTGTTGTGCCCAAGTCCTATGGATGAGGCGGTGAGAGATTATGAAGTTGAAGAAAAAGAAATTCCAATCATGTGTGATAACACAAGTGCAATTGCAATCACTCAAAATCTGTGTTGCACTTAAGAACAAAACATATTGATGTCGGATATCACTTCATAAGAGATCATGTTGAAAAGAAGGACATCATCTGGAATATATCTCAACGATAAACAACTAGCTGACATCTTCACAAAACCATTATGTGAGTCAAGATTTGAAGAACTCAAGCATGAGTTGGGGCTAATTGAGCTGGTGACACTCGGACAAATCAAAGAAAAGAAATGGGACAGAAAAGGAGGTGAAAAGAGTGAAAAGCGAAATCGGCTCGATAAATCGGTATATCGGAAAGACAACTACACTGAGTCGGTGATAAATTGAGTCGCTAAAAGCTGTGAGAAGTAGAGTTAAATCGACTAAGTGATAAGCTGAATAACCTATGAGAGAAGTGACAAAAACGCGATCGTTTTGACTAAGCGGGAATGTTTTAAGGAACACGTCAACATAATGATGATGTGTACGGACATAAAAAGCTGCACACAAGCTTATGATTGGATATAAATCTTTGCCGCATTAAATACGAGACATGAAATGCTCAATAAGCGTGCGAAATCAAGCCGTTGATTTCGATCACAATTCAAAAACCGCCTGCACGTCCTTTCATAAACCATATTTAAACCATTTTCATCCGTTTTCTCTCTCACACTTCTAAAAGCTGTTCATCTCTTTTCTCAAAAGGCAAAGGCAAAATACTCTCGAAACCCTATCAACCTTCAAATCAATTTCTCGAGTTTTCCTTGATATAATCTGAGAAATGGCACCAACTTATGACTTTACCAAGTTAGGAAAGCAAATCCACACCGGTTCGGTGGATTTAACGGAATGGTGAAGCGAGGTCCAAACGACACCCTGGTAAAGAAAATCGCTAAGAAGTTGGAAATGTCAGGACTAAAACCGTTTCTAACGCTAGAATATCCGATGACCTATGTGGAGGAGGTCGCACAATTCTCGTGAATGCTTGAGATTCATGATGAAGGAATCAAGTCATCATTCACGGGAAGCGGTATTTGACTATCTTGCCGAGGATTTGGTGAATATTGCTCACTACCGTGAAGGAGCAAGCGAGATTAAGGAAAGCTGATGTAAACTTGGCTAACGCATGGAAAGAGATAGCCAAGTCCGACTTTTCTTGATAAAATTATATACAAAGACAAACAAGAGAGCTTGAAGGAGGATTATCACAAGTTGTTGGACATAGTTGCCAAATGTATCGACATCAAATTTGGTAGCTTTGACCAAGCATCAAAAGCAAAGGCGATTGTAATGGCCTGCAATCATCGAAGAAAAGAAGATAAAGCTAAGAAATTTGAGTTTGTCTCCCGACTCTGCGAACATGGGGAACAAGTCCTTCAAAGAAGATGGCACATTTGGAGGATCCGGGATATGGCCAGTGATTGGCGGCTATTGGAGGTGAAAGGAGTCCCTCTTAGGCATGGGAAGGCTTTCCATGTTAACAAGAGAATGTTGAGCTAACCCTCTCAGCGCTCGAAGCGAGCTTACGCCAAGAGGCGACACGATGAGGGGAATCGGTGACCAGAAGATCTGTTCTTCTCTCGGCCCAAGAAGAAAGGCGCCCCTGCGGTGCTAAGAAGGCTCACGCCCCTGCGCAACAAAAGAAAACCAAACATGCTCCTGCCCCTGCAGGAGTCACTGCCCGACAAAGTGTCTCTGCCCTGCGGCGGTCGAGAAGGACTCACAAATACCTTCTCCGATCGTCAAAAGGAGAAGAAGCCCGACAAGCCAAGACGGCCGGCTCCTCGAAACAAACACAAAGGCCCCACCGCCCAAGACTCGAGAGGACACCGTCTCGAACCGTAAATCCCTCGGTACAAACTAGGAGACGAAGAAGACTTGTCAGCGATCGACAGGAGAAACCCGGTGAGTCGATTACTCGGCTAGCACAAAACCGGAGACTCTTGGAGAAGTAGAGTCTCAGGCGTAGTTGATGAAACTTGACCAAGTCTTTGAAAAGCGTCGCAGAGAGAAACTCAAGACACACGGTTTGTAGCTCACACACCGGTGAAGCACAAGTACTACCGGAGCGGATAGTGATGTAATGATCTATCTCCACCTTACCCGGACATCCAAAATCGTCTGCGTGAGTGGAGAAATGGAAATGAGTAAGTCGAGGAGAGCAGTTCCAACGGCTTTGAGTTCATAGAAGAAGAAGAAGGCTGCTAAATTTCCTTGGATTAACTCTGTGCTCGGCTACGGATGAAGACAAGCTGCACAGAAATCCTGCGAGATCTACAAGGACAAGGAGAGAGAAAAACAATTTGAAGAAAGCAGAAGCACGTGAGAAGGCAAGCATACGCCTATCTCGGCACCACAGAACACACACATCCTCTCCTTGATGTCTTCTCGGCGGTGACGAGGAACCGAGGAGAATCTTTTGCCACGGAGAAGAGTTGCAAATGCGGCAAGCATTGCACGAATCTAGAATCCTTCACGAGCAAAGATTAATGGAGGGACCAGGAGAGTCCTCGAACACGGTGAAATCGATCCAATGGGAGTGGTTGACAACAAATAGCCTTCGTTGTTTTCTTTGCTACCACTTCCGACTCACTCGAGAAAAAAGCGATAAGGGAGTTGGCGATGGCGGGATAGTGGGGACCCGGTCGAACCAACCCCTATTGAAGGTGTGCTACCACCGCCCAACGGTGAACCATCAATCGAAAGCAGTAGGGAGTTTGGAGACGAGTGACCCCACTCCAAGTCACTCGGTGGTGCGCCCGGTGGGGAAACTCCACTCGGCTGCAGCAAGGTTGGAGGATCTTTGCGAGATGACTCCACAAAGAATCAAGGAGGCGAAGAAGAGAAATTACAATCACAAGAAGAACAACAAGTTGCCATCAACGAAGCTCATACGATTGAGGCTGTCTCGGTGAGTGCCAATGCTCGAAAGGCTAATGTGGCTGGCGATGCGGTCGAGGCACTGAGAAGAAACGTACAGGAGTTAACACTGCAGGCGATGAAAGTGCAATCCATGGGGTTGAGACTCCAATGGATGCCGGCTGTAGAAGACCCTAAGGCAGTGACACTTTGTCGAAAGGGAGGACAAGGCCTCGCGGTGAAGCGGTAGAGACATTTGGAGGAAATGAAGGCCGGGAGGTTGAGACTTCGGGGTAAAGCGGAAGTAGAGAACATCCTCCTGGTATCATCGACCCATCCCGAGAAGGAGATCATGACTTCATGATTCCCAGGACAACCCGATGTCACTTTTCCGGGATCGGAAGGCGAAGAAGAAGCGAGTCATCCCCATGACAAATCCAAAAGACTCGGTGCGGATGTTCCGGCACGAGCAAGTCGATCCCAAGACTACTCGTCAAACTTTTAACTTTGATGATGAGCCACCAATGGAAATCTCATCATCGTCGATGACGCTCTTGATAAAGGCCGAGGACGATCTCTTGAAATGGAAAAATCGGTGAGACCAACGAAGTGTTAAGACAGTGAGGCTCGGCAAGCGGGTCTACTCACAATGAGAACCCGGTGAACAAGAGACCTTTGCTCGGGCTCCTCAAGCTGCAGCAGGATCGATTCCCAAAAAAAGAACTTCACGCGCACCGCTCATCATCGAACAGATCCCGGTTGGCGGTGATGAATCTTTTGTAGAATCTTTCCCTTTTTCTCCTTTGGAGATACGAGAACTCCACGAAGAGTCGAAAGCGAACAAGCACGCTATTACAAACCAACTCTGTTCTTCCATCGAGACACCATCGTTCGGTGATTATGATTTCGATGTTGTATGGCCATCACCGCAATGAAGAAGAATCGGTGAAGTTCGAGAAGTGTTCAAGGCGCTTGTTCTTTGAGGTTGAAAGGATGGAGAGGCATCGAGCCTCTTTGGACATCGATTGGACAACGAGAGATGCCACCCCTACGGTGATTTATGAGGCATACTTGATTCGGATAAGGGAATGGTGGCAAGCAATGAAGAAAAACAATGCGTGTGGAACAAGTGAGAGATACCAGGACAAGTTGTTCAACAAGTCTTTGGTGTGGAAGCGAAAATCTTGATGCAAAACGAAGTTTGAGAGAACACATTGAGCATATGCATGAAGCTCACACTGCGAGATCAAGCTCTGCGTGAAGCGAAATACAAATGATATACAACGTTTGGAAGAACACATGACAAGAAAATTGACTACTCATGCATTTGAGATGAAGCGATTTGTGAGAATCAACGCTACTCGTCTGAATTCCGTGCTACATACAACGCTTGCGGACTTGAATCGAGAACTCAACCATCGAAGACTTCGACTTCATGCTTGCCAAGCATGTTCCCTGGGTTCCTCTATCCTTTGATGATGCAAAAAGGGGAAGAGGAATACCTTAAAGCAAACAAAATCAAGTTTGAAAAGAAAGGAGCAAGCGAGAAGGGAAAATCGGTGAGAAAGTCTTGAAGCGAGAAGAAAGGAAAGCTTGTTGGGGAAGGATCGTGAGATGTAACATTGATGATTGCACAAACCCCCAACAAGGTCTGTCACTGGTGACATTATAAGCGGCAAACTCCCGTGACTACGCCACTCCAACACTCTTTGTATCTATGGTGAAAGAGGAAAACAATTGAAGCGGGGATGAAGGAAGTGGAAGGAAGAATGGATGCCAGGGTGATGAACATCTTGAAAGAACATGGAGGCATTCCGGTTGGCGAGAGACACTTATGCCATCTCGGATGTCGGGGACGAGCCACGATCGGTCGATGAATTTAAAACGCTCGAATCGAGGGATACTTTGCAAATATGTCTATGGCTCAAGCTTGGGACTTGTCTTGGGAAAAGGGTCTCACGTTATGTGAAGAAAGGCGTGACAGCGACAAGAGACTTGGCAGCGATCGCTCTGCTTTGGTCACTCCATTTGGTCACCGGGTGGAAAAGAAGAAGACCCCAAAGTCTGATATACGCCCGAGGTAGAGGAAAAGCGGCGAGTGGAGGAAGAAGCTTGGACCTAGGCCTCGCCCAAGAATATTGAATACGTAGATCCGGGGAAAGAAAGGAGGATCTTTGGGTGGGCTTGACCAAGTGGCAAATTTGAAAGTGGCTAAAACTAGCGAGTATGCACAAAGAATAGAAGAAGAAAACAAGAGACAAACTCGGCTATGGCATGGGGAGAGACAGGAAAGAATAAGAAAAGATGAAGTGCCAGGAAGGCATATGAGAAGAAAAAGAAGGCGGTGACGACGAGAAAAAAAGAGGAGAAGAGAAGAAGATCTTGATCAAGATGAAAGAAGAGAGCGGCGAAGGAGATGAAGTGTTGTTTGTCCCAACCCTTCGTGTACTTTATCATGTAAATACATACAATGTAAGTCTTACGTAATAAAGCTATAAATTCTTTATTTTCAGTGTAGACAAATATGTGCTCGATACACCTTGTAAACGGTTGTGTAAAAGAAGGGAATGATATGATCAATAAACGGATCTATTCTACGCATACATTCTATGTCAATACACTATATCTGTATGTATCTTTCTTTGTTTGCATTTTTGAATGATTTAAGTTTTGGCATCATCAAAAAGGGGGAAATTGTTAGGAATTTTATTGTTTAGATTTTGATGAATGCCATGTAAAACTTAGAATAGAAAGTTGGCTCCCCAATTCTTCTTGTAAAATGTATTGTAACAATTAGAGTGGCCAAGCCGAGTTAAGTCGCCTACGCCCTAACATGCAAGAAGACAATCAAGAATGGAAGGAAGACCTGTGAGAAACAAATTGAATATGGCAAAAAGGAGAGCGGGAACTCTCTTTGAAGAAGCGGTGAGTGGAGCATCGATCAAGTCAACTCAAGAAAAGCGAATCTCAAGTTGAAGTGAAAGAGAAGAGTCATCGATGATTGGAAGTGACTCTAAGTCACCTGGGGGAAAGCAAGAAAATGCGGTCAAGTCGAGATAAGCGTAAAAGAACCGTTTAAATCAAGAGATTTACTTAAACAAGTAATATCTCCATACCACCTTTCTCGGAGTGCTCAGTCCCCGAAGCGTGCAAAAGGAATGAACCAATGGGAAGCACCACACCGTGTCGAACTACGAAAAGGTGAAAGAACAATTCATACGAGGAAATGGCAATTCCAAAGCGCAAGCCAACGACTGCAAAGTGACTTTCAAAAATAAGCCTATCTCTTCAACGGGCAAATTTTTGAAAGTTCACTATAAAAGGCTGAGGAGTTTGTTTGAGATAAAGAGATGACACACATATGAGATAAACAAGCATATTAGAAAAACTGAAACATTCTCAATCCTCAAGCCTACATTACGAAGTACATCAATCCAACACTCACCTGTGAAGGAAAGAGAACTTCAATCAGTTGAAGAGGAAAATACTGAAAACAAGGGGTCTACATTCCAGGAAGGATTGTAGAAAGGTTCAAGGCTGAACCAAGTCTTAAGCTTTTGGAGGGCTTCGTGATCAAATCCAAAGAGCTTGAGCAAGTGAGCTGTAGTAACAAGGCAGCTGCCCTGTGAAGAAGCTGAGTCGCACGAGAAGCCAGTGAGTGATCAAGGCGTCTCGGTGAGTCCCTAAGGATCAAGTTAAATTTGTTGTGATCAATACTTGTATCGGGTATGCTACCACTTTGTAAAGCGATCATTACTTAGTGGATTCCTCCGGGGAGTTGGAGAAGAGAGGAGTAGAAGAATTACCCCATCTTCGAACCTCTATAAAAACTTTCTTTGTGTCATTTACATTTCAAAGCATTTAAATTCTGCACTTTTAACGCTTATATCTATTTGATAAATTTGCTATCCATTTGATAAAATTATAAGTACTAAATCAAGCTCTAAAATCTTGCTTAATCAAACTTAAGGGTGTTAAGTCTTCCGATAATAAAACCACAGTTGAGTTAAATTATAGCCAACAGCTGAGTTACTCCATCAACGGCTCAGCTGAGTCTGTTGAGAGATTAACTCTCTTGAGTGACTAATTCGATTGTCCATCAAGGACACGGTGTGTAGAATCAACTCTGTAGATTTAAAAGGACTAAATCGAAAATTTGGTAAGGTTTATTCAACCCCCTTCTAAACCTTACACTTACACCCCTCGGGACCTCTGATCCTAAAGTCACATTCATATAACCAAGAAACAAGTATGAAATAAAACATAATAACATTAATGTGTTGAATCTTGAAGGGAATAACCAAGAAACAAGTATGAAAAAAAAAACATAATTTTTAGGGCACAAACAGATGAGTTATTTACATTAATGTAATACATTTTTGTGAGATAATTTTGGAAATTCCTGGAAGCAACAATACTTGACAACAATAAATAACATTACAAAAAAAGAAACAAAAGCGAGAAAATAAATTTACGGGGAACCATCGAGACCCAACAAATATCTCTCGGATATAACAACTATAATGAGATATTTTCAATCAAAATAAATAGAATGACTAACATCAACTTGACGGGAAGAAACTCGATGTTTAATCGGTTTGCATCAAACATGGAGAAAAAAGAGGGAGAATGAGTTAAAAAATCAAAATAACATCATTTCATGAATATGCACTTTGCATCGAAAACATTTGTGAAAGAAATTTTAGCTCAAAGATCGATTTTGGGAAAATTAATTTTACCTCATGATTGATTTTCGGCATTTGGGAGGATTTACGTGAGCTAGGGTTCGAGCGGCTTTGTCTTCAATGTAACAGTGGTGATTGGTGAATGGGATAGTTTTCTCTTGGCAATTATCCGACATTAAACACAAACTGATAAGGTAAGTGGGAGTATTCATGTCATTGCACTTCATATCGTTGGGAGGGAAAATGTATCCCACCCCTAAAGTGGAATATGGTATACCCAATTTTGGATGATAGTGGACTGGGTCCAGCCTATTTCATGGGCCTATTCACTTAAACCAAACAAAGTAATAGGAATGAAATATTAAAACCTGGTGTGATATCCCTCCTATTAATGCGAACCAAACGAACCCTTAAAGTAATACTAACTAAAAGCATTTAAGCATATGAAGTAAAGTAGAATTAGAATTAATCGCTATTAATTATACTATACTTCTAAAAATTGAATTACCTTTACATATTATTTACATTAAATTTACTTTAAATTATTCTATTTAGTAAACTTTTATATTAATATTTTTGTTGATAAAAAGGGGTCATAGTTAAAAATCTCCAAATGAATTATACAGTTTCCAAGCACAGTAAGCAACACAAATAAGCCCCAAAAAGAAAAATGGTTAGACAAATAGCATAAGTTATGCTGCATTAGGTATAAGAGTGAGTGGAGTAACATTTCAACACAAATAAACTTAAAATTAGTATTTTTTTAATAATATACTTACAATCTTCAAAACTTAAATTGAACATCCAGAGCAACAGAACACCCCAAGTTGGACATTAAGGCCTGCATTCTAGATATTCATTACTCCTTTCTGTAGTTTCTCAATATTTTTGTCTAGGACTATTTGACTTGATGCTGCTCTGCTCCTTCCCATGATCGGTCAAGATATTACACTATTTCCCATCAACAATTTTCATATAGCAATATGTCATTTCTTATAAGGGTTTTGAACCACTAAAGACAATCACTACAAGAAAATTGATTTATAATGACAAGAAATTTCCTCATTATATGTCAAAAATTCATCACTAAATACATTTAATGACTAGAAATTTCCCATAATGGCCCGTCATTACTGCCCTCCTAGGTAAAAGTAAATAATGACAGGAAACAGGTCCCGTCATTATTGTTTTACAATATTTAAAAAAAATTATTTTGATGATGATAATTTTCATCATTAATAATTTTCCCCTCATTAAATACTACTTTAATGATAAAATCTCTCCTCATTACATAGTCATTTGCCCCTCATTATAAGTTGTATTTTTGTAAAGATTTACCATCATTATTAGTTAGTAGCCCGACATTAAAAAATTGACCAGAAATAAAATTCCATCAAAAATCATTATTTACCCTCATCAAAAATTATTTTCAGTATAGAATTAGAAACATTAAATGTGAATTGCTCACCCCGACAAAACATATCATTACAAATAAAATATTATTCTTTTGCCAAATATTATACAAACAACTGTATCCACATCATCCATTTACATAAAAAAAATATATACAATGAAATTTGTTCCAAAATATGAGTTTCATCTTGAAGGATAACTAAAATATGCACTTAACTAATATTTCCTCCATATATAGAGTACACAAATATTTGAGCGCCACAAAAGTGAATCACATAGTTTTCTTCTAATACCATGTACTAAGTACATTTATATCTATGCTTGAATTCTTCTTTATGAGTGAGTCAACCTACAAAAAAATTCAAAAGAAAATTATTAAACTCAATAGCAAACAATAATATTCAAAAACTAAAAATATTGAAGTATTATGAACAAAGCATACCCTACGATTTACAATATAGAATTTAGTGACTCAAATAAACATCATGAATACGTGAATGCTTCGAAAAGAGAAATATTACTAACAATATAATTTTTCCAGTTTCAGATAACTAAAAAAGAAAGTCTTGGAAATGTGGGGATAAAATCCCTTCACAAATTAAATGGCATAGAAACTATGTTAAGCAATCAGTATATCTTATAGCTTGTACCGAATTTCACTTGATATGACCAAAGACTAACCATAGTACAAATAAAGGATATCACATTTGCATACTAAAATTTCATTATAGGAAGTAAGCATTGTTATTCAAATGTTAATACAATATAAACTCATTCTCTTTGACCTTCAATTGCGTGGTTCATTGATAGTATTGATTATGACGCTGTACAAAAGCTTCTTGTGGTTCAAATAGTGCCTATTTTTATTTAGAGAGGTCCATGCTCAACCATTTAACAGAAAAATAGTGTTGCTTGTATTTAGGTATTGTGTCTCACCTCTCTTTTCCACATCTACGGCATGCCTCTACATAAGGAAGCAAAATAGTTGTTATATTTTTTAAAAAGAAAAAATACATGTATGATATATTTATGTAAACCGTAAAGTGATAATGCTTTAATATTTATTAGACGCTTTTTTATTTTGGTAACTCAGTTTACAGGAGGGCAAGAACGCTTCTTTGAATCTACTAAATATCAACCCTTTTTATATATGTACATAGTTTTACAGCAATAAACATGGCATTTTTTATCCAACCAAAGCCAAAAATCAGTCTAAATTTCTCAATCAAGTCGTCAAAATTCTTAGCTCTACATTCAATAGGCATCGTCAAATCTTTCATTAGTAAAAAGAAATAACATAAATTACACACATAAACTATTGCTCCAAAAGTCAGACTTCAATAATACATATAACAATACCATTCCTCTACACGTGCATCAGGCACATACATCAGACACATGCACAAACTAACCCAATAATAAACATGTCTTATAACTCTAATAAATTTTGCCTTATAACTAAAATAGGGAATCAATTATGCAACTTGGAGGATTAACACTAAAAAAAAGATAGTGTTGATTATGAGAAGTCAACAATGATAATTCCAAATAGAATATGAGATTTTACAACATCATTTTGATGGATCACTATGTCTAATATCAACTGCTACTCTTAGCAAATACTATATGATAACCCAAAAACTAAAATGCAGGCAGAGATGTAGGTCCCAATGTGTGTGAGTGTAAGGTTTAGAAGGGGGGGTTGAATAAACCTTACCAACTTTTCGATTTAGTCCTTTTAACATAGTTCAGAGTTAATAATTCACAGCTAAGTCCTTGATGGACAATTAAGTTAGTTAACCAGCAGAGTTAGCCACTCAACAAACTCGACTGAGCTCTTGATAGAATAACTCAGCTGCTTAGTCTAAGGCTTAACTCAACTGTGATATATTTTATTGGGAAGACTTACACCCTAGTTTTAGATTTGTTTTAACACTTGGTTTTAGCACTTTGTTGAAAGTCAATTGGATAGTAAATTTATCAGCAAATATAAAATAATATGCAGAATTGAAGTGCTGAAAATTTAAATGACACAATAAATTTTATAGAGGTTCGAAGATGGGTTAATTCTTCTAATCATTTCTTCTCCAACTCCTGGAGGAATCCACTAAGTATTGATCGTGAGTACAAAGTGGTTATCGGTCCAGGATGCAAGTCTTGATCACACACGGTGACTTGATCCTTTGGGACTCGATCTGGAGATGCCTTGGTCACACACGGTGGCTTCTCGTCCCAGGCTCGGCTTCTTCCACAGGGCGGCTTTGCTACTACAACTCACTTGGTCAAGTTTCTTGGATTTGATCACGAAGGCCTCCAAGAACTTTAAGACTGGTTCGACCTTGAACCTTTCTACAATCCTCTGTGGAATGTAGACCCCTTTGATTCTTCAAATATTTCCTCTTCAGGCGATTGAAGTCGTCTTTTCCTTCACGGTAGGTGTTGGATTGATTTTCTTGAAGTTTTTGGCACGAGGATTAAGCTTGAATGATTTGAGAATATTTTGTAGGTTCTGACTCAATTGATAGCTTGAATGTTCGTAGTGCGGTAGTCAAGGTAACCTCGTAACTCATTCTCAAATTGATTCCTCGCCTTTTATATTGTTCTTTTGAAAATCGCCGTTGAAGAGATAGACTAATTTTCAAAAGACACTTGTGGTCGTTGGCTTGTCTTGTTGTAGTCCTTGAAATTGACATTTTTCGTATTGAATGAACCTTGACTTTTCGAGTTCGACACTGGTGCAAAGTGCTTCCCATTGGTTTATTCCTTTTGCACGCTTCGGGGATCGAGTGTAAGTCTGCTACGATAATCTAGAGGGGGGTGAATAGATTATCTCCATCTTTTCGATTTCGCCATCTTTTTATAAACGAATACTCAAATACAATAATAAAGGTGCGGAATGTAAACAACACACGTCGATTTAAAGAGGTTCAACCCACCTAGGGCCTAATCCTCTACCATCCCAGTATATCCGGGATGGATTTTAAAAAAGAAAAAAAGATTTTATTAATTTACCAAAAATTAATACAACACCAACTTACAACAACACCTTGAAGAGCACCACACTCTTCTTCAACAACACCATCAAGATTATCACAATCTCTTTTGAAGATCACCACAATCCTCAACGGCACCTTGCGAAGATCACCACAATCTTCCGACTTGAAGAGCACCGAACTCTCCAACACCACCTTTGGAGATTACCACAATCTCCTTTTGAAGATTACCTCAATCTTCCTTCAACGGCACCTTTGAAGATCACCACAATCTTCAATCTTGAAGAATACCAAATTCTTCAACACCTCAAGAGCACCACACTCTTGAAACACCTATCACCTAGATCACCCAAGTGTATTCTTACCACAAGAATACTCACAAGGATATCTTGTGTTTGGTTGATGAATTACAATCAAGATTACACTTTGAAAAATATTACAACTCAAAAGTGCAAGTGTAATCAAGAATGAAAGCCTAGACCTCAAGATGTGAAAGTGATAGTACTTAGGCTATTACAACAAGAATGTTGAAATGAATAACAAAGATTATGTGCTTGTGATATCTCTTGTTGTTTGTATCAAGTCTTGTGTTTGATCCCTCAAGCTTTCATCTATTTATAGGAGAGCCTTCAAATTTGAATTCCAACATAGGCTCCTCCAAAGGCTCCTCCAACATAGGCTCCTTCATGGGCTCCTCCATGTTTTCTTTTGTCTACAAATAAGACAAAGAGATTAATATAATAATGGTTGTCTCATAAGGAAACAAAAATCAGATTATAGAACAATCCCACATTTTAAGGAAGAATGGTCTGCTGCACAACGGTTATATTTTTCTTTGTCAAACTAAAGGGCTACGGTTGCGCACAAAAAAGGGCGTTTGAAATAGTAATACAAAATTACAGGCGGCGACCAGGTCAGGGGTGCTCAATGGTCGACATCACCCCTAGCCAGGTCGACCTCTCCAAAAATAGAACAGGGAGATTTTGCACACTTGCAGTATTTGTCGACCCCTGGCGACCGTCGGCCGGACGATCGACGCCCGAGGCGCACCGGTCGACCTTCTTGATTATTCTTCCGTCTCATTTTTTGTTTCAAAAATCATCTTGTACGGGTTGCCCTATAGGCGGCCGGTCGACACTTGAGACAGAAATGTTGTCAATATTTGTCAAAAATAAAACTCAAGAAATACTCGAAAATTTAGTAAAAACTTTTAAACGATCGAGAGTATTTAGACAACATTTAGAAATCTTGTTTTAGGAGTAAAAACCCATTGACATAAAATCATAAAAAGTGTTGTCCATTATTATCAAAAATAAACTTGAGGAAATACTAGGAAAATATTAAAACCATTTTAAATCATTTAGGAGTATTTGGACAACCTTTAAAAACATTGTTTTGGTGACAAAATAAAATCATCAAAATTAAGATAAAAACATGTATCAAACAATCTCCCTTTTTGATGATTACAAACCAAAACAATTTTTACACAAACTAAGAGAGCAATTTTAGAAATGATTTTCCGGAAAAAATATTTGACCGTTTGGAAGCAACCAAAATTTCCAAAAAATATTAAAGCAACCAAGTAGGGAGTAAATATATACGATAATAAGCACAAGCTCCCCCTATCAACAAGCATATCAAGAATAATGTAAAAGCAATTATCCATAAGCTAAAAGCTTGAGCTTTTACAAATTGTTCAAGAGCTTATAAGCTCCCCCTGTCACAAAACATCATTAGACAATAATATAAGTCCGTCAAGCAACAATTGGACTAAAAATGAATCACAACTTATGGCTTTTATGAGCCATAGCTTATAGCTTCTTTTCGTTAAGCTTATCTTAGCTTTTATGAGCTAATGAGCTTATAACCTGTTTCTCCCCCTTTGGAATCATCAAAAAGAATGTTAGCACGATAAATACATCATATATTCATATCAAAGTGCGCAACTAAACCGATGTACCGAGCTATTTGAGCATAGAAGCTTATAAACCAAATAGGAGGGAAAAGTCGAATCATACGACTTGAAGAAGCTTATGAAATATCATTTGATAAGCAAAACATGATCTCTATAAATATATAAGACTTTTGAAATCGAGAGAATCATGTAGGTGATGAATTTTTCATTGAAACATTTTATCGAACACTTGGTGGGCGTCAAAATTAGAAAATGATATATATAGCCCTTGTAAAAGTACTCAAGCCAAGTTTTTCATCACCAAATTCAATTTAACAAATATCATTCATTAACAATCAGTAAGCTCATCACAAAAATATATGAATTTCATCAAGAAAATACATATAAGCCACAAGCAAGGGTTCAACCCAATTGAGCTAAAAGAGAGTGAAATTCTTACCATTTAATCGGTAAATATGAGCATCAATGATGATAACCGAGCTAGGTAGTCCCCAAAATATATAATTCATGCATCAAAACTCATTTGAAGTGAATTGTGTGTGAAATTTGCAAAGGGGACGAAAATAGAGTTGAAAGGGCCAAAATGGCTAAGTAAAAGAAACAGAGACGATTTAAGCCAAGAAATCACATTGGGCGACCGGTCAAGGGCTAGGGCGACCGGTCGAGCATATGGGCGGCCGGTCGATCGTTGCCCCTGGCGACCCCAACGCTTCTTCTCATTTTGCAAATTCAAGTTTGATCCAAAATCCGATTTTTCGCCCCTAGGTTTTAAAAACGTGCAAAATGCAAACGTAGACCTAATTCAATATACATTATGTCATGATCAAGCTCGAAATGAGGTAAAATACTCGGCGGTTAACGATCAAAGAGTCCATGAGTTATCCTTGAGACTAATTAAACACATCTCAAGTTTTTGTTAAAAATCACAATCCAAAAAAAAAAAAAAAAATATATCGAATCTCATTATGTTTAGTTCGATTATGACGAACCAAATTTTGAATACGAATAACCGTATAATAGATACCAAACTTGTTATCCCGAAAAAAAAATAAGAACGTTTTAAAGCTTTGGATACAACAAGTCATAAGAAGAAGTGCCTTTCAAATATTTGAAAATTTCTTTTAATAGCACTTTAATGAGATTCGTTGGGATAGTTTTGAAGTCGAGCATATAGACATAAGGTATATGGAATGTCGAGTCTATAGAAATAATACAAGAAAACATACCTCGAATTTGTTTGTCGGCCGATATGCCTTTCTCAACCTTTGTCAATCTTTAGCCATAGAGGTTGAGATAGTTCTTCTTTCTTCAATGCTTAACTCCTTCAAGAGTTCTTTTGAAATATAACCGCCTTCTTCTTGGCATTGAATGATTTGAATTTCCAATGATCAAATTTGAGCTCCCCTCATCATGATCATCTTAGGTTCACTTGCATTGACTTGGAAAAAATATCTTGCACAAATATTTATTAGTAGCACCATAAATATTGTCATCATAAATTTGCACAAGTAAACAATCTTGCCCTTTTTCAAAAACAAAGAGTGTAGTATCAACTTTACCTCTTGTAAAACCATTTTGCAAAAGAAAAGAGCTAGGTCTATCATACCATGCACGGGGTGCTTGTTTTAAACCATACAAAGCCTTTTTAAGTTTAAAAACATCATTAGGCCTAGAAAAATTTTCAAACCCGGAGGTTGTTTTACATAGACTTCTTCTTGAATAAAACCATTTAAGAAAGCGGATTTAACATCCATTTGGTAAAGCTTGAAATTTTTAAAACAAGAATAGGCAAGTAAAATGCAAATAACTTCTAAAAGAGCTATGAGTGCAAATATTACATCAAAATCATTACCTTCTTCTAGAAAATACCTTCGAGCTACTAACCTTGCCTTAGTTCGACCAATGTTGCCTTGGTCATCGAGTTTATTCGGAGTGCCCATTTTGCATTTATAATCGTTTGTGATGAAAGACATGGCATCAACTTCCAAGTATCATTTCCTTTTTAGCTCCTCTTGCAATTCTAAAAACCAATCTTCATCTTGAAGCATCAATTGAGGAATTTGTCTTCTTCATCACTATTGGGCATCCAAATGATCTAAGGTGTTCATAATAGAACATTTACATCCAAATATTTGGAGTATTTTCTTTTCTACACAACTCAACAAACTCATTAAGGGCATTTCTCATATAGGCAAGAAAAATAATCCAAGTGTAAAAACATGCCTCAATTGTCAACCACAAAATATCTTGCAAAAGAGCATAGTAGTAAGAGACACTATATATATATAGATCATGAAGCAAGAAACACATATTTGACATTTAGAATATCATCAAGAATCTAATAAATCATGCAAGTTCAAATAAGCTTAAGAAAGCTATAAAAGGTCTCTTTTGAAATTTTAAAATCCGGTAGCATATAATTGAGACCTCATTTAAAAGAAGCATCAAAAGTTGACAAAACAAATATGTGCAATCAAATATCGAATAGTGCCTTTCAAAAAAATCTAAAAATCCTCTTAATGGCACTTGTATGAAACACTATGAAAAACAAGCACATAGGCACATGGCAATACATATATCGAGTCTATAAGAGTAAGAATAACACAAGTAAACGTACCTCGATAATTTATGCCTTTCTTGACAAAATGGCCATTTGTGAAAGTATGTAAATCCTACACAATTCTTAAGACAAATCTAGCACAAATCATAATGAAAAAAGTGTAGGCTAAGAGATATCACAAGTAAGCTCATGCCATAAAAATCCATAAGAGATGATAATACACTTTAGTCTACAAAAATGCACAAGAGTTTTAAAAACATCATATAAGGTCTTTCAAAATTTTAACAATACAAATAAGTTTTGAAGACCTTAATTTAAAATTTAAATACATGAAAACTCATTTTGCAATTAAGACACAAATAAAAACATGCATAGAAATAAGATAAAATGCATATTTAAATGGGGAGATACGGATTACCAATTACGCCATTTCCATGGGTTGTGCCGTTCCCATTGTTGATGATATCTTCCCTTTGAGAAGTCACTTTGTTGATGATGACTTCTTTGATTACTCCATTTCCAAGGATTGTGTTCTTCCCATTTTTGATTATATCCTTTTCTTGGAAATTGGCTTTGTCGAAAATAGTTTCTCCTTCTTTGATCAAATGAAACGGTCATTTGATGTCTTCTTGGCGGTATAAATTTTCTTCATTCATTATTTCACGGTACCTAATATGACATTGTTTTGTGGTGCCCTCATGTGTTTGGGTCCTTTGGGATTAGTCTTGAGACTTTTAGGTCTCCAACAATAATTAGAGCTATTTTTAGCCCGACAAGTATTTACCGTATGACCCTTTTTACCGCAATAAAAACAAGTAATGATTCTAGGAGCATAATGACCAATATGCATAGTGACTTGATCCTTTTTCATATGATTAACAACATTAGGCTTATGATCAAGTCCTTTATCACAATTATGAATATCAACAATATTGGACATTTTATTGGTACTCAAGTTGGATTTTAATAAATCCTTTTTCATGCAATCAATATTCTCAACAAGAGTACTATTTTCTTTCTCAAGGTTTCTAACCTTATCAAGAGTGGTGGTGTGAGCACATGATAATGATTCATAGGAAGTAAATAAACTATCCTTATCATTTTTCAAAACAATGAATTCATTTTTCAAATTTTTGTATTTAACAAGTAAGTTTTGGAATTCATCTTGTAGCTCATCATAATCATTTTGCAAATCACTATAATCATTTTGAATGACAATATCATAGGAAGTAGAGGGTTTAAGACATACCTCATTTTCTTCATTGATGCCCATAAAACAATATTCAACTTCTTCATAATTGGAAGTTGTAGGAGGCTTATTCCTTAGATTTGAGCTTGTATGATCTTGAGAAGTAGATGCTTTTGTTTGACTCCTTTCATTTGCAAATACTCCATAGATGGCTTCTAATTTTTGCCATACTTCATGTGCCGACTTTATTCCTACAATATGTTCATATTCTAAATTAGTAAATGAACAATACAAAATATTTAAAGCCTTACCGTTTAAGGAGATGATTTTCTTTTCTTCATCATTGAGCTTTTTGAAGCCTTTTGAGGTGTATGGTGTATCTTTCGTCGGAATGGATTCTCCATTAATGACGGTGTTCCAAATGTCGAACCCGCAACCTTGTAGATAGCATTCCATTCTTTCTTTCCAAAGATTAAAATTCTTGGAATCAAATAGTGGTGGCTTGGTGGTGGAGGTGCCGGATAGATGAGCTTCGTTCAGTAGCGTCGATCGTTTCTCTCTTCACTCGCGATGAAACGAGCTTGCCAAAGAGTTTGGCTCGATACCACTTGTAAGTCAAGCGGCTACGATAATCTAGAGGGGGGGTGAATAGATTATCTCCATCTTTTCGATTTCGCCCTCTTTTTATAAACGAATACTCAAATACAATAATAAAGGTGCGGAATGTAAACAACACACGTCGATTTAAAGAGGTTCAACCCACCTAGGGCCTAATCCTCTACCATCCCAGTATATCCGGGATGGATTTTAAAAAGAAAAAAAGATTTTATTAATTTACCAAAAATTAATACAACACCAACTTACAACAACACCTTGAAGAGCACCACACTCTTCTTCAACAACACCATCAAGATTATCACAATCTCTTTTGAAGATCACCACAATCCTCAACGGCACCTTGCGAAGATCACCACAATCTTCCGACTTGAAGAGCACCGAACTCTCCAACACCACCTTTGGAGATTACCACAATCTCCTTTTGAAGATTACCTCAATCTTCCTTCAACGGCACCTTTGAAGATCACCACAATCTTCAATCTTGAAGAATACCAAATTCTTCAACACCTCAAGAGCACCACACTCTTGAAACACCTATCACCTAGATCACCCAAGTGTATTCTTACCACAAGAATACTCACAAGGATATCTTGTGTTTGGTTGATGAATTACAATCAAGATTACACTTTGAAAAATATTACAACTCAAAAGTGCAAGTGTAATCAAGAATGAAAGCCTAGACCTCAAGATGTGAAAGTGATAGATTTAGGCTATTACAACAAGAATGTTGAAATGAATAACAAAGATTATGTGCTTGTGATATCTCTTGTTGTTTGTATCAAGTCTTGTGTTTGATCCCTCAAGCTTTCATCTATTTATAGGAGAGCCTTCAAATTTGAATTCCAACATAGGCTCCTCCAAAGGCTCCTCCAACATAGGCTCCTTCATGGGCTCCTCCATGTTTTCTTTTGTCTACAAATAAGACAAAGAGATTAATATAATAATGGTTGTCTCATAAGGAAACAAAAATCGATTATAGAACAATCCCACATTTTAAGGAAGAATGGTGGCCAGACAACGGTTATATTTTTTGTCTGTCAAACTAAAGGGCGAGGTTGCGCACAAAAGGGCGTTTGAAATAGTAATACAAAATTACAGGGGCACCGGCCGAGGGGGTGCTCGACCGGTCGACATCATCCCTAGCCGGTCGACCTCTCCAAAAATAGAACAGGGGAGATTTTGCACACTTGCAGGTTGGTCGACCCCACGGCGACCGACGATCAAATGACGACGCATCGACGCCAGCACTTGGCCGACCTTCTTGATTATTCTTCCGTCTCATTATAAAAAGTGTTGTCCATTATTATCAAAAATAAACTTGAGGAAATACTCCGGAAAATATTAAAACCATTTTAAATCATTTAGGAGTATTTGGACAACCTTTAAAAACATTGTTTTGGTGACAAAATAAAATCATCAAAATTAAGATAAAAACATGTATCAAACACTGAGCACTTCAAGAAAGGCAGTATGGAAGTATTACTTGTTTAAGTAACTTTTTTGACTTCTGTGCAACGGATCCTTTTCAGTTGTCTTGACTTGACTGCAGTTCTTTAACTTCCCCAGATGACTTCGAGTAAGCTTCTAATAATTGGATGACTCATCTGTCACTTCAACTTGAGACTTGGCTATCTTGGGTTGACTTGACTGATACTTTTCACTGTTGCATCTCACCGATACTTCTCAAATCGAGTTCTGTCTTCTCTTCCTTGCCATACTCACCAGTGTATCACGGTGAGTCTTCATTCTAGTCTTCAGTTGACTTCTAGCATGTTTAGGCATAGCTGACTTAACTCAGCTCGAACAACCCTATCTATTACAATGCAAATTACAAAGAAAATAGGGTGCCAACTTTCTAGTCTAAGTTTTACATGGCATTCATCAAAATCTAAAAATAAATTTCCCAACAATTTCCCCCTTTTTGATGATTCCAAAACTTAAAGCATACATACAAAATGTAAATGTCAAAGATATATACAGATAGTGCAATAATAGAGAATGTATGCGTAGAATCAATCTGTTTATTGATCATAACATTCTTGTCCTTTACACAGCTGTTTACAAAGTGTATCAAAGCAACCATCTATGTCTACGCAAAGAAAATAGAGAAATTACAGATTTCTTATTCAATGTACAGAAGACTTACATACTTATGTATTTACAAAAGTAAGTTACATGAAGAGGTGGACATCAACACTTCATCTCCTTCGCCGCCTTCTTTCTTTCATCATGCTCTTCTTCTTCGACCTTTTTCTTTCTTTTCTCTTCTTCTTTCTTTTTTTCTCATATGCTTTTCTCGGGCAGCCTTCATCTCTTCTTTTTTCTTTCTTGTCTTTCTTCCCACAACCGAGTTTGTCTTTTATTCTCTTCCTCGATTCTCTTTACATACTCAAAGATTGTTCTTGGCCACTTGCGGGTTGGCTACTTCACAAATCCACCCCACTAGATCCTCATTTCTTCCCTAGATCTATGTATTCTATATTTTGGGTAGAGGTCAGGTCCGAAACCTCTTCCTCCACCGCTTCTTCCTCTTCCTCTCGGGTGTGTATTGTCTTGTGGCCTTCTTCTTCCCGGTGAGTGACTAGCAGAGCGATCGCTAGTAGTCACGCCGTCGCCTTCTTCACATAGCTTGAGGCCTTTTTCCCAATACAAGTCCCGTGCTTGGGCCATGGTCATGTTCACGAAGTATCCCTCGGATGCGGCGTCTTGAATTCATCAACAAATCTCGACTCGGTTCGATGTCCGAAATGGCGTCAGTGTCTCTCCTTTCCGGAATGCCTCCATATTGTTTCAATATGTCCATTGTATGGGCATCCATTTTTCTTTCAATCTCCATCATTTCTGCTTCTAGTATTTTCCTCTTCTCGACATGGGCACACGGCGAGAATGTTGGAGCGCAGAATCCTTTGGAAGTTTCTTGATTATGTCGATTGTGACAAGTCCTTGTTGAGGGTTCTAGCAACCATTAAGGTCATGTCTTTCGAACCTTCCCTAAGCAGCTTTTTCCCTTTTTTTCTTTTTTTCTTGGTGTCTTTGCCTTTGTGGTGCATCCTTCTTCTCGGCTGCAGATCCTTTCAACGTCTTTAGGTATTTCTCTTCCCCCTTTTTGGCACCATCAAAGTAGAGAGGAACCCCTGGAAACATGCCAGCAAGCATGAAATCTAGGCAGTGATAGTGAGTTTCGCCTTGACTCATTTGCGCGGAGTATGCTGCTCGAAATTCTGAGCGGGTGGATTTCGATTCGGCTGTCACCAACTTCATTTCAACCATCAGAAGGCTAAATTTGGTATTCATGTTTTCTTCCACTCGCAGAAGCTCTTTTCGATGAAATTCACGCAGCAGTTCCATCTCTGTGGTATGAGATTCATGCATTCTATCAATGTTTTCTTGCATTCTTTTCTTCATATCAGCGTTATCAGCGCTCCAGGTCAGCATCTTATTGTACAATGCTTTGAAGTATCGAACTTGCTCCACACGCATTGTTTGCTGCTGTTGCCACCATTCCCGGATCCTGACTACTATCCCACACAGATCGGCGGTGGCATCTCTATTATCCAGCCTCATATCCAGGGAGGTCTGGTGCCTTTCCATCTTCTCTATTTCTGCAAAGATCACCTTGAAGACTTCTCTAACCTCAGTTGTCACCTCTGTCTCAGCTGGCGGCCAAGCAGCGTCGAAGTCGAAATCTACTGGAATGATGGTATCTGTGGGGAGAACTGGATCTGGTCTATGGAAACGTTGTTGATATCTTTCGGATTTGTCATCAAGAGCAGGCAACACTAGTGAGAAGGGGAACGTTGCTTCGAAAGCATCATCATGGACATAGGGAATCTGTTCAACGGTAACTCGAGGTCGTGATGTGCCTGGTTGTGTCGATTCTCGCTCTGATTTTGGGAGCATGCGCGATTGATCGTGATTCGGTGGGAGTGCATTTGTGGTATAGACCAGTGGCCGAGCTCGGCTATCTCAACACCTTCGTCGGTCTCAGCTGGTGTTTCTTGTTGAGTTGTCTGGTCCTCGGCCGTATCAGTGGCGTCATCGGAGGATGATGAGATTTGGAGTGGTGGCCCATCATCGAAATTGAAAGTTTGGCGAGTAGCCTTAAGGTCGGACTTACTCGTGCTTGGGAGAACATCCTCAGCTGAGTCTTTTGGATTTGCAGTGGGGGATGACTCAGCTTCGTCTTCACCTTCAGATCCCAGAAATGTTACATCAAGATTGTCTTGAGAATCGTTAAGAGAACTTATCTCCTTTTCAGATGCATCAATAATAGTAGGAGGGATGTTCTGTGCTTCTGTCTCTTTACCCCGGGAAGTCTTAACCTCCCGTTGGCCTTCACTACCTCCTGCAATCTCAACTGCAGCGAGGCCTTGGACAATCCCTTCGACAAACTCAACTGTCTTAGGGTCTTCAGAGGTGGCATCCACTGGAGTCTCAACTCCATGGATTGCACTTTCATTGCCCAGAGTGTTAACTCCCAGAGCAGATCCCTCATGTGCCTCTGCTGTTTCAACAACTTCATTGGCCTTCAGAGCAGTTGGCACTTGGTGAGATAGTCTCAATATGCGAGCTTCAAGTGACAACTTCTTTGTATATTTATTTGTTTTTCCGTTTCCACTTCGCCTCTGAGATTCGTTGTGGAGTCAGATGCAACATTCTCCGACCTAGTGCAGGTGGAGAGAGTTTCCCCCTTAGCGAGCGCGCTGGTGAGTAACTTGGAATGGGGTCACTCTTCTCCGGACTCTGGCGGTTTTCTGTGAGTTGTCACCATTGGGGCAGGTGGTAAAACACCTTCGAAGAGGGGTTGGCTCGACTTGGGTCCCCAAGTTCCCGGTTTCATCGCCGCGATTACCTTAATGCCTTCATCGAGTGAGCGGGGAAGTGGTAGCAAAGAACAACGGTTGCAATCGCCGCACCACTCCCATAGGATCAATATCCATTTGTGATTTGGAAGATTCCCAGGCCCTTCCATGTTTGTTGCTCATGTAGGATCCCTGGATTCCCGCATGGCTTGCTGCATCTCCAATTCTTGCAGCGGCCAGAGGGTCAGATCTTCATCGCTCTCTGACAAAGATATCAAGGTGTGGATGAGTATGATCGGTGGTTCTGTTAGAGAGGCGAGATCTTTGGCTTTCTCACGAGCTTCCTTCGCCGATCTCTCCTTCTCCTTGTCTTTGAAGATCGCAAGATGTCCGTGCAGTTTTCTTCATCCAGTGCTTGGACCACTGTGGTCAAACCGAGGAAGTTCAACAGTTCTTCTTCTTCTTTAATAAACTCCAGTCTTTGGAACTGTTCCCTTGATCGACTCGGCTTCCAATTTCTCCATTCTCTGCAGGCGATTTTGGATGTCTGGATATGGTGGGGATAGGATCATCACATCATCATCTTCTTTATCATCATCTCCTGGTGCCCTTCCTTTTCCGGAATAGAAGGCAACTTACTCTTATGCTCAACTCCTTCAGCCAGCATCAAGGACAAGTGGAGATATAGTCCTGTCGGCGGGAGAGTCTCATTGTCTCGGTGCTCCTTGTTCTTTATCTGTCCACATGGTTGGTCTTCGACTTGCCTCATTGATCGGCTTGGCAGACTTGGGAGTTGCATCAATAATCTCTGGAGACTTTACTTCTCCAGTGTTTCATGATCTGTTCGGTGAGTGCGGAGACTCATTGTTTTCTCAAGCTCCGATCGCTTGAAAAGTCTTCTCCTTTTGGTCATTACGGAGGAATTTCTGGTTCGGATGCGAGTTTCCTCCGAGTCCAGGGCGGGGCGGTGCTTCTTTCTTTTTCTCTCGAGGAGTGGCTTTCTAGGCTTGTCGGTCCTCCTTTTCTTGACAACCGGAGAAGGTATTTGAGGTTCCTTCTCCCTGCGGCTGCAGGGCGGGAGTGACTCTACTGCAGGCAGAGTGCATCTTTTGTTTTCTTTTTTTTCTTTGCGCAGGGGGCGATCTTTTCTTTGGTGCAGGGCGCCTTCTTCTTGAGAGGGGAGAAGACAATTGTTTCTTCAGTGGTGATTCCCCGACTTGTGTCCCCTCTCTTGGCATAAGCTCTATTCTCGTGCTCCCGGAGAGATTTGATCGGAACATCTTTTTTGTTAACATGGAACGCTTTTCCATGCTTCGGAGAGAACACCTTTCACCTCCATCAATCGGCCAATCACCAGGCCATATCGAGGATCCTTGAAGGATCCATCGCTTTGAATGACTTATTCCCGATATTTTGGCGATCATTGTATACAAACTCATTGATTTACCTTCTTCTCTTCCATGATCGCGGACTATCACGATCGCTTGGTTTTGGACGGTGGTTAAAGCTTCCAAATTTGATGTCTACGACTTGGCAACAATATCCAACGGCTTGTGGTAATCTTCTTTCGAGCTTCTTGTCATTTTGTGTAGACAACCTTCATGAAGATAGTGGGTTTGGCCACTTCCTTCCATGCGGTGGCCAGGTTTGTCGACCTCATAGATCTCCAGACTCCTTCCGCCGGTAGCAAGCGATCTTTCGCCAAATTCTTGGCAGTGATTGTGAATTCTTTCCCGTGAACAGAGGACTTGATGCCCTCATCGTGAACTTCAGCGTTCACATAGAACTGCGCGACCTCCTCCACGTAGGTCATCTGGTACTCCATTGTGAGAAAGGGCTTCAGCCCAGACTTTTCCATTTTCTCAGCAATTTTCTTCACAAGGGTTTCGTCGAGCCCTTGTTTGATCATTCCTTCAAAATCTACAGTAGAGCCAGTGTGGATTTGTTTTCCCAACTTAACAAAATCGTGAGTAGATACCATTTCTTGAAACTTTACCGAACGAAACTTTGAAAAAGTGCTTTGAGACTCTGTAGGGTTTCGAGAGAAAACTTTCTTTCTTTGATTTAGAGAGAGATGAACAATTTGTGTAAAGTGAGAGAAAAACGGACGAAATTGTATATGTATGGGTTATGAAAGGACGTGCGGACGGTTTTTGAAATTTGATCAAGATCAACGGCTCAGATTTTGCACGCCGATTTACATTTAATTTCTCGCATTTAATGTGGCAACATTTATATCCAATCATAAGCTTAGTGTGCAGCTTTTGACTGTACACGTCATAATTATGCTGACGTCATTATTAAAAACATTCCCGCTTAGTAGAAACGACTGTGTTTCTGTCACTTTGATCATAAATGACTCAGCTTGTTTCTTAGCTGATTCAACTCTTCTCTCTTTCCACATAGGTACTCAGCTGTCAGCTAACTCGGTGCAGCTGACTTGTCGATATGGCTGATTCACTTAGCTGTTTCAAGAGCTCCGCTCTTTTTCCATCTTTTCATGTTCCATCTCTTTTCCTTGAGTCTTCTAAGTGTTAACTCAGCTCAATTAACCCTAATTCATGCTTGAGTTCTTCAAATCTTGATTCACATAATGGTTTTGTGAATATATCAGCTAACTGTTTATCAGTTGAGATGTATTCCAAAGTGATGTCCTTCTTTTCAACATGGTCTCTTATGAAATGGTATGTGACATCAATGTGCTTTGTTCTTGAGTGTAACACATGATTTTGAGTGATTGCAATTGCACTTGTGTTATCACACATGATTGGAATTTCCTTTTCTTCAACTTCATAGTCTCTCATTCTTTGTCTCATCCATAAGACTTGGGCACAACAGTGCCTTGACTAGCCTATGTATTCTCGTCATTTTGTGGATGTGGCTATTGAGTTTTGCTTCTTGTGAACCAGGAAATTAACCTATTTCCAAGCATTTGACATGTCAAGTACTTTTCTGTCAACTCTACATCCATCATAGTTAATCAATAACCAATTAGCTTGAATCCACCTTCCTTTGGATACCATAAGCCAACTTCTTGGCTTCCCTTTAAATATCTCAATATTCTCTTGGTTGCAGTCATGTGGCTTTCTTTAGGAGCAGATTGAAATCTTGCACATACACCTACAACAAAGGTGATGTCCGCCTACTTGCTTGTGAGATAGAGCGGTGATCCAATAAGTGCTCAGATCTTGTTTGATCCACGAGGCTTGCCATCTGCATCCATATCCATTTTGGTCGATGTATTCATTGGTATTTTCACAGAAGACTTCTCTTCCATGCCAAATTTCTTCATTAATTCTCTGGTGTACTTTGTCTGACTTATGAAGGTTCCATCCTTCTGCTATTTTACTTGGAGTCCTAGGAAGAATGTCAGCTCTCCCATCATGCTCATTTCAAATTTGCTTTGCATTAGGTTTGAGAATTTATCACACAGCTCTTTGTTTGTGGATCCAAAAATGATGTCATCCACATATATTTGAACAAGCAGTATACTCTTCCCATCTTTAATTCTGAAGAGTGTTCTATCTACTTTGCCTTTTGTGAATCCGTTCTCAGTCAGGAATTGTGATAATGTATCATACCATGCTCTTGGTGCCTGTTTCAATCCATATAGAGCTTTCTTGAGCTTGTACACTTTATCTCCAAGAGTCTTCTGCTCAAATCCTGGAAGTTGTTCAACATATACTTCTTCTTCCAATAATCCATTCAAGAATGCACTTTTTACATCCATTTGATATACAATGAAGTTCTTGTGTGCAACATAAGCAAGAAACATCCTTGTTGCTTCTAATCTTGCAACAGGGGCAAAAGTTTCATCAAAATCTATTCCTTCTTCTTGGCAATACCCTTTGGCTACCAATCTTGCCTTGTTTCTTACCACAAAACCTTCTTCATTCATTTTGTTTCTGAAAACCCATTTTGTACCAATAACATTTTGATGAGTTGGTCTTTGAACCAATTCCCATACCTTGTTCCTTTCAAACTGATTCAGCTCTTCGTGCATGGCTTGAATCCAATGTGTGTCATCCAATGCTTGTGTCACATCTTTTGGTTCTATTTGAGAGATAAAACAAGTGAACATGGCTTCTTGTTGAGCTCTAGATCTGGTTCTTACACCTTCTCTTACATCTCCAATGATTAGGTCTGGTGGATGGTCTCTTAGCCATCTTACATCAGGTTGGAGTAAGTCAGCTGGGTTTAGTCTTCTTGCAGCTGTGTTGTCTTGAGCAGCTCTCTCATTGTCACTTAGCTGCAGATTGTCCAACTGTCTTTGAGATTCAGCTACCTCTTCTTCATCTTGGTTAATTTTTCCAGCTTCAGCTTCAACATAGGGACTCTTCTGCATGGTTTCATCGATTCGACTTTGTCGCCTAACTCTTCAATGTCTTCTTCATTTACCTTGGGTTCATCAAACACCACATGGATGGACTCTTGTGTAACCATTGTCCTCTTGTTGAGCACTCTATAGGCTTTACTTTCAAATTTGAGTATCCCAAGAAGATACCTTCATCAGCTTTGGCATCAAAAGCCTTTAAGTTATCTTTGCCATTATTATGGATGAAGCATTTGCATCCAAATATTTTAAAATATGCAACATTTGGCTTTCTCCCTGTCCAAATCTCATAGGGAGTTTTTGTCAGCTGTCTATTTATCATGCATCTATTTTTAGTATAACATGTTGTGTTTAATGCTTGACCCAAAATCTTTTGGGTAGCCCCCGCTTCGACTAACATGGTCCCTCGCCGCTTCTTTGAGAGTTTCATTTCCTTCTTTCTCGCAACTCCATTCTTCTGTGGAGTTCTTGCTGCAGATAGTTCATGAGCAATACCATTTTCAACACAATACTGAGTTATTATTCCATTGACAAACTCAGTTCCTCTGTCAGATCTTATTTTAATGATGGTCTGACTCTTCTCATTTTGAATTCTCTTCATCAGCTGTGGTAGCTTCTACAAGGTTTATTTCTTTTTTACACATGAAAATTGTCCATGTATATCTTGAATAATCATCTACTACCACCAAGGTGTATTTCTTTCCACTTATGCTAGTGGTTCAACTGGACCAAATAGATCCATATGTAGCAGGTGCAATATTCTTGTTGAAGATAGGTGTGTCTTTTCTTTGAATGATGATTTGATTTGCTTTCCCATCTGGCATGCATCACATACACTATCTTTCTTGTATACTGAGTCTGGAAGTCCTTCTACAAGATTACTTCTTGCAAGTTTGTTAATTGTTTTGAAATTCAGGTGACTCTTCTTGTGCCACAACCAACTTGATTAAATTTGTGCTCTTGCTAGTAGACAAGTGCGTGGTGTTGCGGTTGACCAATTCACCACGCACATGTATGTTTTTTGTTCGCATCCTTGTAGCACTACTTCATTAGATTGATGTCCTTGATTTGGCATACACCCATGTTGAATCCAACATTATAGCCTTTGTCACAGAGTTGACTAATACTTAGCAGATTGAAGTTGAGTCCTTCAACATATGCAACATCTGTGATTTCTAATCCATTTTTCTTGATGGATCCAATGCCTCTTATTTCTCCTGGAGCTTCATTCCCTCCAAATATAACTTTTTCACCTCTAAATTCTTGAATTTTGATAGATTTTTCTTGTTTCCTTTCATGTGTCTGGAACAGCCACTATCCATGTACCAGGTTCCTTGGCACTCAGTTGTTCCTTGAACCTGCAAACAAGGAATTTAGTTTTTAGGTACCCATACTTGCCTGGGGTCCGAGGGGTTAGTGTCAGAAGATGATCCAACCAACCTATAGCCAAATGATTTGACTCTAAGGGGTTGCCATCTATCTGTGCCATAATCATAATTTACTTTGGCAAATTGCTTGGGGGTTTTGGGTTCATACAACTGTCTCTTTTGTCTGTATGCCTGTGTGTGTGTTTTAGCAATTGCCTTCCTTGGGTAGTTGTGATACCTCTGTGTGTAGTGCTTGGGTGCATATGTGTGCTGAAGATAGCTCTTTTGCCTTTGGAATGGCCTTTGCTGAGTTCTAAGCCTTTGCCATCTAGGCATGTATTCCATAGATTTTTGCTGATTTTTCACATTGTACCAATCAACTTGGCTTGGGTAGTTTCTACCATTCCCATCATATGTGTTCCTTTTATAGAACTTCTGGAGTTTTTGGTAGCTCTGTTTCTTCTTTACAGAGTATTTTCAGTTTGGAATTTTCTGAGGAACTGGTGAATTTTTCTCATTTGTCCTCTCAAAGATACTGTTGGTTGTTTTCCTTTTCCTTTATAACCAAGGCCAGTTTGGTTGTGATTGTGCTTTGGAATGAATGTGTGTGCACCATTTGGAGTTTTGAATTTTTGAGATGCTTCATTGCTTGAAGATCCTATTTTCAAAATCACTTTGGGAGCTTGACTTAGCATAGAGGAATTAAATCCTAAGCCTGTCTTATCTTCACATTCTCTTTGGCTCATAATAAGATCATCCAAAGATTTAGATGCCTTAGTAAATGAGGCAATCACATTTTTGAGGTCATTTTCCTCTTTTCTATAGCGGCTATCTCTGCTATTAACTTAGCATTTTCATTTTTAGTTCTTTATTCTCATCCTATGTGACTGAGTACTCGGCTCCTTAGTCGATGTGAGTTTGAGCAGTTTTTTTCTCATTTAGTGTGTGCGAGGATTTAATGTGCTCAAAGTCTTTCATCATTTTGCCTAATGAATCATAAAGATTAATGGGTGATGAAGTGTGTGTGTCACAATCACTATCACTAGTGTCGAGTGAGATGAGTTAGAGTGTACCTCATCTTCTTGGTCGGAGTTGGTCTTGTTCTTTGGCCATTAAACATATCAAGGCTTCTTCTTTGAGTCACTTGAGTAGTCACCTCACTACTCTCCGAGTCTTTGTGTGTCTTTTGATTTGCTGTCTCAGTGATCTCAAACCAACATTGCCTTTTTCTTTTCTTGTCTTCTTTCTCTCTCAAGACTCTTCTTTCCTCTTCATTCTGTATTTGTTGACTACAAGATATGCGCAATCAATGGCATAGTGACAGTTTTGCCTAGCCCAAAGATAGATTCTCAACTTTTTGTTCAAGCTCTTTCCACTCTCGGATTGTCGCACTTTGGTACTTGACCTTTTGATGCTCTGCTCTCTTGGGTGTCCTATCTTCCCTTGACTTGGACGGAGCTGAGTGTCTTCTGGAGGATTCACCTTTGCCTTTCTTGTAATTCTTGTTGAAGAACTTGTTAAATCTTTTAACCATTAAGGCAATCTCCTCCTGATCGATGACTTTTTTACCTTCAGCTCTTTTCACATCCTTGACTATTAGAGCAGCTTTTTTGGGCACAACTGTCTCTTCTTAGTCTTTTCTTTTCAGCTCAAATTCGCAGGCTTTGAGATATGAGAATAGCTCACGGTTGGATGTTTTTGATAGGTCCATGGAATGCCTCAGGGCCATGACCTTCATTTCCCACTCAGCTGGAAGACTTCTTAGAATCTTCATACACATTTTCTTCTGTGAATATTCTTTTCCAAGCGCAGATAACTCATTTGTAATTTCTGTGAATCGAGCATCCAGTTGATCCATGTTTTCTCCTGCAAGCATTTTAAAGCTTTCAAATTTTTGTACAGCAACAGATAGCTTATTTTCTTTGATCTCCTCAAAGCCTTCACAAATCAAGGTTAGCTTATCCCAGATTTCTTTGGCCGTCTTGCATGATTTGACTTTGTTGAACATAGCTTTGTCCAAAGTCTTGTAAATGATGTCCTTGGCCACATTGTCTAGGTTGTATCTTTTTTTATAATCATTTGTCCATTCAGCTCTGGGTTTTTCAACCATAGCTGGTCTGGGAGCAACATCCTCTTCTCCTTCACCGCAGCAGCCTCTCTTGTTTGTGTTCACTTTTAAAATTTGTAGTGGCCCATCTTTTATTACTATCCACATTTCATCGTGTAATCTTTGATAGATGAGCTCGCATACGACTTTTCCAATCATCAAATTCCTCAATTGTGAACATAGGGATGCGTGTCAAATTTGCTTCCATGATAGTGACTTTGCTAAATAAAGGAGTTTTGAAAGATCAAGTGCTAAAGCAAGCTTTGAAAGATTGGAGATCTAGTTCAGTAACCAGTGCGGAAGGCTCAATGAACCAACCGCTCTGATACCACTTGTAGGTCCTAAGGTGTGTGAGTGTAAGGTTTAGAAGGGGGGTTGGATAAACCTTACCAACTTTTCGATTTAGTCCTTTTAAGATAGTTCAGAGTTAATACTTCACAGCTAAGTCCTTCATGGACAACTAAGTTAGTTAACCAGCAGAGTTAGCCACTCAACAAACTCGACTGAGCTGTTGATAGAATAACTCAGCTGCTTAGTCTAAGGCTTAACTCAACTGTGATATGTTTTCAGTGGAAGACTTAACACCCTAGTTTTAGATTTGTTTTAACACTTGGTTTTAGCACTTTGTTGAAAGTCAATTGGATAGTAAATTTATCAGCAGATATAAAATAATATGCAGAATTGAAGTGCTGAAATTTAAATGACACAATAAATTTTATAGAGGTTCGAAGATGGGGTAATTCTTCTAATCCTTTCTTCTCCAACTCCTGGAGGAATCCACTAAGTATTGATCAGAGTACAAAGTGGTTATCAGTCCAGATGCAAGTCTTGATCACATAGCTGACTTGATCCTTTGGGACTCAGTCTGGAGATGCCTTGGTCACACAGCTGGCTTCTCGTCCGACTCAGCTTCTTCACAGGGCAGCTGCCTTGCTACTACAACTCACTTGGTCAAGTTTCTTGGATTTGATCATGAAGGCCTCCAAGAACTTTAAGACTGGTTCGACCTTGAACCTTTCTACAATCCTCTGTGGAATGTAGACCCCTTTGATTCTTCAAATATTTCCTGTTCAACTGATTGAAGTCGTCTTTCCTTCACAGGTAGGTGTTGGATTGATTTCCTTCGAAGTTTTTGGCCTGAGGATTAAGCTTGAATGATTTGAGAATATTTTGTAGGTTACAGCTCAATTGATAGCTTGAATGTTCGTAGTGCAGGTAGTCAAGGTATCCTCTGTAACTCATTCTCAAATTGACTCCTCAGCCTTTTATATTGTTCTTTTGAAAATCTTCCCGTTGAAGAGATAGGCTAATTTTCAAAAGACACTTGTGGTCGTTGTCTTGCCTTGTTGCAGTCCTTGAAATTGACATTTCCTCGTATTGAATGAACCTTCAGCTTTTCAGAGTTCTAACACAGGTGCAATGCTTCCCATTGGTTTATTCCTTTTGCACGCTTCTGGGACTGAGCACTTCAAGAAAGGAGATGAAAGTATTACTTGTTTAAGTAACTTTCTTGACTCGTGCAACGGATCCTTTTCGATTGTCTTGACTTGATGCAGTTCTTTAACTTCCCGGATGACTTCGAGTCGCCTTCCAATCATGGATGACTCATCGTCACTTCAACTTGAGACTTGGCTATCTTGGGTTGACTTGATCGATACTTTTCACAATTGCATCTCGGTGATACTTCTCCAAATCGAGTTCTGTCTTTCTTCCTTGCCATACTCGTTGTATCACAATGAGTCTTCATTCTAGTCTTGATTGACTTCTAGCATGTTTAGGCATAATCGACTTAACTCGGCACGAACAAGCCTATCTATTACAATGCAAATTACAAAGAAAATGGGGTGCCAACTTTCTAGTCTAAGTTTTACATGGCATTCATCAAAATCGAAAAATAAATTTCCGAACAAGAGATATATTGTTAAATATTATAAACCTAGAGAAAAGCAATAAAATATCAGTTGACAAGATTACAACCAATTTTGGGACAAGATAAAGAAAAGACACAACATAATAGCATAGCAAAAAAAAGTGGTCGGTTTCATTTAAGAAATCACCTAATACTTATGTGGTAAAACCTACAAGGAACTCTCACCGATTAAATACATTATCTTCCTCATTGTTTATCAAACACTAAAGTTACTCACCTTGAAGATGGATAGACCCAACTATCTCAAATATTCCACACAATCTGATCCAACTATTTGCATCAACCAAGTTAATCCAACTTCTATTATCATCAACCACCAATCCCTAAAGATGACACAATTAGCTGTTAGGACAAAATTTAACCATTATCTGCAAAAATCAATTCAAAGTCTTAGAAAAATGACAAAGGCTCAACTCAGCTAGAGACAAGAAAATCACTAAATTATACATACACACACACACACACATCATCAAATCCTAATTTGTTGAAAGGAGGACAAACAAAGAGCCATTCCCCAGTACAAAATCATAACTCAGATTTGATTAATCTGCATCAGTCACTCCCAAATTCATTGAATCAGAATCTATAACAGGAAGCTCAAACAAATAATCTCATGTCCTCTTTGATATTTCCAATTCAAAGCAACAATTGCTCAACAAAAGTTGAAGCACAAGAAGAAACAAAATCAATACTGCTGGAAGACGAAGAATCACTACTTGAGCTGCCTGAATTAAGGAATATGGTAATAATTCCAATAATTTTACAGAGATAATCAAACAACCTTTTTGAACCAAAGAAATATATTGTAATTATTAAAAAGTTAAAAAAAGAGAAAACACCATATTTTGATAAACCAATTCCAAGTATCCAAATTTGAGCATGCATAATTTACAATTCAGGGTTTTTTGCTGCTAAAAAACTAATATCAAAATTCAAATCAACTGGAGTTTCAAGAAAATAAAAGTGGAACAAAGACTTGAAAAACAATTATATCAACATATGAGTTCGACCCACTTACCAATAATGGATATGCAACACACACACACAACATACAACACAAAAGAAGTGAGAATGAAAAACAAAATCAATTCTTGGAAAGTGACACAAATTGTATTAAAGTTATCAAACGAACCCTAGTCTCGGTCTCAATTTCCAGAATTTGAGAATTAGGAAACCCTCACCTCTGGGTTATTGATCGGCTGAAGCTCTGGGAGAATCAAAATATTCTAATCCTATAATATTCAAATTCATTCGTCAATTGTAGTAGAGCAACATCGAAAATTTTTTAAAAAAAAAGATAAGAAACTCCATAGGTAAAAACCTGACCTAGAAGCAAAAAGCTAGTCGAAAATATACCACTAAAGGCGGTGACCGGTGGATGGGCTGAGGTAACGGCGGTGAGAGTAGGAGTTGAGAGAGAAAAGAGACACAAGAGACGAGGGTTGAAAGAGAAAGAGAAGAGAGACCACAATTGGGAAAAAGGCAGAGCCCAGAAGCTGTCGGATTGAATTGAAATGTTATTTAGAATTTTTCTAGTAATAACAATTTACAAGGTTTTAACTTAATTAAATAATTTTTCAATTTTTTAAAATTTGGTGGCCAATATTCTAAGCATAAAATTTTGTAACCATTATTGAGAGGATTTGGTTATGACACAAATAATGAAGGGATTAGCTGTAAATAACTAGGAAATTAAAATGTCCTCATTAAAAAATTAACTCTTTACCTACCAATTTATTTACCCTCATAAAAGCTTCATAAATCCTCCTTTTAATGAGGATTTTTCCATACTCTCATTAAGTTTTTGTCATTATAAATTGAAATTCTTGTAGTGAATTACATGAAACTTCATTAGTGGGAATACACACTACAAGAAAACAAGGAAATTCCAATGGGAAAAATTTGTTGGAATTTGGCCAATTACCATCGGAATTATCGATTCCAACGGAAATTCCAACATAAAATGCATCGTTGGTAAAATAGCCGTTGGAATGACAAAATTCCAATGGAAATTCCAATGAAAAAATATGCCAACGGAATTTCCAATGTTATTTATCCATAGGAATATATAACCGTTGAAAAGAACTCCAATATTTTTTCCAACACTAATTCCAACAGAGTTATACCATTGAAATATATTTAATCGTTGGAAAAAACTCCAACGGTTATTCCAACAAAATAATACTATTGGAATTTAGTCCAATAGTATATATCCGTTGGATATTCAATCAATTTATCTCATTATCTGATATCTTTAACTTCCCAGTAGGTCACTCATCATCAATTTGTCCCAAGTCAAGCACATTTAACCATGTAGTTTTAATATGATTGACTCCAGAAGAGAAGATATATTTTATTGATATGGATTATACTATCAAATCATTTTACCCCTATTGAAAATTTCCAATGGAATTTTCCAACAACATGTTGTACCATTGGAATTTCTGTTGAAATTTTAGAAACTCCAACAGAAATTCCAATAATTAATTCCAACATTTGGTTTACCGTTGGAATTTTCCAATGGCACGTTTTAGCGGATGGAATTATTGTTGGAATTTTTAAAATTCCAATAGTATTTCCAATGGTTTATTATTACTGTTGGAATCACTGTTGGAATTTTCCAACGGTTAGTTATGGAGTTGGAATTTTAAATTTCAACATGAATTCCAACATTTTATACCAACGGTTTTGTTTACCGTTGGAATTTTCGTTGGAATTTTCCAACGGTATAGTTTAGCATTGGAATTTTCGTTGGAATTTTAAAAATTCCAATAGTTTTCTATTTCGTTGGAATTATTTATTGGAATTTGATTGTTTTCTTGTAGTGACGACTTTCTCTTGGTATGAAAAATATGACATGAACATTTTCCTTTCATTGTTTCGCATTTAGCCTTCTATTCTTCAAATGGAAAACTAACTAGGGATGGCAATGAGACGGGTCTGGACGATTTTGGCCAAACCTATTGGACCCATCAGCCATCTGTTGTATATTAATTTTTCCAGTGACAGATTTCCTGGCCATCAAATGGGTTTCTATATTATCCAAGAATTGTAAACTTGGGTGTTGATTTTGTCTTGCCGACAACTTGGTAATCAACAAAGCAACCATAATTATTATAATGCCAAAGTATACGACTAAATTACAAATAATAACATCAAAATTAGCAGAAACTACAACTCAAGCTCACCACAATCATAATATATAGCATTATAAAAATTCCAAACATACTGCAAAAGACGTCTATCGACGGTGAAGCTATGGAGAAATTTCTGGGACCTAGAAGATAGACGACGCAATTGGTTGAAGTTGAAGCAGACTGTAGGCGTATCTCAATTTTTTTTTCAATTAAAAGAAATCCCTGCTGCGGGGTGTCCAGTAAATTTATTAAAATATATATAATGCGGTTTTTTTGGGGTGGGTCCAGCTGAACCTGTTACTATCCCTGACCTAGCGGGTCCCTAAAAATAAATTCATTACCTGCCCCCGTACCCACTTAGGTGGGTTTGGACCCGCCATGTGTGGGAGGTTTAATCCGGGTTCGTGTTTAAACTCGCCCCATTGTCATACCTACTAACACTTTTACATAAAAATTTGATGAAATCTTCTATTCTAAAAGGATATTTCACCTCCTAATCCACAACTAAAACCAAACCAGTTTGAAAAGACAAGACGTATTTTCATTCACAAAAACTTCTATCAGACCGTCTAACGGGTTCAAATTCGTTAGATGGATCCCAACCCGACCCCGGTAACATAGGCGGTGGCATTTTTATAATATTATGGGAGTGGTACAGTATAACTGGACCGGTGACATTTTTGTAATATTAGGCATTGACGTAGTACTATTAAAAGTATTAGTTTTTTCTCTAAAAAGTATTAGTAGCACTGCTGAAGAATATTAGTAATCCTCTTGAACAATTTTTTTATTAATCCTCATGAAAAATATTTATATTTTCTATGAAGAGTATTAGTATTCCTACTAAAACATATTAGTAGTCTTATTTAAAAGTCTTATATTTTCCGATAAATGTGTTTTAGTATTCCTCCTAAAAGCTAATAGTTTTTCTCATAGAAAGTATTAGTAGTTCCTCATAAAAGTATTAGTTCTTCCCCCAAAAAGTATCAGTAGTCATCCTGAAAAGTATTTGATAGCACCCCTAAAATATTAGTTTTCCCTCTGAAAAGTACTAGTAGTCCTCCTAAAAAGTATTAGTAACTCTCCTAAAATGTATTAGCAGCGGCCAACGAACGTGGTATTAGTGGTTATGTGGCTGTTGGTGGGCTGACGGGTCAGATATTTGGATCGTCTAACGGATTAGATACGTTAGACCGTTTGACAGGAGACTAACTCGTTTTCATTTATTCAATACCTCCAATGCATTCTTTTACGTGGAGGCAATATCAACCTTATATACTAAATTAAAAAACAATTACGACATGTGTCATCGCTTCACTATTCTGAGACATGTGTCAACCCCTCCTTCTCTTAATTTCACATGGCGGCTTCACAAATATCCATGTGGTACCCCTATATTACATATATTTTCTCTATTTTTATATATAATCTAAATATAACAAATAACCCAAAAACAAGGATTCTAATCTCTACAATCCTTTTTTCTAAATCAAAGTTTTATCTATATAATTTATTATAATATAAAAAGTAAATAATAATCCAAAAAACAAAGCTTCTATCTATACGCTCTAAACATTCTATCTATGTAATCTAAAAAATAGAAGACGCATTTATTGGATACTTTTGATGAATAAAATTAGCACAATTAACTAAGTAATTCTTTAAACGCCAAAAAGGTAAATACCAATCACTGCAATATATAAAAAATTTATGAAACATTAATGTGAAAACGGCTGTAATAATATAATTAAGAATTAAAAATTGACATCATTTTCACAAGTCAAAGTACCAAAAAAATAGCTCAAATTTAATTAAATTCCCATTAAATCCCGTGTAACATATCTAGTCACCTTCTAGCGCCCAACTGCTGGTCCAGGAGAGGTCTAACATTGTAGAGGCCTATAAGGCTTCCTTGGACTACCACTCCGAGCTATAGAGGGAGTCCTCTACCTATTTTGACAGGGCGACTCTTTGTTGCCGGAAATTGCTATGGGAGAGCAGGAAGGCCTCTGGGAGATGATAGGTCTCTTGGACTAGGGGCCTCCAACAAGAAGGATGAGGAAGAGATCGAGGCTTTGTAGGATCTTCCAGGAGAAGCTAATGGCCGGAAAGCGGCAACAAGAGCAGAGCTGGTGGCGCAGATTGTGGTGAAGAGGGCGGAGCCCCCAAGCTTAAGTATCATGGTAGTTGATTTGGTCAGATCGACCTTTATATTCAACCCACCTGTTTAAGACTTGCTTTTCGTACATGGATATTTTTTCTTTTTATCTATTGAGATGTTTTATTATCTCTGAGAAGCCGGGTGATATTCTTTCATATTGTTGTTATGCTTATGGTTTTCTTCGTGTGTGTTAGCATTTTTAGCATTATCTTTATTGCATCCGTATAGTGCTTGTTCATGGAGACTTATTTTATATCTTGAGGAGGCGAATCCTTCCTCATGGAAGGGGGCGCCAATTTCTATGGAGTGGCCGGAGGAGAGTGCTTTCTTCCCATGGAGTTGAAAGGGAGTCTGTGATGAGTTTATGAGGGTCCGATTTAGAGATGTCAAAAACAAGCTCGGCCCGATGGGCTGGCCCGATCGGGCTGGTAATAAGATCGGATTGGGCTGCAATTTTGCAAGCCCGAAAAAAGTCGGGCCTATTTGGCCCAAAACACCGGGCCGGGCTGGTCGGCCCGAAGTAAATTATGTGTATTTTTAATACATGGGTTGGGTTGGGCTCTCCAAAATAGCGGCCCAAAGAAATTTTGGCCCGGCCCGATTTTCCCACTTGGCCCGATCAAATTGATAGCTCTAGTCCTGTTGGGGGGAACCTATCCCTTCTAGGGGCGACAGAGGAGTTGTATGTTTATAAGGATCCGTTAGGGGGCCTCCCTTCCGGGAGCGTGGGAGGATGATTAAATTTATGAGGATCCCGTTGGGGGGATGAGGTTTATGTTTACGAGGATCCCATTAGGGGGACCTCTCCCCTCTGGGAGCACCAAAGGAGGTGTCAGTTTATGAGGATCCCATTATGGAGGATCCCTCCCATTTGGGAGCCTCGGAGGAGGTTTAAGTTTATGAAGATCTCGTTAGGAAGGGCCCTCCCTTCTAGGAGCATAGAAGGAAGTTTGTTGAAGAGAACGCGTGCATGGACATGAACTATTGCCTTGCAAGTAGCTGCGTACAAATAATCAATGAGATGGGTGAAAACAAATTACAACTTGTATGCACTATTCAAAATTAACTATGTGTCGAGTTGGCTCGCAGGCCAGAAAAACTTAAAGCAATAACGTTGAACACCGCATGGGTGAAAATAAGCTAAAAGCAAATAAATATGCATGTAAACGCCCCCGAAGAGAGGGCCAGAGATCGACGTTCGGGGGAGATGCCAAGGTCAGTGGCTTCTAAGGATGCTCGGTATGATTACTATCTTGTCGGGGGAGCATGTGTATCTTCAATGCGGCCACATAGCATTCTCTAGCGGTCTTGATATCCCTGATAGTCTCACCTACTCCTATCTCCATGAGGAACTCCAATTTCAAGTGAACTATAGAGGTGAATGCCCATAATTAGTTTAGTTCAAGATCGGCCTCCCTATATGAGTCATCCAAAATATGACTGGTAGGTTGATTTTACCTTTGGACTTGATCACTTCCCGATGAAGCCGACTAGTGGCGCCGATACCAAGTTAATCTGTGTAAGGTCCATCTTTATCTTCTCAAATACTTCCTAGAATATAACATCTACTGCACTGTTTTTGTCCACCAAGACCCTCCAAACTACAAAGCTGGCCAGTATGACGTGATGACAATAGCATCAGGATTGACTTGGGTCTCTGAAACGCAATCTTGCATGCCAAAAGTGATGGACATGCCCCTAGCCTGGGCTGAGTCAACAACTCTTCTCTTCGATGGTGTTTCATCAGAGAGCCCCATTCGTTCTTTGTCGTAATCCTAGAGGACACTTTTGGAATCTTTCTCTTCGGTCCTCTAGAGACTACATTGATGATTACTGCCACATGAGTATCATGCCTCTCTTTTTCGCGTGGATCCGGACTGACGTTGAGTCCATGGAGGTTCATATTTTTACTATCTTGGATCATGGAGGAGTCTGCCCTGGTCCACGTAATCCTTCAAGTAGTCCTTTTGGATGAGCCACTCAATCTCCTTGTTCATTATGGTGCAGTCATCAGTGTTGTGTCCCTTGTCCCTGTGGTAGCGATATTATTAATTGGAGCGTGCTTTTGGGGGGTTGTCTTTCATTGGCTTGGGCGGGTCAATGATCTTCTTTCTCTGGATAGCAATCAATACTTTTGCCACTGGTGCATTCAAAGGGGCGAAGTTCATCCTATACTCTCTCGTTTTGCCTCTTTAGGGTTGGCTCTTGTCGTCATCTCTTGCCTTGTGCTTGCCACTAGGCTCTCGCTTGCTGGATTCCTCCACTCAGATGTTCTTCTATGCTCGACCCAGTAATTCCTCCAGAGTGGAGGGAGGCTTCTAGGCCAGCGATTCCTTCAGAGCTCCTGGCGAAGGTTCTGATGTAGGACTCCAACCAAGGTCTCGAGTTGGACACATAGACGGATTTACATATCCCATTATGGGGGCACATGCCCCCATGTAAGTTTTTAAAATTATTATTTATGTATGACTATTTATATATATAACACTATTAATTTATGTACAAAGTGTTGTATAATATTAATATTTTAAAAAAAATGCTATATAACAATATAAGACTATAACATTATAAACTATATAACATTAAGTTAATAATGTGCCCAAAATTATAATATTAATAAAATTATCATTTATATAAAAGTGTTATAATTTATAAAAACACTAATTCATAAAAGTGTTTTAATTTATAATAATAGTGTACCCTAAATTACAATTTATAAAATACTATAATATTATAAATTTAAGAATATTGTATAACATAGTATTCTACCATTAATTATTTTGATGTAGTTTATAATAGTATTTATTTGTGCTCCCTTATAAAATGTTCATGCATCCGTCCCTGGTTGGACGTTGGCAACTTCATTAACGTCCTCCACGAATTGCTTCATGAAGTACCACAATGACTCTCTTTCTTTCTATTTCACTTGGAAAAGATGGGCAATGGTCTTGGGACATTTTTGGTTGATGGAGAACTGTTGCAAAAAATCCTCTGTAAGCTTGTTGATGCAGACGGAAGCCACATATAAACGAACAACGAACAAAAGCAATATGAGACTTCGCGAAGAAACGTAAACTGCAATGAAAAGAGATAAACCTCAAAACTTAATAATATTCAATCTTTCTAAAAAATAATAGTAAAATAACTATTTATAATACCAAACTAAAAGTCCTAACTTAATTAGAAAACATTAAAAGATAAACTAGAATAAAAGACTCTTAAACACAAATCATTTCCTAAAATACAAGATAATGTAAAATCCTAAAAGATATATCATATCTCCATCATTCTCTCCGGGGGTCGAGACGATTCGTCCTCGAATCGGAAGAGAGATTGTCACTAAAATAATTATTAAACCATGGAAAGGCATGAGTAGGACGGATGGAAAAACTGGGTGAATATCCAAATATATTTGAGCTAGATCAAAAATAAAATAATCTATTGCTGGTACATAGTTTCTTTTCAGCACCCATTGAGCCATATAATAAGTGATTTCCACGATCTCAATGATTCTCTTTATAGGCTTGAAGAAAATTGATAGTCCAAAATCAATGTCCTTAAATTGTGATATTTTCTTCTTAGTATTGAACAAAAAATTTTCCGGCTTAAGATCATGTTGCATGACCTCATGCGTATGACAATTCTCAATTTCATTGGTAGAAATTAGTGGTCTGTCGTAACCACAAGCATCCTCGTCAAATTTCAGCAATTTTTCGTAGTCAACCAACGAATTTGTACCATCACCTTCCGTATCAAAGATAGGTGGCCCATTATAACTACTAATCTCCTCTTCAAATTTTGGAGGCTCGTCATAGCCAACCTCCATGATAGTGTTGTCGATTTCTTCATCAAAAATCGGTGGACTATTATAGCCATCATCTTAAATATCACTTCAGAGTAAAACATCAATGCCCGTGGAATAAGTTTCCAATGGGGTGAACTGGGGCACAATATCATAGGCAAATTCACAACCATCAAAAAAATCATTTTCTCACAAGTCTCTTGATTTCTTGAAATTGGATGCGCACGATATAGAATTATTTTGTCAACAAGTCAATCTGCTGACGGATCTGTGCAGTGTCGTTCATACATTATAGATTCGATCTAGACCACATGGTTTAGGGAGCGTAGACTGGTCTCTGAATACCAACTAATGCAGATGGAAGCCACATATAAACGAACAACAAACAAAAGCAATACGAATATTCTCAAAGAAACGTAAATTACATGAAAAAGAGACAAATTTCAAAATATAATAATATTCAACCTCCCTAAAAATAATAGTAAAACAACTATTTATAAGACCAAACTAAAAGTCCTAACTTAATTAGAAAATATTAAAAGATAAACTAGAATAAAAGACTCTTAAACACAAATCACTTCCTAAAATATAAGATAATGTAAAATCCTAAAACATATATCACATATCGATCACTTGTCCATTCCAGTAATGGAACCATGGGAAGCTGGTTGAACCAAGTCAGTGCTGCTTGGTCAGATTATATGGTTCGGAACACATTGCAATAGAAAGTGTCCATCATGTCATAGAGATCTACCTTCACATAAAATTTTTCCAAGTGCTCCCAGTGATCTCTAGTTCTATAGCACCCCAGGAGATTGGAGGTTTTGATGCCCGAGAGAAGTGGCTCAGCCAGGATGGCAGGGGCAAGTGGACGTCTCCTTACCAGGGTAGTGGCTCGTGAGCTGGCCTGGCTAGCATGCAATATCTGGGACTCTTGATCTATGGGCGGCTCTTCGTGGTTCTCGTTGCGTCCTTCATTTTCTCTTCCTTCAACTTTCAAGTTGAGCTCTTTAGCAGCTAACAGAGCTTAGGGAGATTTTCCGGCAACTCCGGCCATAGCCTGGTGCCTTAGAGCATTCCGAGTGGCTTCATCAAGCAAAGCTTGAAGGGCTTCCCGGGTCCAACGAATTTTTTCAACAGATGGAGCTCCTCTAGTAGAAGGAGACGACGCCCTCTTGGCAAAGGAGAATGTGGCGCCCCTCCAGGAGAAGGGGGTTGGCCTCCCATCTTATGGGTGGTCTCTTTTCTTGTTGGTTTTTGGCTCAGGTGCCAGTAGCTTCAGAGTCGGTTCCACGGCTTGAGATCTGATCTTCGTATCCTTTGGTTGATTCTCACAGATGGTGCCAAAATGATGTTGCTTAAATTCTCAAATCACTCCAAGTCAAGGATTCTGAAAAAGTCAAAGTCTTCTTCTCCAAAGCTGGAAATCTTCTACGGTGGAAACTGTAAGTCCAAGCGGCTACGATAATCTAGAGGGGGGTGAATAGATTATCTCCATCTTTTCGATTTTACCCTCCTTTCCGAACCGAATGCTCAAAGACAATAATAAAGGTGCCGAATGTAAACAACACACGTCGATTTATAGAGGTTCAACCCATCTAGGGCCTAATCCTCTACCACCCCAGTATATCCGGGATGGATTTCAAAAAGAAAAAAGATTTTATTAATTACCAAAATTAATACAACACCAACTTACAACAACACCTTGAAGAGCATCACACTCTTCTTCAACACCACCTTTGAGATTACCACAATCTCTCTTGAAGATTACCACAATCTTCAACGACACCTTGTGAAGATTACCACAATCTTCAACCTTGAAGAATACCAAATTCTTCAACACCTCAACAAGAAGAATACCACAATCTTCTCACACCTAACACCTAGATTACTCACAAGTGTGTTCTTACCTCAAGAACACTCAAGTGTGATAACCCAAAAATTCAAGATTACAACTCGATAAAGAATTATACCATTGAGTGCAAGTGTAATCAAGAATAGCCTAGACCTTAAGAATGTGAAAGTGATAAGCTAGGCAAATTACAACAAGAATAATGACAATATAAGACCAAGTGTTTGCTTGAATATATCTTGTTGTGTTGTGTTGTTCTCTCCTTTTTTTTGTGCTTCAATTCTTTCTCTATTTATAGAAGATGTCTTGTGCAAGATAGGTTCCTCTTGGGGACATGAATTCTGTAAAAAATACCAAGACAATTGAATAAAAGAGCTGTTAGAAATCAACTCCATGATTCAAGGAAATGTTGCTTTCATGTCAAACGGCCGTAATTTTTCATTAAAGCGATAGGCGACGTCGCGCACAAATAGAAGTTTGAAATCAGAATAAAAAAAATACACTGACGGCCGATCGATGTAGGCTTGACCGGTCGACCCATACCTCGGCCGGTCCACTCCGCCGAAATAACAAAACAGAGAAGCAACTACTCAACAGGCACCGGTCGACCACATGTCGACCGGTTGATTACACCGGTCGACCTCCAGGTCGACCGGTCGGCCTCCTGCAATTTTAGACCGTCCTGTTTTCTGTTTCTAAAAACATCTTCTGGCATGGGCTGCCCTATACGGCGACCGATTGGCCTCGAAACAAAAGTGTTGTCCAATATTTTATTGAAAATAAACTCCAAGAAATACTCCGAAAAATAGTAAAAACATTTTAGACCGATCGGGAGTATTAGGACAACATTTTGAAACATAGTTTTGATGTAAAAACATTATGACATAAAATCATAAAAAGCGTTGTCCAATTTAGTCGAAAATAAACTTGAAGAAATACTCCGGAAAATATTAAAAACATTTTAAATCATTTAGGAGTATTTGGACAACCTTTAAAAGCATTGTTTTGGTGTAAAAACAAAATCATCAAAATCATGATAAAACCATTTATCAAACAGAAACTTGCATGCAACACCCGCAAACGCCATATGGGCCCTGGGACTATCCTAGACAGGCCCTTCGATGCTCAAGTTAGCTCATGAATGAGAGAAACTCTGGAGCAAAAAGACAACAATTAAAAGTACTGAATCATGAATTACTTACAAATGAGATGTATGGACCTGTTTATACCGGGTTAGAGGGCCTCATGGGCCGTGTAGAAAAAAGGACGTGTGGTTGGATCTGGACTTCGTGGGCCGGCTAATTTTATATTTAGCCCAATAATTAATAAACAATTTGGGGTAATTAATGCGATTAAATAAATACGTTAAATATATAATAGTAATAATTATGAAAGGACGTGTTTGCCCACAACACATGCCAATTCCACATCAAGAATTATAGAAATGATACCAAAATCAAAGAAAAAAGAAAAGAAAAAAAGGGCTGCTGGAAAATACCTGCAAACTGAAGGCAATTCTTGTTAAAAAAATAATTTGTAATATATTATTGGCACTAAACCAACATCCACCTAACTCACACACAAACAATGACTAAGATTTGATCTCACCAAACCCACTCAAAATGAAAGGCTTGGAATTAATCTCAACAAACCCATTACTTAGTGCATTATTAGGTGTGAATTATTTATTGTATGTTTTGGCCTATAAATAGGTATGTATCTTGCTTAAGTTTATCATTCAAGCAAAAATCAATACAAACAATTGCAAGTTTCATCCGAGAGCAATTATAAAATCTTAGCCAAACAAGGCTAATTAGTGTGAGAGAGTTGTGAGCAAAGTTTGAGTGTATTTTAAAATTGTAATGAGATTATATTTTTAGTGAGAAAATAATTTAGCTTCCAATTTCTTTTTTTATCTCTCTCATATTTTTATATATACACCCTTATACCCAACAATTGTGGTATCAGAGCCACCCTTGGCCTGATATCCCTTCTTATTTGCAAAAATGGCGTCAACCAGTTCCAGTGAACTTGCATTCACATATTCCCAACAAGGTGTTCCTATCTTTGTTGGTCAAGATTACGAACTATGGAGCGTTTTAATGCGCACGTTGTTTATGTCCCATGAACTATGGGATATTGTTGAAGAGGGGTATAGTACACATACTCCAGAGGAGGAAGCCGCACTAACCGCCACAAAGAAAAAAGAGCATAAGGAGAACAAGACCAAAGATGCAAGAGCCTTGTCCTTTATGCACCAAGGGGTAAGTAAAGCAATTCTTCCGCGCATTACGGGTGTCAAAGCATCAAAAGAAGCATGGGAAATTTTGAAAAAGCAATTTGGAGGCTATGAAAAGGTGATCTCTATTAAATTGCAAAATTTATGGCGAGATTTTGATAATTTGTCAATGAAGGACAATGAAAATGTCCAAGAATTTTTTTCTCGAGTTTCTCTTTGTAGTCAATCAAATCGAGAGGATACGGGGGATACCATTGAAGATAAAAAGATCGTTGAAAAAGTGCTACTAAGTCCGCCAAAGAAAGTTCGAGCATATTGTTGTCGCTATTGAAGAATCCAAAGATTTATCCACACTATCTTTGGATGAACTCATGGGATCGCTTGAAGCCCATGAAAAAGAATGAGTAGATTCTCAAATCAAAGCTTGGAGCAAGCCTTCCAAGTAAAAACAAATATTTCAGAAAAAGAAAATAAAAAAGATGGCGAGCAAGAAAGGCAAAATAACTCAGACATCGAGGTGCAAGAGGAAGAGGTCGTGGCGGACACTGCACGAGGACGAGGAAGACGAGGTGGATTCAATCGAGAAATTCAAATCAAAATTTCGATTTGTATTCTTTGGATATGCACGAAAAGAATAACCATGATACCAAAGATTGCCGTTTTAAGTGCAAAAGATGCGGGAATGCAAATCATTCTCAAAGAGACTCAGCTGGCATAAAGATGATGGAGATACAAATGAAGCAAATTTATACGAAGAAAAAGAGCCTAATCAGGTATTTTTTTCGTGTTTGAATTCTCAACAACAAATTGAGAATATTTGGTACGTGGACAGTGGTTGCAGCAAACATATGTGTGGAAACAAGAAAATGTTCGTGAATCTTGATGAATCATATTCATCCGAAGTAAAGCTCGGAGATGGCAAATCACGCAAGATCACTAGGAAAAGGAGAAATAGCGATCCAAACAAGAGAAGGTAAAATGAATATCATCAAAGATGTATTTTATGTACCTGACTTGACTCAAAATTTATTGAGTGTGGGCCAACTCTTGGAGAAAGATTACAAGGTGGAGTTCAATAATGACCACTGTATTATTATTGATAAACAAAAGAATCTCACAATGGCTAAAATTAAGATGAGTTCAAACAAAATATTTCCTCTTAATTTGCCATTGATCGAGAAAAATTGCACTTCAAAGTAATGGGAACGAGAACATAATCTATGGCATTTGAGGTATGGGCATTTGAGCTATAAAGGTTTAAATTTGTTAAAAAAGAAAAATATGGTGTTTGGTCTTCCTAACATTCCAGATCGAGACAAGACATGTGAAGGATGTATTTTTGGCAAAATGCATCGTTTGCCATTTCCAAAGACATCATACAGAGCCAAAGCTCCGCTCGAGATAGTACATGCAGATATTTGCGGGCCAACACAAACACCGTCACTCAATGACAACAGGTACTTCCTATTGTTCGTTGATGATTTTTCCAGAATGATGTGGGTTTACATTTTGAAGCAAAAGTCAGAAGCATTTCCGAAATTCTTGGAGTTCAAAAATTATGTGGAAAACCAGAGTGGTAGAAAAATAAAGACTCTACGGACAGACCGAGGAGGAGAATTCATCGGATAATCCTTCTAGGGCTATTGCAGAGACAAAGGGATCCACATACAACTAACAGTTCCTTACAGCCCACAACAAAATGGCATTGCAGAGCGAAAAAATCGCACAATAGTCGAGATGGCACGAAGCATGATGATAGGCAAAGGACTTCCGAAAACTTTCTGGGCAGAAGCAATAAATGTTGCAGTCTATATTTTGAATCGTTCACCAACAAAAGCAGTTCCAAATAAGACGCCGTATGAAGCGTGGCACCAAAGAAAGCCACAGGTAAACCATCTCAAAGTTTTTGGCTGCATTGCTTATTCTCATATTCCATCTCAACAAAGAGAAAAATTTGATGAAAAAGGAGAAAAAATGATCTTTGTTGGTTATAGTGATGAATCGAAAGGATATCGTTTACTAAACCCAAAGACAAATAAACTTATTATTTCTCGAGATGTCATTTTTGATGAAATGCAGTCATGGAATTGGAATGAAAATGAAAAAATGAAAAAGATTGTATATTTGCCTGGAACATTGCCTACTCCAACAAGTCATGGAGATCAACCAAGCACCAGCTCAAGTTTCAGTCCAAGCTCGAGTTCGCCAGGACCATCTGAAGAATTCTATCCAGAATCTGAAAGTCCAATTAGAAGGGTAAGAAGTTGAAGAGAAATATAGGAAACTTGCGATGTTGCATTTTTTGCCTGTGAGCCTCAGAATTATGAAGAAGCCGCCAAAGAAGAAGTTTGGCAAATCGCAATGGATGAAGAAATTGCAAGCATTGAAAAGAACAATACTTGGGAGCTCGTAGACCTTCCTGAAGGAAAAAGTGTGATCGGGGTCAAATGGATCTACAAGACTGTTAGGAAATTTATTGTTTAGATTTTGATGAATGCCATGTAAAACTTAGAATAGGAAGTTGGCACCCCATTTTTTGTTGTAAATTGCATTGTAATAAATAGGGTGGCAAGCCGAGTTAAGTCGCCACGCCCAAACATGCAAGAAGACAACCGGAGACTAGAAGGAAGACTCATTGCAAGTCACCGAGTATGGCAAAGAAGAGCAGACGGGAACTCTCTTGAAGAAGCGGTGAGATGCGGTGAGTGGAGTATCGATCAAGTCAACTCAAGAAAAGCCAAGTCTCAAGTTGAAGTGATGAAGAGTCATCCAATGATTGGAAGTCGACTCTAAGTCACCTGGGAAAGCAAGGAAATGCGGTCAAGTCGAGATAAGCTGAAAAAGATCCGTTGTACGTAAATCAAGAGAACTACCTAAACAAGTAATATCTCCATACTACCTTTCTCGGAAGTGCTCGAGTCCCAGAAGCGTGCAAAAGGAATAAACCAATGGGAAGCACTACACCATGTCGAACTCGAAAAAGGTGAAAAACAATTCATACGAGGAAATGGCAATTCCAAGGATCGCAACAAGACAAAGCCAACGACTGCAAGTGACTTTCAAAAATAAGCCTATCTCTTCAACGGGCAAATTTTTGAAAGATCACTATAAAAGGCTGAGAAATGACTTTGAGAAAAAGTAGACCAGAACCACAAACATTCAAGCAATTATTAGACCTGTAACCTGAAATATTCTCAAGTCATTAAACGCCCAATCCTCAAGCCTACACTACGAAGAACATCAATCCAACACTCACTGTGAAGGAAAGATAACTTCAATCGGTTGAAGAGGAAATTATCAAGAATCAAGGGGTCTACATTCCACTAAGGATTGTAGGAAGGTTCAAGGTCGAACCAAGTCTTGAGCTTTTGGAGGGCTTCGTGATCAAATCCAAAGAGCTTGAGCAAGTGAGTCATGTAGTAGCAAGCATTTGCCTGTGAAGAAGAAGCGGTCGAGTCGCGACGAAGCCGGTGAGTGATCAAGGCGTCTCGGGCATCGAGTCCCAAAGGATCAAGTCACCATTTGTGTGATCAAGACTTGTATCCGGACTATTACCACTTTGTATCTTGATCAATACCTAGTGAATTCCTCCGGGAGTTGGAGAAGAGAGGAGTAGAAGAATTACCCCATCTTGAACCTCTATAAAAATCTTATTGTGTCATTTACATTTCAAAGACTTTAATTCTTGCATCATATTTGTTTATTTCTCACGACATATTTGCTATCCATTAGATAATCTCTAAGTACTAAATCAAGCCCTAAATCTCTACTTAATCAAACTTAAGGGTGTTGAGTCTTCCGCCGAAAAACAAACCACAATTGAGTTAATTTAGACTTAGGCAATTGAGTTATTCCGAAGAAGAATACTCGATTGAGTCTCGTTGAGAGACTAACTCTCTTGATTAACTAAATTGGTTGTCCACCAAGGACACATTGTGTGTAGTATCAACTCGAATTTTTAAAAGGACTAAATCAAAATTTGGTAAGGTTTATTCAACCCCCTTCTAAACCTTACACTTACACCCCTTGGGACCTACAAGTGGTATCGAGCGGTTGGTTCATTGAGCCCTCCGCACCGGTTCTTGAACTAGATCTCCAAACTTTTCAAAGTCCGCTTTAGTACTTAAACTTTCAAAACTCTTTTTATCATTAAAATTTATTATCATGGAAGCAAATTTGACACGCATCCCTATGTTCACTATTGAAGAATTTGATGATTGGAAAATTCGTGACGAGGCTCATCTATCAAAGCATTACATGATGAAATGTGGATAGTGATAGAGGATGGGCCACCACCAAATCTTAAAGGTGAACACTGTTGTAAGAAGAGTCTGCATTTGAAGGTGAGGAGGATGTTGCTCCCGGACCAGCCATGGTTGAAAAACCAAGAACTGAATGGACGAATGATGACGAGAAAAAGATACAACCTGGACAATATAGCCAAGAAAGAACAAGAAAAGAAAAAGAAAAAGGCAATGATGGTCTGCTAAAACCGCCGAGACAACCAAGTCAAGAGAAACAATTGGTGATTCAGAGAGAAGTGAAGCGACTACTCAAGTGACTCGAAGAAGAAGCCTTGATCTGTTTGATGGCCAAGGAACAAGATCAACTCCGACCAAGAAGATGAGGTACACTCTAACTCATCAAACTCGGATTCTAGTGATAGTGATCTGTGACACACACACTTCATCACCCACTCGATCTTTATGATTCATTAGGCAAAATGATGAAAGATTTTGAACACATTAAATCCTCACACACACTACTAAATGAGGAAAATGACCTACTCAAGAGCAAAACTCAAAGCCGACTAAGGATCCGAGTACTCTAAGTCAAATAGCCGATGAGAATGAAAGTTTAAAGGCCGAAAATGCTAAGTTAATAGCGAGAAATAGTTGCCATAGAAAAGAGGAGAATGACCTCAAAATGTTATTGCCTCATTCACTAAGGCATCTAAATCATTAGATGATCTTGTTATGAGTCAAAGAGAATGTGGAGACAAGACAGGGCTTAGGATTTAACTCCTCCGTGATATGTCAAACTTCGAGAGTAATTTTAGAAAAAGGATCTTCAAGCAATGAAGAGTCTAAAAATCCAAAACTCTAAATGTTGCGCACACATTCACTCCAAAGCGAGAATTATAAGCAAAGCGCCTTGGTTATAAAGGAAAAGGAAAGCGACCGAGTTGAGTGCGCCGAAAGGACGGTGAGAAGAGGTTGGTCGAGTTCTCAAAGCAAACTCCAAACAGAAAATCTATAAAAGAAATACATATGATGGGAATGGTAGAAAATATCCAAGCCAAGCCGATTGGAATAATGTGAACTATCGGCATAGACTTATGGAATATAAGCCCAAATGGCAAAAGCCAGAACTCAAAGAAAGGTCATTCCAAAAGTATAAGAACTTTCATCAAAGACACATATGCACCTAGGCACTACACTCAGAGACACCACAATTACCCAAAGAAGGTGATTGCTAAAACTTATACACAAGCATACAGACAAAAGAGACAACTGTATGAACCTAAAATCCCCAAGCAATTTGCCAAGATTAATTATGATTATGGCACTGATAGATGGCAACCTCTTAGAGTCAAATCATTTGGCTATAAGTTGGTTGGATCATCTTACACTCAGAAAAATATCTTGAAGTATTGTTGAAGAAATTTCAGATGAGCAACTGCAAGCCGATATCAACTCCACTTGCAGTCAATGAAAAACTGCAATTGAATGATGGTGCAACTAAAGCTGATCCAAAGATGTATCGCGGCTTAGTCGGATCGTTGATCTACTTGACAAATACAAGGCCGATATTGTCTATCCAGTCGATGCGATATCACGATTCATGCACGACCCAAGCAAGCTACATTATGCAAGCAAAAAAGAATTCTTCGATCGTCAACGCATTTAAAAACTCGGCATCGGATATGTTAAAGAAAAAGAAAATAAGCTTATTGGATATCTGAGATAGTGACGGGTGGGTCACTTGATAATCGCAAAAGTACATCTGAGTATGTATTCTGTCTTGGCTCAAAAATAATATCTTGGTCATCAAAGAAGCAAAAGACAGTATCACTTTCACCAGCAGAAACAGAATACATTGCAGCTACGGATGCAGCTTGTGATGCAGTATGGCTTAGAAGAATTTTGGCGATGTTCAAGAAAGTCAAGATACTCCATCAATAATTTTCTGCGGCAACATGTCAACTATTGCAATGACGAAAAATCCGGTTTTTCATGCAAGATCGAAGCACATTGAACTTCGACACCATTTCATCAGAAGTCTTGTGAATGATCAAGAAATTCAATTGGAGTTTGTGAACACAAAAGAGCAATTGGCAGATGGTTTCACCAAAGCAGTGAGTTTTGAAAAAATTGAACAACTCCGGAAGAATGTCCAGATTACAAATTAAGAGGGAATGTTAAAAAAATAATTTGTAATATATTATTGGCACTAAACCAACATCCACCTAACTCACACACAAACAATGGCTAAGATTTGATCTCACCAAACCCACTCAAAATGAAAGGCTTGGAATTAATCTCAACAAACCCATTACTTAGTGCATTATTAGGTGTGAATTATTTATTGTATGTTTTGGCCTATAAATAGGTATGTATCTTGCTTAAGTTTATCATTCAAGCAAAAATCAATACAAACAATTGCAAGTATCATCCGAGAGCAATTATAAAATCTTAGCCAAACAAGGCTAATTAGTGTGAGAGAGTTGTGAGCAAAGTTTGAGTGTATTTTAAAATTGTAATGAGATTATATTTTTAGTGAGAAAATAATTTAGGTTCCAATTTCTTTTTTTATCTCTCTTATATTTTTATATTTACACCCTTATACCCAACAATTCTTGTAGCAGCGGGGGATTAGGTGCCACTAAAATATACATAGAATCCTTCCAGCTAGCTGCCTTTCCAGTATACAAGTCAAAATTGCTATTATAAACCACTTTTTTTGTCACATCACGCGTGTAATACTGTTTCTTAATCCCATTGTCCTGCTCAAAAAATACGCGTACGCCATTAATCATCTCTTCCGTGTCACTTTTCGAAATTTCATGATTAACGACTTGGCAAAAGCCCCGCGACTCAGCAACACCCTCATTTCTTGCATTGAATTGTGGTGCCTGATAGGATCTTTCTCCAGGCCATCAAGGTCTATTACTGGGAGACTGAATTGCGTGCAATTCTACGGGGCATTAATCATGTCTAAATACTCAGGTGGATGAATGAATATACGGGGATCTTTGTGATTCCAGCTTCGACAAGCCCTTTCACACCAGCTTTGGTTTCATCAAAAGCACTCAGTTCGCTTAGTTGATCGTAAGGCTAGATTTCATTAATTTTTATAAAAAAAAGGCGCTTAAAATTTAATTTAGTAAGTAAATGTACATTTTTCAAGATTACGAGAGTTTGCATCTAAGTTGAAATACTTTATGTATGTTTTGCGCTATTTATCTTAGTTATTATGTTTGTATTAATGTAAACCTTGACAATTGACATCAATGCATGTACTTAAGTGCAAATATTTTTTTTAGTGTAAAATGATAAGAAAATTTTCTCTTTGTAAGAAGTACTTATGGAGTTATGGACTTATGGCCATTAATTCTCAATCCCGATTATATTACATTATTACGAATATGAGTAATTTCACTTTTATCTATCCACTAATTATTTGATATACAGCTTATTCATCACTTATTACTCTTAATTGCAATTATTTTGGTTATTAATTAATTATGCACAATTTAATAGCCCACGAGGCTCAAATTATTAAGCAAGGCCCGTGAGCACACAACTGCATATATAGATACCCATCCATTGTAATATATTTACAACATATACAATTTAATACTCATCTCTATTTGCTCTAGTACTTTTGGATTATCTTTCTTAAGAATTCTTGCTAACTTAAAAACCCCTTTGGGATAATCCCAAAGCGCTTCTAACTGCCTATTCGTTTGTGTTGCGAGTCCGATCCCAATTTAAAATTTCATTGCTAGGTGGACTTTTTAGGAGTTTTGGAGTGATTAGATTTTATCAACATCAATTACCATTTTAGATTTGACCGCAATATGTCTATAAGCTTAGATCTAACCATATCATAGCAATTTTGATACATAATTTCATATTTTATATATAAATAATCTCACATTTCTTAACTCTTAAACAAATTAGAGTAGTTTGTTCGACTCAACATGTAATAGAGAATATGTAGCTGCTTAGTCATATTTGCCAAAAGGACAAAGCTAAATCTATCACATACATAAAATTTAATAAATAAAAAACTTTAGCATATTATCTGTAGAAAATGTGTTAAGGTTTAATCGTTTTGTTACTATAATGATGGCACTGGGTTTTAAAATAAGACATCCTTTGTCTGTTTTAAAATCAGTTTGAATATACCGAATTTGTTTTACCGTACTTGGACTAATGTTGTATTTGATGTAGAACCGTGGAAATCGTAAGATTATTATAATTATTTATCCTGTTTCGATATTGTTGAAATATTATTTCTATATGTGCTGCTCTTTTTTTAAATTGGTTATATGTGTAGTTGTACTGATCTTGTAAGTTCTGTGATTTTGTGTTTCATTCAATCGCATGCATGTAACCATTTGTACACAAGTAATTAGCTCAAAGAAATTATACAAGTTTTCATTAAACAACTTTCTACATTCCCGTTGCTCATACTCACTGAGCTCGTTTAGCTCACCCCGTATTTTCTAAAATTTTCAATGATTGATGAATTCGAAATTGAACCTCCGACGCAAAGTTATTGGGATCATGTTATTTAATTCATTTTGGTTTGGCTCTATGTATTTTGAACATGAGTTGTATTTATTTTACTTTATTTAAATTTATCATTTTACTTGTAATTTTAAGTTAAAACTTTTGCTGTAATATTTGAAATAGACATTCTCATCATATACATATTTTTAAAGGCATAAACTGAAATTTATATTTTGAATATGAATTTAGAATAATAAATAATCACAATTTTAAAAGTTCAATGTCAAATAATGACTTCAACAATCAACTTAATATAATAAGCAATATAATAACACATTTAATGAGATATGAAGATATAACGAAACACTTGCAAAGTCTTTTTTTTTTTTTTGAAAGAAATAATATTGTCATGTTTTTAACAATATAATCTAGTAGTTTTTTGTTATAACCTGAAATATATGTACTTATATCTACATAGATTATAGGATGATAAATAAGTGTATCTTTTGAGAGAGATGGTATTTGGTCTCATCTATTAGTGGTGAGGTCAATGGTTTAAACCTCATCATTCTCTTATAATCTCCTTTGTAATGTTTTGAATTTGCATTAAAAAAAGTGTATCTTTTGTGTTTAAAAATACTTCAATTGTGTGTCCAATTATAATATTATGATTTTTCTGAAACACAAAATCGGCCCAACTAAACCACTAATTATCTTGCAACTCGAGTTGAGTCAATTATTTATGGAGATTTAGTAGTTTGATTGAATATCCCTAAGCGTGTGCAATTCTCGTAAGGGTTATTGTTGAACCCAACTAAGTCGTAGATTGAAAGTTCTTATTAATAGGCTATTTTCTCATTATTAGTAAATATGGGTCAAGATATAAATTACATATTTGCACAGATAAATTGGATCGAGTATACCTATTCATAGCAGAACTCTCGATCCACGTAGCTATGATTAAGCATATCTACCAGACTCATTTTGATCCAAAATTAAGTCATCTACAAGCCTCCTTCTGATTGAACCGTGAACAACGAACAACTTGTTGAACCATGAGCAAACCACGAACAAGATCATGAGCTATTTTTCTCGTTAGTGTAAATAACTACTAGAGTTATTTACTTTTATGTGTACACCTTAAACCCTTAAAGAACTTTGGTGATACTCCAAGAAGAACAGATTAGAGAAATTTTAGGAGAGAAATTATTTTGTTTTAGTGTTGGAGACGCATAAAATTGCCCAGATATTGTGGGGACATATATCAATATATATCTCAACCCTCTATTTTAGTTAGAGTCTTGAAATGAGAGGTTTAAGCCTCATCTAAATGTGACACCTCAATATAGATGCACTCTATTGCACCCAATATCTCCACTCATACATATTTGACTCAACTCATTCGAATCACATCTTCTTAGTTCTTATCTCACGTCCTATCTTTCATACATGAAATTAGGCATGCGACCAAGAAAGAAGGAATAATTGTAGAGAGTTATATTAAGTTATTATCAAACTAACATAACCTTACAACTCAATAACTCGTTGTGTACTCCAAACCAAATGGCCGCACCCAATCAAGCATCTCTAGGTCCCTCAATTAAATAAATAGACCATGCTCAACTCACTAAAATATATTTCTATATTCATAACTAGTCAAACACATTTCAACATAGTCGCACAGACTATGAATTATAGAACATAAATGCATTACCAAATCAGTTATTTCTCGGCTCCACATGCCAATTAGCTTGGTCTTGACAACTTTTCTAGACATACTCCAACCAATCAAATCACACATGTACATTAGATACATATTAAAGTAGCGTTGTTAACCTTACACTTCATGGCGTGGTCTAGAGTCACAAAAGGTATAAGCAAATAATATGAGCTCACACATTGATAAAGTAGGGACCCATTCAACACTTTCCCATAGACGGTCGACTCAAACCACATGTAGTATGAATACATGCTATGATGGAGCTCCCACTCAATTTATGCATGTCACTCTCTAAACATCATATGAACTTAATTCCAAACGCTCCATAAGCGTCTGAACTATGTACTACCAAAAGTCACTTCCAAAATGTCTTTTAGCGATTCGCAGGTTCAGCTACAAACTGGCTTATAATGAAATTTGGACATACTTCATAATCGATAAACTCGGATCTCATCTTAGCCTCTAGCTAAGGTGACTGTTAATTATACCTATTTCCCCATTGCTCCAGTGAAGGCGATCATTTGCAAATCTCCTTGTGCGACACAGACTTTTAAGTACAATCCCACTCACTCCAATGCCAGGGCGATTGCCTATGTGAGAGGGTCAATCAAAACCTAATGACAACTCACAAATACATCACCAAATATATAATGAGAATTCAACATATCTCATTAATCACATTATATTTTCACATACCCTCTGCTGTAAAAATCTCCGCCTAGCCTCGATTAATCCCCGCCTAGACGCTAGGCCCCCATTGCTTGTCTACGATTTTTTCCCCGATTAAGCCCGCCTAATCCCACCCAGGTCTCGCCTAAACTACACCTAGGCTCCGCCTAGGCGCTAGGCCCAGTCTGCCGCCTAACGAGCGCCTAGCGCTTTTTACAACATTGCACACACCACATAATCATTCCTACTTAATCCCTCAATGACTCAAATACTTTTTGGAGTTTATACCCTAACAAAAGATCATAAAAAGGGATCATCGACCCACCGTTCATAAAAATATGCCTGAGAAAAATTTAATTATGCACAAAGCTCTTAAGTAAAGTAATGTCTAGAGTAAGCATATTTGGTCTACCAGCAATGTTCGGTCCCCAAACTATACACCAAAATGGTTTTACTATCACAAAGACAATAAAATATATTATGGATGTGCTCACAATGCACATATTTCAGTATGTCAAATTCACCACTAAAAAACTCAGACCAATCTATTAAGATATATATGTATCCATTTGTCAGCATCATTATAGTGCAGGGATCACTTCGATTCGATATCCACTCACTATTCTCATCTCTAAGCACCAGACTTGTTGAGTACGCACATAGCGCACATCAAACATTCAACATCGCTTACATAAACTAGCTAGTATTTCTTTTCTTCTTCCTTAAGACATTGTTTCTTTACTAAGAACATGATCTTAGACCATGGATTGTAAAGACAGCCACCACTAAGTGGCAATAACTCAATGTTCCTTCCAATCATCACATTATTGTTTATATACAATAAAATACAACTCTTCACATATGTTCAATGATTTATTTCATAATTGTAGGCCTACCAAAATGATATATTTATGAAATCAATGATAATTCAAGTCACAATTTGTGTTTCTTGATCAGCAATCAATGCGATAACTCCACTTCTTGAATTTATCAGGTGATCTACATAGATCTTCTTATTCAATTTTCGCTAATGTATGTCAACAAGAATCATCCAGAACAAACCTAGACGAAATTGGCAATAACATATAACATATTGGTGAATTGAGGCAATCTCATCACCGCTTAGGAATAAATCTTAAAAATTTACGCTCTTTTAACTTGCGTAAATATTTCGCCATTGGTCGAGCTACACACATGTCAATCAACCTATCTATATTGCATTTGACCTACCAAAACCAAATGTCTCAAATGGTCTTGCACCTAGACAAAAGATCAGCAAACTCTTAGACTTTTGTTCTTAATCATTCGACTCATCTTTTCTTTCACAACAACTATCCGCTTAGGGCATCAAGTGAAGTCATATATTATATCGACTCATCAACACACACAAAAGTAATTATAAAGAATACACACTCAATCTCATATAGATGATTGAGAATATTTTGTATTCACTATTTCTTACTCGTTGAATTTGATAGTCCTTTTTGTGTAGGGTCTCTCCCACTGTCCAAACGATTTCTAAATGAGTTTAAACAACATCATCGCTAAAGAAACGACCATCACATAAGGGTCTTGCGACTCGCATAGTCTCAATATTTCATTTAACCTCACAAATGCTTAAGAAATCCCCTTGAGAGGATACCTATATTGTGCGGCTTGATTCTCCACTTGAGAATGCATATTCTCGAACTTACATAGGCACACACCTACTAATTTGAGTTCGTTACCAAACCAAAGCTCATAGAAGGTTGAAGAATTACTTGGAGACACATATTTTATGATGTATGCAACAATCAAGATTGTATCTTCACAAATGAGACACAAATCAATTTGCGCCATCATAAATCGAACCATTTTGAAGTGATTGGTCCATTCTTCAAAATCTCATATAGTGGCAAAATGTTTAGGACCATCATTCAACTGGAAACTCTATTTTCCTCAAATATGTGGCCAAACTAATTAGATACATTATTCCCACTCCACATTAGCATATCTCCATCTATCATGAACCGCTCAAAGTAATTTGGCGTTTCTAACTAATGAGAGTGGGTATTTACTAATTTATAGTGTGGAAAGCAAAGAAGGAAAATATAATGCATTGATTTTGTGCCTCACACTCGTAAGTCTGCACTCAATTTAGTGGAGTTAGCTTTAGAGAATAAGAAGCCCTCTTTCATTCTTCCAGCAAGAAAATAGATGACCTTATCGAGTTAGACAATAAAGCATCATCCAACTAATACAGTTATCCTTCTAACATCGCATGCCACTGTATAAATAGATGACCTAAAAGAAATATTATTTTAAGTCAATCGCTTCAACAGAGAAAGGTGGACAATTCTTTTTCGTTCAACAAATAACTTACAAGTGCATTTATCCAAAGTAGACTATATCAAATCTAGTCTATTTGCACACAACAAGTAGTTGTTCAAATCAACTATTGAACTTGAGATGACTCTCTTTAGCCTCCTCTTGTACGCTATATAACTACACAATCCTCGATAATAGTCTTATATACTTGCTCAAACTCAACTACATGCTAACCCAACCAATGTCTACCATCCATCTAAAGAGATATTTGAAAATATTAACGAAAACTAAGAGCCATTAAATAATCAAACTTCATCTCAGTACAATTACGAGGGAAATTGCACTCTCATCGTTGAACTTAATATTTGTTGATAGTTAATTGCCTCATTTAATAAGGTGACACGTCTTGTCACTTGATGGATTAATTTATGGCTCTAGTTTTAGCTTTTGCTCTTGTCAAGCTACATTTTGCTTGTTCCAACATTCGCCTCAATTGGTTTATGTCAATCAACATAAGTGATAAATGCACTTACTCGTGTATTTCTTATACTATAATAATCTTCTAGATAGGCAAATTTATTAATAACTAGTAAGGTGTACGTGTGTTGCACGTGATTCAAATATATTTTTTAGTTTAATTAAAATCAAATCTTAAAGTTTGAATTATTTTTTATTAAGTTATTTTTATTCATAGTAAATTTCGCTCACGTGTTTTGATCCTAAAATCAAATTTTCTAGATTAATAAAATTAAACTTCTTAGTAGGTAAAATGTGGTTATGATATTTTGAACCCAAAAACGCTAGACTTAAATTATATTATCATTGAAGAAAGTAAAATGGAAATGAAAACTCAAGAGTAACACAAGTTAAAAAGTGATTTCCACGAACTTATTTTGTATCAATTTATCTCTTGTTTTATGTTTTGTCTCATTTTTCTTCATACTCGGCTTTGAGATTTTTTTGCAAATTCAGTTTTAAAGCATTTTTAGCACAAACATGACTGGTTGACATATGGACATCTTCCTCATTTACTTCATCTTTGAAATGGGTGTATATCTTTTGAATCGACTCAGCTACAATATTCATTTTTCTATTCACCACTTGTGTATTATTACCAAGAGCGATGAGAAATTGAAATTTATTTTATTGCTTAGAAGCTTAGTTCCCAATAATATTTTGACTCATCATGTTCTTGCTGATTAAATTAAATATTACATATAATTAGAAATAATCAATTACAATTGAAAATGGTAAATAAATTAATTTAAATTAAAATAAAAATCATACTTTTATCATATAAATGGCTGAACCACGGTCAAGTTCCATCAACTATGCAAACTATACATTAGAAACGAAGATAAAAAATAATTAATCAATTACAATTGAAAATGGTCAATAAATTAATTTAAATTAAAAGAAAAATCATACTTTTATCATATAACTGGTTGAACCACGATCAAGTTTCATCAACTATGCAAACTATACAACAACGAAAAAAGGAAAAGTAAAAAATATTAAGAAAAATAAGCCATCTATAATATGGTATCTTATATGTTCAATCAATTTAATTATTCACTTATTTGACATCTGATATATATAGTCGCGACCTCCTCAAATATAATAATAAAATCACATTACACGAAATTCGATAATATTTTATATTTAAAATTCATGACAATGATTAGTATGTGATGGATGAATAAAATATTTAAGTACATGATATATGATTAATATATTGGTATTGCGGCATATTTCAACATCTTTCTCATTATATTTATTGCAAGCAGAGATGGCAGTGGGGTGGAAAAACCCCGTTCCCCGCGGGGATTCACCCCGAACGGGGCGGGGATTCCCCGAAATTTCCCCTCGTGGGGATGGGGACGGGGACGGGGAATTTTTTCCCCCGTTGGCGGGGATGGGGCGGGGACATGGTCATACTCCCCGCCCCGCGGGGATCCCCGCCCTGTTCCCCGCGGGGAACCGAATATTATATATAATATAATATTTTAAATATATATAATATATTATAAATATATACACATTAAATATAATAAAATAACAAAAATCTTTAATTTATTTTATTAATTAGTGTTTTATTAGTTATTTTATATAATTTATATTTTTTAAATATTTAAAAATGGTTATTTTTAAAAAAAAAATTATTATTTTGCAAAAAAAAAATAAATTGAAATGGGGATGGGGAATCCCTGAGGGGGCGGGGATCCCTGCGGGGACGAGGATGGGGGGAATTATTTCCCCGTTTGTCTCACGGGGACAGGGACGGGGATTCCCCGCGGTCGATGGGACGGGGATGGGGATGGCTCCCCCGGCCCCGCCCTCGCTCTTGCAAGTGACATTTTTTTTTTATTTTTGAAATTTAATGCGAATTTTTTAAAACAATCATATGTATTGCGAGTACATGTATAATATTGTTGATATGATTGTACGATTTGTTTTCCAGTATATCAACAATTCTTTTGGAACAATAATACATATTCTATAAATGAAATTAGTTAATTTATTGCACAAGATAACTATGTATTGCGAGTACATGTATAATATTGTTGATATGATTGCTAAATTTTCAACCAGTGGAGGAGCCACGCATAAGATGGTCTACCCCCCCTAAACCCACCCAACTCTTTTTTTTCCTTGCAAAACCCACCCCCAATTCGAATTTAAAATTGCCATATATGTATTTGCTTTCATAATCATGTCTTACGACCCTCTTTCAGTTTATTTATTTATTTATTTATATATATATATTGAATTGATTTCTATTTAGGTTTTACTATAATTTAATCAAGACGTTTAATTATTTTATATAAGATTGCACACATTAATTCTTCTATCTCCCCCCGCCATGCTTTGACAAATTTTTTTCCCTATGACTTTAGTTCCTATTAATATTTTGTTATTCTTGTATGCTCCATTTCTGTATTGTTATTTAGTCTCTTATTTATCATCTCAATATATTATTTTGTTTAGTTTGCATCATGAAAGAAGTGCATTGAGCATTACAAACTTTACGACATTTTATTCATTTTCTTCACTTAATTATATAATCATCATTTTATGTGTTTAAAAAAAGGTTAAGAAATGATGTGTCAATTGCATATAACATCGGTGCAAAACTGATCTAAAAGGTTACCAATAACATTGGTCAAAAAATTATGTCTCCTAAAAGGAACAATGTTTAGGCTAGCATCCCCGAACTTAACAACATCGGTTGTAAAACAATGTCATTCATTAACAACATTGTTTTTTATACATACTTAAATGATGTTGAATATGCAGACTTTTAATATCAGCGATTACGACATCGGTCGGTTTTCACATAGACATCGGCTAAAAAACGATGTCTTTGAGCATTTTTTCTTGTAGTGATTGTCTTTTTTTTTCCTTTGATTCTTTCATTTTGGGTGAACGTGTTGAAGTAACTATTTATGTTTGTTTTTACTTTGTAGTGTTAATTTATTTTCCCTTTTAATTATTTTAGATACAAGTATTTTTAGATTAAATTAAAGCGAGTATATTCTGCAATTATCTATTGGATGACGGTTTCTAATTGATTTGTTAGTACATATTGTCAAATAAATTGCTAAAAAGTGTTGAACCCCACTTGTTAAATGATATTTTTGTAAATTTTAGTAAATTAAGAATACTTTTTGACAAAGTATAACAATTTAAATTTTGTCATTATATAATAAATAATTAATATTTAATCGTGCAACTTCAACTTATATACCAATATATATTTTTAATGTAATTTTTATAGCATCTTACATTTTGCTTACCTTAAAATTAATAACACTTTTCATAACATCAAAGCTTATACAGTTAACTTTTTAAATTTTTTATCGTTTATATATTGTAGGTATATATATATATCCTTATTATTTTCTCTCAATTCATCCTTTAAGGTCAAATTCATCTATTCAAATGCAACATAGTTGGAATCAGAAATAATATCAGTAAGCTCACATAGCAAATAGGCTATAATAATAAAAATTATATTTACTTTATTATATATTAAAATTATCTAACAGCTTATGTTGTTAATCAAGAGACTGCAATAATTGAAATTGATTTAAATATTTTTTCATAAATATATTGCAGATAACTACCATTTTGAATTTAAAATGTGATGTCGTTTCTCCCAAAAGTATGGCCATTGTTAAGTTGGTTTTATACCAACGTATTAAGTATTCTAGAGCGAAGATTTTGCGTTGTTTTCGGGTATTTTAGTGTCGTTTGAGTCAAATTCTTGTAATTAGTTGTAGTTTGAGAGTCGGGACAAGTCTTGGATGCCAAATTGATTAAAAATGATAAAAAAACGTGTTTGGATGGTGAAGATCGCATTTTAGAAGTGGAAAAATGGAAAAATATTGAGTAAGATCGGCGCGTTAGCGGCTAAAACCCCGCGCCCTTGTCACGAGGGTCAAAATTAGTACAAATGGAGTTGGGAAGAAGCGCGCTGCAGTTCATACTCAGCCTTGCAGCTGCGCGATGAAGATGGCGAACAGTAATATCAGAAGAAAGGCCTGCAGCAGCAAACGACCCCCATGGTGCAAAGAACAGACGACAGCGAGCAAACAACGGCGGCGAGCATGATCATCCAAAGACATCACAGCGTCATCAAGTGCCTGGAAGGCGAAGAAGCGAGAACGAAGCGGCGGCCTACATGGCTGCTGCGTGGGCGAGAAGATGCAAAGACGCGAACGAACGGCGGCGAAGATCATCGATTGCACCGGACTGCACTAGCCCGCGCGACGACGTCCTGAAGCTGGGCCTTTTATTTCGTGTGCTTTTCGACGGATTTTCGAGGGTTTCGCGCTTATAAATATAAGAACACACGTACAAACCGGGGGTCGGACATTATTTTGAGCACAATGCAAGGCAAGAGACACAGAGCGAGGGTTCGGGACGGCAATTGGAGGCACTTCTCGTCTGGACACAGAGAGAATTCCTTATCTTTTCTTCTCAATTCTTTCTTTGCTTTTCTTTGTAGATTTTTTAGATGTATAATTATTTCTTCACGAGTTTTTATACATCCAATATGAGCTAAACCTATTTTTCTAGGGGATTGATGTAGCTTACGTTTGAACCTATGTTTTGATTTCCAGTTTATGAGATTCGCATATATTTAATCTATTTGTGCTATTTGATTTGATTGCATCTGGATTATCTGATTAATAATTTAGATTGTTTGGCGTGTTTAATTTGACGCTCGAGAGAGGTAATTGAACGTTTGGCCATAAAATAGCATAACCTAGGGTTTCATAAAATCGAGAGGTTTATGAATCTTTTGAAGCCTGTGATAGAATATTCATTGAGCGTATTAGGGTTTAATTTATGATTTTTATAGAGATATCGAAATCAGAAATTGGAACCTAGAATCACTTGGCACTCGAAAGAGGAAGTGATAAACGGTAGGAATATTGGCTTATAGATTAATAACTTGTGATTAATAAACTGGATTGAAAACATAGGGGATAACTAGGTGAAATCAACCCTCTAGAATTCATCTTCTACGTGTTTGATAAATTGTCTGAACCAATTCTTAGTTTAATTTTAGTTTTATTTTAATTTAAAAACAATCCATCTCTTTTCGATTTCTAGATAGAATTAAGCTATTTTAATTATAGTACTTAGTATAAAATTCGATAACAATCCCTGTGGAGACGATAACCCTACTTTCAAAACCTATACTAAAACTTGACACCGTACGCTTGCGGTAAGATTTTCGCGATTAAGTTTTTGGCGCCGTTGCCGGGGGTTGTTTTATCCTATTTTAAACTAATACTATTACCACATAGTCTTAATCCTAATCTAGACTAGTATAGGAATTATAATTTCGTTGTTCACATTTGACTTGTCTGTTTATGCGAGATTCCAAAGATATTAATTTGCTTCCTTTTGATCCAGAGATTGAAAGGACACTTCTAGCAATCCGAGCAGCAAAGCGAGCAGAGAATCGAGCAATGGCAGAAGGCGGGGACGATGAGAATAACATAAATCGGGTCGTAAACGTGCCACCACAGCCCGAGGCACCAGAAAGGGCAATTCGGGATTACTTTACGCGATTGTGAACTTAACTACTTAATTGTCGTCGGCCCATTAATGCAAATAATTTCGAATTGAAACCAGGCCTCATAAGCATGGTTCAGCAGAATCAGTTTGGGGGAGTCCAGTGGATGATCCGAATACACATCTGGCCACATTCTTGGAAATTTGCGACACCATCAAGATGAATGGTGTGACAGATAAGGCCATTAGATTGAGGCTTTTCCGTTTTCACTCAGGGATAAGGTCGGGCAAATGGTTCTGGGACGTTTGCCCCGGGAGTATTACTTAGTGGGATGATCGACTCAAAAGTTTTTAGCAAAATTCTTCCTCCCAAAGAAGACACTCCAACTGAAGAGCGAGATAGCCCAATTCCAGCAGATTGATTTTGAGCCGTTACACGAAGCTTGGGAGCGATTTAAATATCTATTGCGAAGATGCCCACAACATGGCTATACAGACTGGCAGAGAGTTCAGTATTTTTACAATGGGTTGAATGGGCATACGAGGACGATACTAGATGCGGAATCAGGAGTTACATTGATGGATAAAACTCCGACTGAGGCCTTACTTCTACTTCAAGAAATGGCCACAAACAGTTATCAATGGCCCTCCGAGAGATTAGCGCGGCTTGATTCAGTGTGTTCTTGAGCTGGATATAATGTCATCTTTGGCAGCTCAAATCTCGAGTCTAACAAAGCAATTGGCAATCATGAATACCGGCGGCACACCACAGCAAGCCGCACTCCCACCCGCAGCCGTTCACGCAGCTACCACTCACGAGGTCGAGCAAGTCAATTATGTGAATCACCGGGATTTTAATAATAGAGGTAATCAATTACCAACTCACTACCACCCGGGACTTCACAATCATGAGAATCTCTCTTATAGCAACAACATGAATGTATTGAACCCATCTTCGGGTTATCCAAACCCATCCAGTTCCAATGCACTCGGAGGTGAAAAGAAGCAGTCGCTTGAGGAGATGCTCGGCTCGTTCATCGGAGAGACCAGGAAATGAATGAATAGGAGTGAGGCGCAGATTGATAGTCTGAATACTAAGATGAGCACAATGGAGACGCACATTAGGTCGATCGATACACAAATGGGTCAGTTGGCTACATCCGTGAATTCATTGCAGCAGAAGGGAAAGTTCCCGAGTGATACATAGGTTAATCCGAGAGAGCACTGCAATGCAGTTTACGCGAAAAAGGAAACAAAAATTCAGCCTGATCCCGAAGGATCACCTATTTATGCGAAACCAGTGGAATCTAAGAAAATGAAGTTGGGAGAGTTTGAGACTGTCTACTTGACAGAGGAATGTAGTGCAATAGTCCAGAGTAAACTACCTCAGAAAATGAAGGATCCAGGGAGTTTTACTATTCCTTGTACTATTGGAGGATTTTTCTTTGAGAAACCACTTTGTGATCTTGGGTCTAGTGTGAATCTTATATCGCTCTCTGATGTGACGAAGTTTGGACTCGGGGAGGTGAAGTCGTCCAATATCACTTTGCAGTTTGCTGATTGATCCATCGCCTATCCGTGGGGAATCATTGAAGACGTATTGGTAAGAGTTAATAAATTTGTTTTTCCTGTGGATTTTGTAGTGTTGGATGCGAACGAGGAGAAGAAAATATCTATCATCTTTGGGCGACCATTTTTAGCTACAGCACGGGCTTTGATCGATGTAGAAATAGGGGAGCTAGCGGGTAAATCAAGAGAAAGTTGTATTCACCATCCATCCAACCAACAGGCTGAAATTTGAATCAAATGATGGTAAGCAGATGGTTGGGAATATAGCTGAAGACATTGGAGGTTGGGGAGTTTCTAAGGGGAATATGGATAACATGCCTATTGGAGCCCCAACTTGAAGATAATCTGACATAGTCTGGCTGAAGACTGTAAATTTAGCGCTTCTTGGGAGGCAACCCAAGCCCCTTTTTATTGCTTTTTTAGTTTTAATATAGTTAGTAGTTGTTTTGTTTTTCTGAATTTCTTGCATTTTTAGGAGTAGTAAGTTGCATCATACCCCACCCCTTTTATTTGTGCAAATCCCACATATCCCACTCCATCCTCACAAAGGTGCATTATGACACCACACACACCATCTTCATCTCATTCACTCATTATTTGGTAAGTCTGGTTGGATTGTAGTAGTGCTAGGATTATTGTTGTTGATTTGTGTATTGTGGATTGGTTGTTCATGCTAGACTTAGGGTTGGTGCTGATTTTTGGGATTGAATTGAGTTATCCATTGCATTCACTATCTTTGCCCAAATTCATGCATATGAGGTGTTTGATAAAATGCCCCAATGACAATTTCACATTGTTTAGTGCTATCTTGCATATCTATGCTTATCTTTTTGACATGACACAATATTTTCTACTTGGGTGCATTTTGTATGTGCTTTGATTTTCGATTTCTCACCCATAACCGAATTCCTTGGTTCCACGAGTTTTGTTTTCTTGTCTACCGTACTAGGTTGAAAAATGCGAAACCAAAGAGGGACCGGGCCAAGGCGAATGGGAAGAACAATACCACACCTCGGAGGCATACAACACCCACGGGCTTGTGCGCTAGGATGCATTGTGAGCTTATACGAGACACCTCATACACGTAGTAGTACCACATGACTTAAGGAGCCTTCGCTCCTCGGCTACCAGGAAAGTCCTTTTTCCCACCTCTCCATTGGGGACAATGTCGTTTTAAGTTTGGGGGGGTGCAGTCTGTTTTTATTCTTCGGGTGCAGTCTGTTTTTATTCTTCGGGTGCAATCTATTTTTATTCTTCGGGTGCAGTCTATTTTTATTCTTTGAGTCGAGTCTTGAGTAAAAAAAACGAAAAAAAGAGTCGAGAGTCGAGTTGGGGCGTCAGTAAAACTGTGAAACTGCATGACTAAGTGAATTTGTTGAATATGAGTTGAACGGTCAAGAGAGCATGTATTTAAACTGTGATTTATTCTTCTTTCCATTAATTCCATCTATGTGCTTAACTCTGTTGATTTATTTGGGGATGAATTATGCGACTGAGTGTTTCCTTTATGATCCCACCGGATTCTAGAACTTGTCTAATCACTAGTCGAGGCGAAATCCTAGGTGAAGTAACATTGAGGAAGTGATTTAGGCCATCTTTGAATAAGCCAGAGCCTAAAAGCCTACCTTTGTATTATATTTTCCCTATTGTCCCCCTTTGAGCCTTATAAACCCGTTTCTTTGGCAACCAATCTAATACCCAGAGCCTAAATGTGAAAATCCTAATTACCCATCACTCATACACACAAAGTATAGAAAAATATTGGAAGTTGAGGAGGGTATGATGAGAAGGGTATGTATTTAATTGAATGAAGTTGCCCGAGAAAAGAAGATATGAAACCCCATGTATGCAAAAGAATAAGTTTGGGGGTTCCGAAAAAGAAAAAAAAAAGAAAAAGAAAAAAAATGAATGAGAAAAATCAGCGGGATTGAAGGTTCATAAACATTGGGGATGTCAAAAAGTGAAAGGTAGTTGCTAATTGATGATTCGGAATGATAATTGTGTGTTTGGGTGATTTGAGCTACTTAATCCTATATTTTCCTACCTTACCCTAAGCCCACATTACAAGCTTTAAAAGTCTTATTGATCCTTGTGTTACATTAGCCTACAATAGTGGAGATTAGTGTGAAAGACAAGCCTATGGAGTCCGGTAAGCATCTCATCTCCATATTCAAAAAGTGGATCATTTTGAAAACACTTGATTGCGTGGATCTATCTGGATAATGAAAATGGGGTTTGCATGAACATTCCACCTTCATGATCACATTGTGAAAATACGTGCTTGATTGATAGTGAAACGAAATTTGACGAATGAGTTTGGTTGTGAAGTTTTGCAGTTAGTCCGTTTGAGTCAGTTGTCTTTAATTTTTGTTTCCTTTATTCTTGTTGTTTTTTAGAGTCTGTAATTGCTTGAGGACAAGCAAACGTCTAAGTTTGGGGGTATTTGTTAAGTTGGTTTTATACCAACGTATTGAGTATTCTAGACGAGGATTTTGCGTTGTTTTCGGGTATTTTAGTGTCGTTTGAGTCAAATTCTTGTAATTAGTTGTCATTTGAGAGTCGGGACAAGTCTTGGATGCCGAAATTGATTAAAAATGATGAAAAACGTGTTTGGACGGTGAAGATCGCATTTTAGAAGTGGAAAAATGGAAAAATATTGAGTAAGATCGAGCGCCGCAGCGCCAAAAATGGAAAAATATTGAGTAAGATCAAGCAACGTGCAGCAGCAGACATGATCATCCAAAGACAAAGAAAAGCAATATCCAGCGTCATCAGCAGCGGCAGAACGAAGCGGCAGCCTTGTGGCGAGAGATGCAGCCTTGCGGCAGGAACGGCAGGCGGCGAAAGATCATATGTAAGCTATTGTGCACTGGGACCGGAAAATGCTGCACGCGACGATGTCCTGAAGCTGGGCCTTTTATTTTGTGGGATTTTCGACAGATTTTCGAAGGTTTCGCGCTTATAAATATAAGAACGCATGTACAAATCGGGGGTCGGACATTATTAGCACAACGCAAAGCTAGAGACACAGAGCGAGGGTTCGGGACGGCAATTGGAGGCACTTCTCGTCTGGACACAGAGAGAATTCCTACTCTTTTCTTCTCAATTCTTTCTTTGCTTTTCTTTGTCGATTTTTGAGATGTATAATTATTTTTTCACGAGTTTTTATACATCCAATTTGAGCTAAACCTATTTTTCTAGGGGATTGATGTAGCTTACGTTTGAACCTATGTTTTGATTTCCAGTTTATGAGATTCGCATATATTTAATCTATTTGTGCTATTTGATTTGATTGCATCTGGATTATCTGATCAATAATTTAGATTGTTGTAATTGAACACCTGGCCATAAAATAGCATAACCTAGGGTTTCATAGAATCGAGAGGTTTATGAATCTTTTGAAGCCTGTGATAGAATATTCATTGAGCGTATTAGGGTTTAATTTATGATTTTTATAGAGATATCGAAATCAGAAATTGGAACCTAGAATCACTTGGCACTCGAGAGAGGAAGTGATAAACAGTAGGAATATTGGCTTATAGATTAATAACTTGTGATTAATAAACTGGATTGAAAACATAGGGGATAACTAGGTGAAATCAACCCTCTAGAATTCATCTTCTACGTGTTTGATAAATTGTCTGAACCAATTCTTAGTTTAATTTTAGTTTTATTTTTAATTTAAAAACAATCCATCTCTTTTCGATTTCTAGATAGAATTAAGTTGTTTTAATTATAGTACTTAGTATAAAATTCGATAACAATCCTTGTGTAGACGATAACCCTACTTTCAAAACTTATACTAAAACTTGACACCGTACGCTTGCGGTAAGATTTTCGCAATCAGCCATATGGATATTGATCTTTAAACAAAATTGACATATATATTTTTTTCTAAATATGGGGGATGTTGACCATGTGGTTGACGAAGATTCAAACCTTAATTTAAAAATAATCATGTACTTATTTTGCATAGTTCAACATAGCAAGCTATTTTTGATAATAAAAATAGTGTATGATTTATATCTTATTTTTTTTAATCGAAATAATCAAAATATAATAAATATTACACTTATTTAATTCACTATACCTTAAAATTTAAAATCTAACTTCATTAATTTCAAACACATATAATTCTCTACCAATGTTTTCCATTTTATTTGAGGATATTCTTATGATATGTTTGTTTTCAGATTTAGCTTTACATTATCATAATTTGATTGAAATTATTTAATCAAAAGAACATATGAATTAAACAAACTGATAATTAAATCCAAATTATGTAAAATTGTATATCCATTATTACCAAAAAAACATAGATAAAGATAATGATAAAAGCTTAGAAAACAAAAAAAAATATTTTTTTTCAAAACTTTCGTAACAATTTATATTTCAACAATCTTAAAACTAAATAGTTTTCTATGGGAAAATGCATAAACTTCCATGAAATTCTCAATGGTTGTAAACTCCTTGTTGGGAAATTTATTGTTTGGATTTTGATGAATGCCATGTAAAACTTAGAATAGGAAGTTGGCACCCCATTTTCGTTGTAAACTGCATTGTAATAAATAGGGCTGGTCAAGCTGAGTTAAGTCGCCTATGCCTAAACATGCAAGAAGACAACCGGAGACTAGAAGGAAGACTCATTGCAAGACAATTTGAGTATGGCAAAGAAGAGAAGAGGGGAACTCGATGAAGGAGCGGTGAGATGCGGTGAGTAGAGTATCATCAAGTCAACTCAAGATAGCCAAGTTTCAAGTTGAAGTGACGGAAGAGTCATCCAATGATTGGAAGTTGACTCTAAGTCACCTGGGGAAAGCAAGGAAATGCGGTCAAGTCGAGATAATCTGGAAGAGATCCGTTGCGAAAAATCAAGGGAATTACTTAAACAAGTAATACCTCCATACTACCTTTCTCGAAGTGCTCATCCCCGAAGCGTGCAAAAGGAATAAACCAATGGGAAATTGCACCATGTCGAACTACGAAAAGTCAAGAACAATTCATACGAGGAAGTGGCAATTCCAAGGACTGCAACAAGACAAGCCGACGACCACAAGTGTCTTTTGAGAATAAGCTTATCTCTTCAACGGGCAAATTTTCAAAAGAACACTATAAAAGGATGAGGAGTTTATTTGAGAGAATGTTGGTTACCTTGACAATTGAAAACAAATACGAGCAAGAAAAGCTATATATGTAACCAAAAATATTCTCAAATCATTCAAGATTAATCCTCAAGCCTACATTACAAAGAAAATCAATCCAACACTCACCTGTGAAGGAAAGATAACTTCAATCAGTTGAAGAGGAAATTGTTGAAGAATCAAGGGGTCTACATTCCACGGAGGATTGTAGGAAGGTTCAAGGTCGAACCAGTCTCAAGTTTTTGGAGGATTTTGTGATCAAATCCAAAGAGCTTGAGCAAGTGGGTTGTAGTAGCAAAGCGCAAACTGCCCTGTGAAGAAGGTTCGAGTCGCACGAGAAGCCGGTGCGTGACCAAGGCATCTCTCAGATCGAGTCCCAAAGGATCAAGTCGTAAATTGTGTGATCAAGACTTGTATCCGGATCATTACCACTCTGTATCGATCAATACTTAATGGATTCCTCCTAGAGTTGGAGAAGAGAGGAGTAGAAGAATTACCCCATCTTGAACCTCTATAAAAATTTATCGTGTCATTTACATTTCAAAGACTTTAATTCCTCGCACCTTATTTATTTAACTCTCTTTGATAAATTTGCTATCCACTTGATAATCTCTAAGTACTAAAACCAAGTATTAAATCAAACTAAACCAAATTTAAGGGTGTAAAGTCTTCCACTGAAAACAAATCACGGTCGAGTTAAGTCTTTAGTCAAAATAGCCGAGTTATTCTATCAACGGCTCGAGTCAGTCATTGAGTAACTAACTCATTTGATTAACTAACTTAGTTGTCCATCAAGGACTCGGTGTGAAGTATTAACTCGAATATTTAAAAGGACTAAATCGAAAAGTTGGTAAGGTTTATTCAACCCCTTCTAAACCTTACACTCACACCCCTGGGACCTACAAGTGGTATCGGAGCGGTTGGTTCATTGAGCCTTCCATGACAGTTCTTCAACTAGATCTCCAAATTTTTCAAAGTCATTTTTAGTACTTAAGTTTTCAAAACTCTTTTTATCATCAAAAGTTATTATCATGGAAGCAAATTTGACACGCATCCCTATGTTCACAATTGAAGAATTTGATGATTGGAAAATTCGTATGCAGGCTCATCTATCGGCATTACATGATGAAATGTGGATAGTGATAGAGGATGGGCCTGCAAATTTTAAAAGTGAACACAACTGTAAGGAGAGCTGCGGTGAAGGTGAATAGGATGTTGCTCCCGGCAGTCATGGTTGAAAAACCAAGAGTGAATGGACAAATGATGTGAGAAAAAGATATAACCTGGACAATGTGGCCAAGGACATTCTTTACAAAACCTTGGACAAAGCCATATTCAATAAAGTCAAATCATGCAAAACGGCTAAAGAAATCTGGGACAAGCTAACATTGATTTGTGAAGGCTCAGAGCAAATCAAGGAAAATTAGGGTTGATCAAGAAAAACTGAAAACCGCTAAAACCGACCAAACCAAACCGCACCACACTGCAATTACTTATTTATTGAAAAAACCGTGATTAATATTTTTTAATTAAACCGCACCGCATAAAATGGTGCAATTACAATTTGAGGTCTCAAACTGCATCGACCGCACCGCAAGTAAAATATTATATATATATATATATTATATGTTATATATTATTATATTTAACTCAAATTGTAGTATATTTGTATACAATTATTTATTATCATAATAAATTATTTTCACTTATTTACTATGAGTATATTAGTCAATTTACTTAATAGTTTAATACATCAAAGGTAAATGAAATATATTTGAAGTTATATATATTATATTCCACTATTATATGTTATTTGAGTTGTTACAAAATTCAATTGAGAAAATAACATATCCTTTTCTTTTAGTGGAAAAACAATTTTCATTGTTGATTTGTCAATTACATCACTGATACGAACTACATGCAATTCTTCTGTCTTCAGTCCAAAAGAGAACCTTACCAACTTCTATTACAAAACGTGCTATTTTGTGAGCCAACACATTTGCTAACCTTTGGAATGTGGTGGAATTTTTTTGCAGCAAGCCCCATATGCCAAAGCATGAATATCTTCAACAATTATATCTCCATTTGATAAAGTTTGTTTTTGTTAATTTGATTGTTCCATATATTATTCTTGTAATGTAAATTAAAACCGCAACACCGCCCGAAACCGCCTGAAACCGTTGAAAACCGCATATTTGTTTTATTCTAAAAAACCGCAACTTAAATTCAAATTTATAGCCGACCGCACTTAGCAATTCGGTTTGAAAATATTGAAAAAACCGCTCAAACCGCACCGTGATCACCCCTAAGGAAAATAAATTATCAGTGGCACAGAAATTTGAAAATTTCAAAATGGTCGCAGGAGAGACCCTGGATCAACTGGATGCTCGGTTCACAGAAATTACCAACGAGCTATCTGCATTTGGAAAAGAATATACACAGAAGGAAATGTGTATGAAGATTCTAAGAAGTCTCCCAACTGAGTGGGATATGAAAGTCATGGCCATGAGACACTCCATGGACCTATCCAAGACATCCAACCATGAGCTATTCTCGGATCTCAAAGCCTACGAATTTGATGAGAAGAAAAGTCGAGGAAGAGACAGTTGTACCCAAAAGTGCTCTTCTAATTGTTAAGGATGGCAAGAGCCGAGGTCAAAGAAGTCATTGACCAAGAGAAATAGCCACGATGGTTAAAAGGTTTAACAAGTTCTTCAATAAGAACTACAAGAGAGGCAAGGGCGAATCCTCCGAGAAGACACTCGGCTCCTCCAAGTCAAGGAAGATAGGCCAACCAAGAGAACAGAGCATCAAAAAGTGAATATCAAAGGGTGACAATCCAAGAATGGAAAGAGCGATCAAAAGGTTGAAAATCTATCTTTGAACCGTAGGCAACCAGGTCACTATGCCATTGATTGCCCATATCTGTAGTCAACAAATACGAGGAATGAAGAAGAAAGAAAGGTCTTGAGAGAAAGAAGACAAGAAAAGAAAAAGGCAATGTTGGTCGGATAGAGCGAGACAGCTAAGTCAAGAGACACACGGTGATTGAGAGAGTAGTGAAGCTAACTACTCAAGTGACTCGAAGAAGAAGCCTTGATCTGTTTGATGGCCAAGGAACAAGACCAACTCCGACCAAGAAGATGAGGTACACTCTAACTCATCACACTCGTATTCTAGTGATAGTGATCATGTGACACACACACTTCATCACCCACTCCGATCTTTATGATTCATTAGGCAAAATGATGAAAGATTTTGAACACATTAAATCCTCACACACTACTAAATGAGGAAAAAAATTTACTCAAAAGCCAAAACTCACGATTGACTAAGGAGCCGAGTACTCTAAGTCAAATAGCCGATGAGAATGAAAGTTTAAAGACCGAAAATGCTAAGCTAATAAAGAAATATTTGCTATAGAAAAGAGGAAAATGACCTCAAAAATGTGATTGCCTCATTCACTAAGGCATCTAAATCATTGGATGATCTTATTATGAGTCAAAGAGAATGTGGATACAAGACAGGCTTAGGATTTAATTCCTCTGTGCTATGTCAAGCTCCAAAAGTGATTTTGGAAAAAGGATCTTCTAGCAATGAAGTATCTCAAAATCCAAAACTCCAAATGGTGCACACACATTTATCCCAAAGCACAATTACAAATAAAGCGGCCTTGGCTATAAAGGAAAAGGAAAACAACCGATTGAGTGTCTTTGAGAGGGACGAGTTGAAAAGAAATCGGTAGAGTTCCTCAAAGCCAAACTCCAAACAGAAATACTACGTAAAGAAGAAACAAAGCTACCAAAAACCCCGGAAGTTCTATAAAAGGAATACATATGAAGGGAATGGTAGAAAATACCCAAGCCAAGTGATTGGAATAATGTGAACTATCGGCAAAGACCTATGGAATATAAGCAAAATGGCAAAGGCCAGAACTCAAAGCAAAGGCCATTCCAAAGGTATAAGAGCTTCAATCAAACACACATATGCACCTAGGCACTACACTCAGAGATATCACAACTACCAAAAGAAGGCAATTGCTAAAACACATATACGGCATATGTGCATATAGACAAAAGAGACAGTTGTATGAACCTAGAATCCCCAAGCAATTTGCCAAAATTAATTATGATTATGGCATGGCGATAGATGGCAACCCCTTAGATTCAAACCATTTGGCTATAGGTTGGTTGGATCATCTTACAATACTAACCCCTCAGGACCCAGACGAGTATGGGTACCTAAAACTTAATTTCCTTGTTTGCAGGTTCAAGGAACAGCTGAGTGCCAAGGAACCTGGTACATGGATAGTGGTTGTTCCAGACATATAACAGGAAACAAGAAAAATCTATCAAAATTTAGGGAAGTCAGAGGTGCAAAAGTCATATTTGGAGGAAATGAAGCTCCAGGAGAAATAAGAGGCATTGGATCCATCAAGAAAAATGGATTAAAAATCACAGATGTTGCATATGTTGAAGGACTCAACTTCAACTTGCTAAGCATCACCAACTCGTGACAAGGGTTATAATGTTGGATTAACATGGGTATATGCCAAATCAAGGATCTTGAATCAAATGAAGTTGTGTTGCAAGGATGCGGACAAAAGAACATGTATGTCGTAGATTGGTCAATCGCAACACCCAAAGACTGTCTATTAGCAAAGAGCACAAATTGAATCAAGTTGGTTGTGGCACAAGAAGCCGAGTCACCTGAATTTCAAAATGATTAACAAGCTTGCGGAAGCAATCTTGTGGAAGGACTTCCGGACTCGTATACAAGAAGGAGAGTATATGTGATGCATGTCGAAAGGAAAATAAATCAAATCATCATTCAAAGAAAAGACATGTCCATCTTCAACAAGAATATTACATCGCTACATATGGATCTATTTGGTCCAGTTGAACCAGCTAGCATAAGTGGGAAGAAATACACCTTGGTGGTAGTAGATGACTACTCAAGATATACATGGACAATATTCATGTGTAAGAAGAAAGAAACTCTACGTAAACTACCACGGTGATGAAGAGGATTCAAAATGAGAAGAGCCAAACCATTATCAAAATAAGATCGACGGAAGGAACCGAGTTTGTCAATGGTATAATAATTCAATATTGTATAGAAAATGGTATTGGTCATGAATTATCTCGTGCAGCAAGGACTCCACGGCGAGAATGGAGTTGCGAGAAAGAAGGAATAGAACTCTCAAAGAAGCAGCAAAGGACCATGTTAGTGACGGGGCTACCTAAAAGATTTTGGGTCAAGCAATAAACACAAAGATGCTACACTCAAAATAGATGCATGATAAACAGACGGTGACAAAGACTCCTATGAGATTTGGACGGGGAGAAAACCAAATGTTGCATATTTTAGAATATTTGGATGTAAATGCTTCATCCATAACAATGGCAAAGATAATTTGAAGGCTTTTGATGCTAAAGGCGATGAAGGTATCTTCTTGGATACTCGGTGAAAGCAAAGCCTCACAAGAGTACTCAACAAGAGTACTATGGTTACTGAGAGGAATCCATTCATGTGGTGTTTGATGAGCCAAATGTAAATGGAGAAGACATTGAAGAGTCGGTGATAAGTGAATCAACCAACCATGCGAGAAGAGTCCCTATCTTTCAAGTCAAGTTTGGAATTATAAACCCGGATGAAGATGAGATAGCCGAGTCTCAAAAATAGCTGGAAAATCAGAGCTAAGTGATGACGAGAGAGCTGATCAAAGCAACATAGCTGCAAGACGACTGAATCTAGCTAACTTACTCCAACCTAATGTAAGATGGCTGAGAGACCATCCACCATAACTAGTCATTGGAGATATAAGAGAAGGTGTCAAAACAAGATCCAGAACTCAACAAGAAGCTATGTTCACATGCTTTATCTCACAAATAGAGCCTAAAGATGTGTCACAAGCATTGGATGACACACATTGGATTCAAGCTATGAAAGAAGAGTTGAATCAGTTTGAAAGAAATAAAGTATGGGAATTAGTTTAAAGACCCACCCATCAAAATGTTATTGGCACTAAATGGGTGTTCAGAAACAAGATGAACGAGGAAGGTTCTGTGGTAAGAAACAAAGCAAGATTAGTAGCCAAAGGATATTGCCAAGAAGAAGGGATAGATTTTGATGAAACATTTGCCCCTGTAGCAAGATTGGAAGCTATAAGGATGTTTCTTGCCTATGCAGCTCACAAGAATTTTATTGTATATCAGATGGATGTAAAGAGTGCATTCCTAAATGGTTTATTGGAAGAAGAAGTGTATGTTGAACAACCTCCAGGATTTGAGCAGAAGACTCTTGGAGATAAGGTATACAAACTCAAGAAAGCTCTATATGGATTGAAACAGGCACCCAGAGCATGGTATGATACTTTGTCACAATTCCTGACTGAGAACGGATTCACAAAAGGCAAAGTGCATAGAACACTCTTCAGAATTCAAGATGCGAAAAGTATATTGCTTGTTCAAATATATGTGGATGACATTATTTTTGGATCCACAAACAAAGAGCTGTGTGATAAATTTTCAAACCTCATGCAAAGCAAATTCGAAATGAGCATGATGGGAGAGCTGACATTCTTCCTTGGACTCCAAGTGAAACAACTGAAGGATGGAACCTTCATAAGTCGACAAAATACACGAGAGATTTAATGAAGAAATTTGGTATGGAAGAGAAGTCTTACGTGAAAATACCAATGAATACATCGATCAAAATGGATATGGATGCGGATGGCGGGCTGTAGATCAAACAAGATACAAAGCACTTATTGGATCATTGCTCTATCTCACAAAGAAGCAGGCGGACATCACCTTTGATGTAGGTGTATGTGCAAGATTTCAATCTGCTCCAAAAGAAAGCCACATGACTGCAGCCCAAGAGAATCTTGAGATATTTGAAAGGAAGCAAGAAGTTGGCTTATGGTATCCAAAGGAAGGTGGATTCAAGCTAATTGGCTATTCGGACTCGACTATCTTAGGATGTAGAGTTGACAGGAAGAGCACCTCGAGGCACATGTCAAATGCTTTGAAACAAAGCTAATTTCTGGTTTAGCAAAAAGCAAAATTCAATAGCCACCTCTCACTGGTGAAGCGAGAATACATAGCAAGGCAGCTGTTGTGCCCAAGTCCTATGGATGAGACAATTTGAGAGACTATGAAGTTGAAGAAAAGGAAATTCCAATCATGTGTGATAAACAAGTGCAATTGCAATCACTCAAAATCTTGTGTTGCACTCAAGAACAAAGCATATCGATGTCGGATATCACTTCATAAGAGATCGTGTTGAAAAGAAGGACATCACCTTGGAATATATTTCAACCGATAAACAGGTTGGGTGACATATTCACAAAACCATTATGTGAGTCAAGATTTGAAGAACTCAAGCATGAGTTAGGGTTAATTGGTGGTGACACTCGGAAGACTCAAAGAAAAGAAATGAAACACGAAAAGGAAAAAGAAGCGAACTCTCAAATCGCCTAAGTGAATCACCATATCGGAAAGACGGTTGTACCGAGTTAGGCGACAATTTGAGTCACTAGGAGAATGTGAGAAGAAGAGTTAAATCGGCTAAGGGATAAGCGAGTCATTTATGAGCAAAGGGACAAAAATGCGGTCGTTTTTACTAAGCGAGAATGTTTTTAAGAATGACGTCAAAGATAATTATGACATGTACAGCAAAAGCCGCACACCAAGCTTATGATTGGATATAAATCTTTGCCGCATTAAATACGAGACATTAAATGTTAATCGGCGTGCAAAATCTAAGCCGTTGATTTCGATCACATTTCAAAACCACCCGCACGCCCTTTCAGGAACCATACTTAAACCATTTTTCCGTTTCTCTCACACATTACCAAAAACTGTTCACTTCTCTCTCTCGAAGCAAAGGCAAAAACTCTCTCAAAAACCCTATCAATCTTCAAATCACTTTCTAAGTTTCATTCGGTGAAATCTTGAAAAATGGCATCCACTCATGATTTTGTCAAGCTAGGAAAGCAAATCCACACCGTGTCTTGTGGATTTCGAGGGTATGGTCAAACAGGGTCCGATGACGCCTCATAAAGAAGATCATTTGAAAAACTCGAAACGATTGGGCTAAAACCATTTCGATGATGGACTTTCCGATGACCTATGTGGAAGAGGTCGCACGATTCGGCGTGAATGCTAAGATTCACGATGAGGGGATCAAATCCTGTTCACGGGAAGGAGTTCATCATCACTTTGCCAAGGATTTGGCGAATCGCTCGTTCGGGGTGGAAGGAGCACGAGAAATCAATGAAGCGATGTTGACTTGGTCTTTGCTTGGAAGGAAGTAGCAAGACCGACTATCTTTGAAAAGATAGTCTCTACTAACAAGAGGTCAAGGAGGACTACCACAAATTGTTGGACATCGTTGCCAAATGCATAGACATCAAATTTGGCGGCTTTGACCAATCGTCAAAGCGAAATTGATCGTAATGGTGCGATCATTGAAGAAAAGAAAGTGAATCGGGCCGAAGTTTGTTTGTGCAGACTGCTGCACGAATGTAGGGAACAAATCCTTTAAGGAGAATGGAGCATTTGGAGGATCCCCTGGGATACGGTGCAGTGATTGGCCGGTGATGGAGGTAAAAGGAGTCCCTCTTGAGTGAGGGGGAATCAGTGACCCTGAAGATACAGTTGTCTCCTCTCCACCAAAGAAGAAAGCCGCCCGCACTTTCTAAAGAATCTGTTGCCCCTGCAGTAGGAGTCACTTGCCCCGCAGTGTCTCTCCCGCCCTGCGGCCGATGGAGAATGAACCATTAATCCCTTCTCGGTGATCAAGAAGAAGAAGAGGCGCCACAACAAGGAAGGCGGCTACCTCTAAGACATCTCGAAGGCATTCACCTTCAATGAACCGGAGGAAGTGGAGCGTAAATCCCTTTGGTTAAAACAAAGAGAAGAAGAAGACTTTCCAAACTCTCCGAGCTTGAAAAGAAAGGCAGTGAGTCTGTCACTCGGTGGAGAAGATACTCGAGCGCTGGAGAAGTAGAGTCTCGGAAGTGATTGATGAAACGGCCAAGTCTTGAGGTGATCGCCAGAGGCAACTTGAAGACCCAATCGTAGTCGAAGCAGTGAGGAACAAAGAATGGCCGAGACAACCGAGTCACATTGTTGAGGTTGTTTCTCCATGAACAGAGGCATCAAGGTGTCGGCGGTGAAAAGTCTGCTACCTTCAATACCTGGAAACGAGGGCCGCAAGAGGATGATGAAGACGATTTAATCATGCACTCTCCATTGTATCCGGACATCCAAAATCGTCTGCGCGAGTGGAGAAAATGGAAGGCGAGCCTATCAGTGCGTTTCAATATCCGAGTTCATTCTTTGAGGAAGAAGAACTCTTGATTTCTTGAGGTGGACACGCGATCTTTGCAAGCCCTCGACGAGGATAATTGCATAAATATACTGGAAATTCGAAAAGAAAATGAACGGGCTAAAGCGGTGAGGACGCAGAGGCACGTGAGAAGGCCAAAGATCCGCCCTATCACCGCACCACAGAACATACACATCCTCACTTTGACGCCCTATCGAGAAAGTGATGAGGATCACGGACCTCGCCGCCATAGAAGAATTGCAAATGCAGCAAGCAATGCGAGAATCCGAGAATCCTTCATGAGTAAAGGATGATGGAGGGACCAGGAGAGTCCACCAAAACACAAATGGAGATAGACCCAATGGGAGTGGTGCAAAGATATTGCCACCGTTGTTCTGCCACCACTTCCCCACTCACTTGGAAGAAGGAACTAAGGGAAGGCTGGCGATGAAACCGGGATAGTGGGGACCCCGGTCGAGCCAACCCCTAATGAAGGTGTCTTACCACCGCCCAACGGTGAATACTCAATGGGAACAGCCGGGAGTCGGAGACGAGTGACCCCAATCCAAGTCACTCGGTTGGTGTGCCGGAGGGGAAACTCCCTCCACTGCAGCAAGGTCGGAAGATCTTTGCGGTGACTCCACAATGAATCTAGGAGGCGAAGTGGAGAAGGAACAAACACAAAGTACACAACAAGTTGTCATCGACGAGGCTCGCATAGCAGTTGAGACTATCTCACCGAGCCGCCAACCGCTCGAAGGCTAATGACGCGCGATGCGGTCGAGGCACGAGGAAGGAACAACCCCGGGAGTTAACACTGGCGACGAAAGTGCAATCCATGGAGTTGAGACTCCAATGGATGACACCATGAGAAGACCCTAAGACATACCGACACTGTCGAAAGGGATGTCAGCCTCGCTGCTTGATTGAGACTGCGCAGGAGGTAATGAAGGCCAACGGGAGGTTGAGACTTCCGGGGTAAAGAAGTCAAGTACAAAACATCCTTCCCGCTATCATTGATCCATTAGAAAATGAGATAAGTGCGCTTCACAATTCCCAGGATAATCCTGATGTAACCTCTCTGGGATCGGAAGAAGATGATGAAGCTGAGTCATCCCCGGTGACTGATCCAAAAGACTCAGCTGAGGGTGTTCCAAGCACGAGTAAGTCTGACCTCAAGACTACTCGTCAAACTTTCAACTTTGATGAGCCACCCATGGAAATCTCATCATCGTCCGATGACGCTCGACGATAAGGCCGAGGACCGGTCAACTCACGTGGAAAAACCAGTGAGACCGACGAAGGCTGTTGAGACAGCTTGAGGGTCGCAAAGCTCGGGTCAACTTCACAACAGACCCCACTGAAACAGAGTCCACTGCGCAGGCTTCCCAAGCTGCAGCAGGTTCGACTCCACAAGGAACTTCACGAGCACCACTCATCATTGAACAAATTCCAGTTGCTCGTGATGATCCCTTTGTAGAATCATTTCCCTTCTCTCTCGGAGGTACCCGACCTCCCCGAAGAGTCGAAAGAGATCTCGAGCACTTCCACGGACAGATCCCTGTCATTCCATCGATACCATCGTTCGGTGACTATGATTTTTGACTGCTTGGCCGTCACCAAAAAGAGAGGATGAATGCCCGAGTTATGGAGGGATGGAGCGGGGATGGAGGAAGTGGAAGGAAGGATGAATGCCCGAGTTATGGATATTCTAAAACAACATGGAGGCATTCCAAAGAGAGAGATACTTATGCCATCTCGATGATCGGAACCGAGCCAAGATCAGTTGATGAATTTAAAACGCCGCATCCGAAGGATACTTCGCAAATATGTCCATGGCTCAAGCCGGGACTCATCTTGGAAAAGGGTCTCACACTATGTGAAGAAGGCGACAGAATGTGACCAGACCTGGCGATCGCCACTCCGCTAGTCACTCAGTGGGAAGAAGAAGACCCCAAGACAATACACGCCCAGAGGAAGAGGTAGAGGAAGCGAGTGGTGGAGGAAGAGGTTTCGGACCAGACCTCGCCCAAAAACATTGAGTACATAGATCCAGGCAAAAGATGAGGATCAACTGGGAATTTGGTTTTTTGCCAAGTAGCCAATCTGCAAGTGGCTAAGAACAATCTTTGAGTATGTGAAAAGAATTGAAGAAGAAAATAAAAGACAAACTCGGCTATGGGAGGAGAGACAAGAGAGAATAAGAATAGATGAAGGCGCCGGAAGGCGTATGAAAAGAAGAAGAAAGCGGTGAAGATGAGAAAAAGAAAAAAGACCGAGGAAGATGACAGAGAAGAAGAAGAAAGAAGGAGGAAGCGAAGGAGATGAAGTGTTTTTGTCCACCCCTTCATGTATTTTACTATGTAAATACATTTTATGTAAGTCTTCGTAATAAATCAGTAAATTCTTTATTTTTGCGTAGACATAGATGTTTGCTCGATACACTTTGTAAATGGGTTGTGTAAAGGACAAGAATGTTATGATCAATAAAAGGATTGATTCTACGCATACATTCTCTCTGTGAATGCACTATCTCGTATGTATCTTTGCTATTTATATTTTGAATGTTTTAAGTTTTGGCATCATCAAAAGGGGGAAATTGTTGGGAAATTTATTGTTTAGATTTTGATGAATGCCATGTAAAACTTAGAATAGGAAGTTGGCACCCCATTTTCGTTGTAAACGCATTGTAATAAATAGGGCTAGTCAAGCCGAGTTAAGTCGCTATGCCTAAACATGCAAGAAGACAACGGAGACTAGAAGGAAGACTCATTTGCAAAGACACAGTGAGTATGGCAAAGAAGAGAAGACGGAACTCGTTGAAGAAGTAGCCGAGATGCGGTGAGTAGAGTATCGTCAAGTCAACTCAAGATAGCCAAGTTTCAAGTTGAAGTGACGAGAAGAGTCATCCAATGATTGGAAGTCGACTTTAAGTCACCCGGGGAAAGCAAGGAAATGCGATAAGTCGAGATAAGCTGGGAAGAGATCCGTTGCCTGACGTAAATCAAGGGAATTACTTAAACAAGTAATACCTCCATACTACCTTTCTCGAAGTGCTCAGTCCCAGGAAGCGTGCAAAAGGAATAAACCAATGGGAAGCACCGCACCATGTCGAGAACTACGAAAAGTCAAGAACAATTCATACGAGGAAGTGGCAATTCCAAGGACTACAACAAGACAAGCCAACGACCACAAGTGTCTTTTGAGAATAATCATATCTCTTCAACGGGCAAATTTTCAAAAGAACACTATAAAAGGCTGAGGAGTTTATTTGAGAGAATGTTGGTTACCTTGACAATTGAAAACAAATACGAGCAAGAAAAGCTATATCACGTAACCAAAAATATTCTCAAATCATTCAAGATTAATCCTCAAGCCTACATTACGAAGAAAATCAATCCAACACTCACTGTGAAGGAAAGATAACTTCAATCAGTTGAAGAGGAAATTGTTGAAGAATCGAGGGTCTACATTCCACGGAGGATTGTAGGAAGGTTCAAGGTCGAACCGGTCTCAAGTTTTTGGAGGGCTTCATGATAAAATCCAAAGAGCTTGAGCAAGTGGGGTAGTAGCAAAGCGGTTGCCTGTGAAGAAGAAGCTAAGTCGCGAGAAGCCGGTGCGTGACCAAGGCATCTAAGGCAGTCCCAAAGGATCAAGTCATTTGTGTGATCAAAGCATGTACGGGATCAAGACTTTATCCACTACGTATCTTGATCAATACTTAATGGATTCCTCCTGGAGTTGGAGAAGAGAGGAGTAGAAGAATTACCCCATCTTGAACCTCTATAAAAATTTATCGTGTCATTTACATTTCAACACTTTAATTCCTGCACCTTATTTATTTAACTCACTTGATAAATTTGCTATCCACTTGATAATCTCTAAGTACTAAAACCAAGTATTAAATCAAACTAAACCAAATTTAAGGGTGTAAAGTCTTATTTGAAAACAAATCACACGGTCGAGTTAAGTCTTTAGTCAAAAACAATGAGTTATTCTATCAATGACTCGGTCGAGTCAGTGTTGAGTAACTAACTCTATTTGATTAACTAACTTATTGCATCCATCGAGGACTCAAATTTGTGAAGTATTAACTCTAAATATTTAAAAGGACTAAATCGAAAAGTTGGTAAGGTTTATTCAACCCCCCTTCTAAACCTTACACTCACACCCCTTGGGACCTACACTCCTATATATCTTCCCCTACAAAAAAATTTGTCATATACTCCAATGCGAATAAAATACTACCCCACAATTTAGTGAGAGTGATAGATGTAAAATTTTGATTTTATATTTGCAACCAAAAGTGAAGTTTAAAAAATATATTTGTCCTGCTATTTATTTAGAACCAAAGTAAATGAATTAATTTTATTTATTTATTTTTTTCTCTTCAGCCCACTATAATATACATTTTTTTGTTGCAAATTTATTTAGTTATTGAGAAAATTAAAAGAACAATATTATAAATGCATATTTTTTGCATTGTACTCAACTTTAAATGGTTAAAATTCTCTTATATGAAGTCTTTATATATGCTTACGACATATGGTTGGAAAACTTTCGATATGCAGTTTAATATGAAGTGGATATTTTTTTTAAAAATTCAAAAATATTCTAAGAATTAAAATTTAAATAATGTAAATAAGAATAGTTTGAAATATAAAGAGACACTTATCATATTATAAAATAAATAAAAATAATTTAATATAGAAAACTACTTAATTGCCCTTAAAGGTAACTTTACTATGAGGATATTGTTGGCAAATCAAAATTTTCAAGAAACCTTGGAAGCTATTCACACTTTTATCGATAGTATAGATGATACAATATATATATATATATATATAAATACCCTTAATTCAACTCAAATAACAATTTTAGGATAACTAGAACTTTCACTCATGAGTAAGCTCATATTCTAAAATAGAACATAAAACTCTTTTGGTTAAGTAACCATATTTGCAACTTATATTGTCAACATCTCAAATTCGACAATTCTTGAATAATTAAGTTTTTACATTTGCGGTTTAAACAAATTAAAACGCAAATACTTTCTTTAATCCACAAGCATATTGTCCGCGTATAAATCCCGATAATATTGGATAACTTGGCCATTTTCATACTCAATTGACTTAAAAGTAAAATTGGTGAGTTTAATCTAATAGTTCTAAATTATTGCGCATAATATACTAGGTACTGAATATAATTTTATTTTGGATACAAGTATTTTTTATTGTTTTCTTCAGTTCAATGAGATTGAAAGTTTGGTAATCAAAGCTAGTAATCACTCATCAATTAATAAAATTGATTGAAGGTGCAAATTCGGAACCACTTTTTTAGATAAAAAAATCCATCTATTAAATGAATTTTTTAATATGAATTTTTCAAAAACGTTTTTGTACACATTATGGAGAGGCCTCTTTAGAGTATACCAATCAGTATATGTATCCTTCTTACGAGACAACAACACACTTTTATAATGCAAGTCCATTTATAGAACAAACATTTTAGTATGAACTTTCTCAAAAAGTGCTTGTAAGTATTGCTAAAATGTTGGACATAAATAATTCTGAATATCCGTGGACGAAATAAATCGAATAGTCACAAATTTGCACTTCTCCAAAATGAATTTTTATAAAGTAATTTATTCAAAAAGTTTATCTAAATATAAAACACATTATAATTAAGTGAGTTAGATCCAATCTTCATTGGACAAAATAGAAAGCGCATGTTTGGAAGCATTTCTGTAAAAGTCCATTCAGAAAATGAACTTCTTAATAAGTTAAAAATCTCCAATTCTGCCTTTTTTAAGTGGATTTTTTGGATAAGTGATTCATCCAAAAGTCTATTATAAATTAAACACCAAACAACTATTATTATGGAAAACTATAGGGTATGTATGTATGTGTTTTCAAATACAATTTTCCACTTTCCAACTATTCCAGAAAATGAGTTTATGTTTATTTATGAAATTATTAATATAAATAAAGCCATTTCAGTTTTCATTTTTTTATGGAAATATTCTTTTGAAAACAAACCAAATAATTTTTCAACATAATCACGCAAATTTATGTGAAAATACACTATACAATCATGCATATCTATGTCAACAATATATTGAAAAAACTATAACCAAACATATTTTCATTTCTAAACAGAAATTCAGACAACAAACTAAACATATTTTCAATTCTCACACAAAAACTAATAAAGTTTGAAAATTTATTTTCTAATATTGGAAATGGAAATTGAACTTGAAAATACATCCATACATCCTCGTTCCGATCCAAAAATCCATTTGAAAAGTGATCAGACATACAAGAGATGAAAAGAAAGACTGTACAAACCAAAAGAATTTGGACCTTTGTTTTGTGGTACTTTCATTAATTTTTGTCCGTAGACCACCCTCCCTCAGTCCCTTATAAAACTCGATTTATTTTTATTCTCTGAGACCTTTCAGCTTCTTTCCGCTTAGCTCTGGCGGGAAGCACCACCACTTTCACACTCCACTTTCTCATTTCCCCTTTCTCTCTTAGTTACACACAGTAGCCAAAACAACCATGTACTGGCTTACAACCAAAAACGCCGTCGTTCTTATCCCCCGGTGGCGCTCCATCTCCTTCCTTCTCGGCACCTCTCTAAACCGCCATTTCTCCCCATCCGCCCCTCCGCCACTGTAACTAAAGCCCACTGTCTCTCTATATTTCTCGCTCTCTTACCGTGTGCATATTTATGTATTTAATGAGAATATTGTTGGTTGTGTGTGCTATATATTGAGTATTTTGTCGTTATAAAATGTGGGTTTGTGTGTTCTAGACGCGTCTTGTGGTGTGTAAAGTTTGTATTGGGATGTTTTTTTTCCCAGTTATAACTCTAGTAGAATATATTCATTTAATCATATGTGTTCTGCTTTCCATGATCAAGCTTTAATTTTTTCCATTCTAAAATGTAGTGAATCCCTTTTGTTTTAAAATGTGCACATTTCCTGCTCTGAAATATATTAGCTTTAATTATATCTAACAAAGGTGGAAAAATGCGGAAATTAAATTTCGCGTATTTTTCGTTATTCTTGTTTTTGCCTCTTTTCTCACCAAACATTATATCTAAAACTGGATTTCAAATTGTTTCTGTAGAAATCAAAAATAAAATATTATGTGCTTCTCTATCATTTCCAAGCAGTTCAACTTCTCAACCAAATTGAATTCATTAACAGTGAAGTCAGCGTTATTAGTAAAAACGAAGGCTAGAACTGGCGATACTGCTTGTAATGTGTTTGAAGGTTGCTATACATTAGTCTCTTTTCAGGACAGTACCATCTAACTGAAAAAGTGAGCACATGCAGATGATAATGTAATGTCATGCCTTTTCCAATATAGAATATTTTACACCTCAACGTTATATCTAAGACTCGTTAAGATGATAGAAAACCTTCTCCTTTGATTTGGAGAATTTTCATGACTTCACTATCTTGCTTATAGGTTAGGTCTCCATTTGGACAGCACTTAGTTTTGGACTTATGACCATGAATTATTTGCATAACAATTTGACATGCCCTGATATATTTTGTAATCAGCGTGTTTTTTTTCTATGTTATCTCCCATGATTTTTACCCAATGCTAATTTGCATATAAATACTTTCCTAATGTAATATGTTCTCTCCTAACAGTATCAGGCGGTCTGAACGCATTTTTTGCTTCAAAGAGAAAAAGCTTTACACAAAACCTACTAAGAAACACAAACAATCAAAAATTTCCTTAGAAGAGAAAGATTATGCGCATGTTATCTGGTGGAAGGAGGTTAGATTCTTCTCTGTTTTGCTTGGTTTCCCAAGAATTAGTTATAAATAAATTGCAGATTGTTGTCGTGATGGATACTTTTTCCATAACATTTTGCTAGTCTAATTGGAACGTGATTTCTTGTTTCAGAGAATGCAGATATGCAGAAAGCCTTCTTCTGTTCTGCTGGTTAAGCGGCTTACATTTTCTAATTTGCTGGGTGTTGATGATACATTAAAGAATGGAAGGTAAACTCAAAATTCTCTTTGCGTTAGCAGAACATATACTGTGCTTCTTCCTTTTCCTTCTTTAGTCAAATGCTATTGATGTTTTTCGGGACCTATGCCTAACTAAGAAAATCAGATAATAATACAACTGTATAAGCATGCTTGATGAGCTCTGGAAATTAATCCCAAGGTTTGCAGCTTTTATCTGTTTTGTTTACCTTTTTGCCTGTAATGAACCTTTCCCTCCTAGAGTACTTTCTTCATATGATGTTCTCTTTTTTGAAACCTCAACTTTTCATTTATATGGCGTCTATATCTTCTACTTCTACATACTTGAGCATTATTTAGATGTATTCTTCAATGGACCTTTCTTATTGTCATATATCAAAATCGACCATACTATTCTTCACTTTGTTGTACGCATATTTATTTGGATTTGAGTCTGGTCACAATTGCAATTTTATATGGGGTGTGCGTATGTGATATGTTGGAAAAACTATTTTAACAATAATTAAATGAAATATGTTTAGTAACTTCCTTCTTTATTTTTTTTAGCCTCAAAGAAGGAACTCTGAATTGGGAGATGTTGCAATTCAAGTCCAAATTTCCGCGGGAAGTTTTGCTATGCCGAGTAAATTCACTGTTCCTGCCTATTTATATTTTTATTTTCCTTTTTCATCTTTAAAATCCGACTTAATACATTTACACACATGAGAACTTCACTAATATAAAGGCCCACTTTCCGAACCCTTTCTTACCACTTCTTTCTTCCTTCAAGGTTGGAGAGTTTTATGAGGCAATTGGTGTTGATGCCTGCATCCTTGTGGAATACGCTGGATTAAATCCTTTTGGTGGTTTACGTTCAGACAGCATCCCGAGGGCTGGTTGCCCTGTAGTGGTACTAATTTCCTATATATATTTTATGGCTCGTCCGACTTAGATGGAGATATGTCACGGCAAAAATTTAGTTGTTGTTTAATTTCATTTACTTTAAAATTGGGCACACATTGACTCTATTGGCATTTTTTAATGGATTTTTTTATATGCTTGACTTTTATGTCTTAGTGTTATTCTCACATTTACATACGGGTTCATGCTTCGTTGTATGCATTGGGATTATTTCATACCTTTTCTGTGAGATTTGTTATGAACTTGGTTAGGATGTATTTGGTTAAGATAGTAGTCGTTTTCTTGAAAACATAATTGGTTTTAGAAAAATTGATTTTTATGTATTATTTTTTGATTCTCAATGTGGAATGTAATGGTCCCCCCTACAAATATTAGAAATTTAAACTTGGAAAGATCAGAAGAGCCAAAAGAAATTTCAGTAATGCAATTCTTTGTCTGTTTGATTTGACTGGGCTCCATTGCTTCTGGTGAAGAAGGTAGAACATGCCAAGCTAGTTGTTTGTATAGTTGGATATCATTTCTAATCTCCTTCTTAAAAAACCTATCTTGTCTTTGGAGTTTATGGCTAAATGTTCTTATCCTTTTCCCAAGACTTCTCTGTTGGGTTCCACTTCTGACATTTTACTTTCTTATTCCTGCAGAATTTACGACAGACACTGGATGACTTGACACGCAATGGTTTCTCTGTTGTGAGTACCATGCATTGAGATTTGCTGTTTTGTCTTAAAATTGTTTTTTATTTGTAATTTTGGGAAAGGAAAAAAGGGACAAATTCTGATTTGTTGCAATTATATTGTCATATTTTCTTACTCTATTATGTTTCCTATATAAACTGGATAATTGGTAACTTCGTTTTTGTTTATATCAATTTTTAGTGCATAGTGGAGGAAGTTCAGGGTCCAGCTCAAGCTCGCACACGAAAAAGTCGTTTTATTTCTGGGTAATTTTGTACATTGACTTGCTGTTTAGGTTTAGTAGCTCATTTTGTTGTTTGATTTATGTGATGTTTGTTATGGGGAGAATCTGGTTTCATAACTAATTGAATTTTGAGCACTTAAAATGAAGAATGTCTTTACAATTGGTTTGTTTTTCCGTTCTTTATATCCATATAAACATTTGGTAATTCGTCATGTATACTAGTCTTAAATGTTAAGGGGAATATATTTCAGCTTATAAATGTCGCTTCTTATGGTAAATCTTCTTCCATTGAATGTTCAAATCGTGTTCTAACTTGACGTGAGTTTCCAGGCATGCACATCCTGGCAGTCCCTATGTGTTTGGGCTTGTTGGAGATGACCATGATCTAGATTTCCCCGACCCGATGCCCATAGTAGGTATGAGCCAAGGGAATTTCCTTATGCAGAACAATTTGGCTGTTAGTAGTCGGTTAATAAATTTACTTTTGACTAGCTTTGTCTTTTTCTATTGGAGATTCATTAATCATATTCTGATGAATTTTCGTTGTGATATGTTAATTGTTAAAGTTTGAACATGGAAGAATACGCTGTCAGAGAGAGCGTAAATAATCACAGAAGCACAACTTGTTCAATGCTTTCATTATTCTCTCCTACAATTACAATGCAATGGCCTCCTATTTATATAGCCGAAATAGACGACATGAATATAAATTGAAGGAAATCACTCCATGTTAATTAAATTAAACAAACAAGTATCAGAACAGTGATGACATAGATTATGCTCTGTTCTATAATTATACGGCAGGAATTGATGTTTCATTTTCTCACCGAAAGTTGGTTTTTGTCTCAAGGAATATCTCGTTCGGCTAAAGGATACTGCATTGTTTCGGTGCTGGAGACAATGAAGACTTATTCTGCTGAGGATAATCTGACAGAAGAAGCCTTAGTTACCAAACTTCGTACTTGCCGTTTGCATCATTTGTTCCTGCATACATCGTTGAGGCACAATTCCTCAGGTCTATTATGCATTATCAATGAATGTCCTTGTGTTTGCCTGTAAATTGTTAACTGAGACATTAGACTAGTTGTATTTTGCGATAGCTTGTTTAGGTAATCCACCCCATCTGTATGATGCTTTAGGCCTCATTTAACCACATTTATTTGTGGTTTAAATGGGAGAAAGCTATCCTTTTTCCACAAACGTGTGTCAGCCTCAAGGTTTAGATTCTCCTTCCCACCTGAGTAAATAGAAAAAATTTATAGGGGAAAGCACTTCAAGTGGAGTCTATTTTATCTTCTGTGAAGCATGTGTTTCATTTCGGTTCTGTATTGTGAAAAAGAGGGAATATAGGGCTGTTATGGAAATGACTATATCTTTTGAATTTCTATAGACAATTATCCACCTTTACGTGTCTTTTATAATTTAGCTAAATATCTTTAGTTTCTCAATGGATGAAGTTGTTTATATTCCTTTAGAAAGGATGGAACAAAGGAAGACTAACATAAATAGCTGATTAATGTTTTAATTTGTGATGAATAGTTATATGTTTTAAGCTGTTTCTTCTTATAATTCAGTTCTTTTGATATTCTAACCAGGGAGGCTTCTTTTCAGGAACTTGTCGCTGGGGAGAATTTGGTGAAGGTGGCCTGTTATGGGGAGAATGCAGTGCTAGACAATTTGAATGGTTTGATGGTAATCCAGTGAATGAGCTTTTGTACAAGGTCGCGGTGAAGTCTTTGATTGCTTGCGTATAGAGCCTGAGCCTTTCTTCGCAAATTTATCAGTTTGGTACATTAACTTGTGCAAATTCAGGTAAAGGAGCTTTATGGCCTCGAAGATGATATCACATTCAGAAATGTCACAGTTGCTCCAGAAAATAGGCCCAGTCCTTTACACCTAGGGACAGCCACACAAATAGGTAATCGAAAATACATACATTTTGAATAGTGCTGTAGTTGCTCTGTTTCCTTCAAACTAAATTAAATTATTTGATTTTTTGGCTGATTTTACAATTTAGAGAACTGAATCTCAATCTTGCTAATAATTCTAGAAACATATTGAACAAAAAGCAGAAAATCCTTTCATGATAAGGTGGTGACTTTTGAAAAATAAAAAATAAAAAAGTGCGAATATGACCTTTTGTTGCAAAATAATATACAGAAAAGTCAATGGTTGCAATTTTGGCAAAGTGAAAGGGGTATTTATAATTTAATGTATATTAACTAAGTGTACGTACTTTTACTCTATGTTATCAGGTGCTCTTCCAACTGAAGGGATACCTTGTTTACTTAGAGTGCTGCTACCGTCAAATTGTACTGGTCTTCCTGTTATGTAAGCAAGAAGTTCATCATGGATGCCCTCTTCATACTTATTAATAAAGCACACAATGGAATTTAGAATGTGCACATATATGTTAGGAGTGGCGAGTCTGCCCATGGCAGCCTCAAGCTGTTTCACATCACAGCGACCACAATTTGGCTCCACTTTCTACACAGTCATCCTTAATTGATCATCACTGCTCGCAAATCAGCCTGATTTAGTTGTTGGTTCTGCCTATTAAAATTGGAAGTTATTTGGAAGAAGGATTTAAATTGGTCTTCACTGTTTTCAAAGTTTGCTCGTTAATCTTATTTTGAATGTATCATCATTGATACATATTGGTTTCCTACTTCTGTTTTTCTGCAGGTATGTCAGAGATCTTCTTTTGAACCCTCCTGCATATGAGATTGCGTCAACAATACAAGGTGAATGGTTGTAATTGTGGTATTTATGCTGTTGCAATTATATATGATGACTACTGCTACTTTCTTTTCAAGTGATAACTTTAGCATTGCAGGCTAACCTTTGCTATTCAACAGTTCACATTATCCATTCCATGGGTCAACTTTTGATTCTATAGTTGGTTCTGTAGCATGGATGATACTCCACTGTTGCACCTCAATAGTAATGATAATAATATGTAATCTTGGCTAATAACTTAATGAAAGGAAATGGAAAGTTAACCTTATTTATAAAGTCATTCAATTATGTTTTCCCAGCATTTTATATTTCCCTTGGTTGTTTCTGGTCAGAAAAAGTTTGTCGTTTGCTTGTAGTTGTATAGTAAGCTTATTAACATTTTATGGCTTAATACTTGACACTGATATGATATTATGATACTCTAGCGAAGGTTGGATAAAGAAAAGATTGTGTTTCAGGTCTTTATTCAAGTAAAGTTGCCCCTTGCGGTTATTTCTTTTAGGTTAATGCCTCACTATCAACTTTTTGGTTGAAGTAACTATACAAGTGTTGCTGCCAAAGTCCCTCTTCTGTTGTAGAGTGACTTAGTTTTTATGATGATAAGTTTCTGTTCCTTGAGTCTGTGTATTGATGTTGTGCCGTGTTTTTTGGAATTAAGTCGCTGTATGTGTTTCTCATTATTTGGTGTTTCAGCCAGTACATTGAAATTCAATTACTGCAACAGCAAAAATGTTAATCTCAATGCTTATACTCTTGTAGGATTCAGTGATTTTGAATGTCTAATCTTTGAAACATATGAATCTTCTTTCAAGCAAAATCATCTTTATAATATTTTGAAGGATGATTACAAAAAAACCCTGAGGTCTGGGCTAATTACAGAAAACCTAAAGGTTCTCCAAAATTGCAAATAAAACCTTGAGGTTTGATTCCCTCTTACTTTTTTCCCCTTCATAAGCAAAACATTTCAAATACCCCCTGATAGAAATATTATAGTTACCCTCTTAAATTTTAGATATAATCAAACCGAGGGGCTTTTTGTAATTTTGAAACATCTCTGTTTTTTTTTGTGGTAATTATCCCTATTTTGAATATGGCCTATGTCTGGAACTCTCTTAGCGAATAGAAAATGAAATCATTTGCCCATCTTCATCATGACCAACACGCAAAAAGATGTAGTGCTTGTATGCTCAAGAATGGAAGAGTGTCTTATCAATTTTTCACATATGGGCCCTCGCTATATTTCTACATATGCGATTCTTTTATTTGTTACTTTCTGCATTTACTTGTTTTGTGATCCTTACAGTGCATTTTTGTCTCTTCGCAGAAGCCTGCAAACTAATGAGCAACACAACATGCTCCATTCCTGAATTCACCTGTGTTCCTCCAGCCAAGGTTGGATTCTTAATCTTGTGTTTGGTACTAAAACTTTCTACATCAGTATCCAAGATTTCCGTAACTTTATATAGCTTTCATTTTGGAAGAAACAGACTTCAGTTTCAACCTCTTTGTTAATTAATCAAATTTTGCTTTTAAAATTTTTATTTGTGTTCTTTTTCCGAATGATGCCATAATGTGATCTATTGTGGTAAATTATACATGATGTTTGTTTTCTTGTCTATCTGCAGCTCGTGAAGTTGCTTGAGTCAAGGGAGACTAATCATATCGAGTTTTGCAAAATAAAAAGTGTTCTGGATGATATATTACAATTGTACACAATTTCAGAGCTCAACGAAATTCTGAAGTTACTAATGGATCCTACTTGGGTGGCAACTGGATTAAAAGTTGAACTGGAGACATTAGTAAGTGATTTTCTGATTATAAATCTCTTTCAGTACCTCTTCTAACTCATCCTATGATATTGAAAGTGGCAATAACCAATGCCGAACTGATTGACATGTTTCTGTTTGTAACTTGTTAATGAGTGTGTTAGTTTTGTCGATTTCCATTACGTGCATTTCATTTAATGAAGTTTTTTTGGTGGAACTTACCCGCACAATATCTTTCATTAACATCAGGTGAGTGAATGTAAATCGGTTTCTCGTAGAATTGGTGAAATTATCTCATTCGATGGTGAAAATGATCAGAAGATAACGTCATATACCATTATCCCAAATGAGTTTTTTGAAGACATGGAGTCCTCCTGGAAAGGTCGTGTCAAGAGGATTCACTTGGAAGAAGAATTTGCTGAAGTAGATGAAGCTGCTGAGGCCTTATCTATAGCTGTAAGTCTGTCTGAGCTCTTGGAGATAACTATCATTAGTCAGCCATATCTCTGATTATTTAAGATACTTATGTTAAATCAATTTATTATTTTGTGTTTCACCAAAACTTTTATGTTAGGTACTTATGTTAAATTCAAGTTATTATATGCATTCCTTGAATGTACTTGGTTACAATGCTTATCATCATTCTTTTTAATCTTTTCACTATATTCTATCAGCAAGGACAATTTTATACAAGAAATAAATGTGAACAAGGTTTCCATTTTTCTCAGAAGTTATTTTCATTACAACTTAATTTTATTAAATCAGCTATGTGTGTGTGTGTGAAACAAAATTGAGCCAATAAAATTCATTTCCCCATAATATTATGATTATCAAATAATTATTTCATATTTTTGGCAACTGGGTCTAGAATGTTTGAGAGAAAGAACATTTCTTTATTTCTTGGATTGCATTAAATGATCTATCCTGTTAGCATTTTCCATTAGGTAACACAAGCACAAGAACCGTGATCATTGCTTATAGAGCGCAAGAAACCTGGGTTGCATGAATGATTGTGATAAGTAACACCTGTTCCCCCACGTGATTCCGGGATCTGCTCCATTTTAAAGGATTCAAAGTTTTGAGATAAGCACATTGAACAGCTTCCTTTATGGACTTTGGTATTTTACTTTGAGCGTTTATATTTACATATAAAAGTGCTTCAAAAATTTCTATTGACGAGTTCCTCGCATTGGTGTGTATAAAAATGCTTTACTTCCTGAGGCAGCTGCATTTTCTCATACAACGTCCTTTTTACATCATAGATTATATAACTAAAGGAAGGGCATCAGTTACCTGACTTTAGGTGGTTATGCAAAGCTGGAAAGAGAATTTGAAGGGAACTTCTTGTCTTTGCAAATCATCAGATGCCTGACATCTGCTTCAGCATCGTTATTGTTTGTTCTTTTAGAATATGACTCATTAAATAGACGTGCATCATCATCATCATCATCATCATCATCATCATCATCATCATCAACTGCACCTTATCCCACTATGTGGGGTCGGTGGCGTGAAGTTTATAGTGTCAATTAATTGTCTAAAATTAGTTAACACTATAAATTCACACAAAAAGCAAAGTGGCAAAGTTTTACGCCGGATGCCCTTCCTGACGCAACCTTCATATAAAGGAGAAATGAGATGAAATTCCAAAACCATCGTCATCATAGGTTTTTCCACTTGCATGGAAACTATCATGAGACGGCGATGAGTTGAGATAGTTGTTCTAGTCATGTCCCATTACAGGATTGATATTGGAAAATCAACGTGTACATTATGGAACATGACGTATTAAATAGACGTGCATGGTTATTGAAATTGATGTCCAATATTTTCCAGATTGAAGAAGATTTCCTCCCTATAATTTCAAGAATTAGAGCAATGACATCTCCCCTTGGTGGACCGAAGGGAGAGATACTATATGCCCGTGAGCATGAAGCTGTATGGTTCAAGGGAAAACGTTTTGCGCCATCTGTTTGGGCTGGTACCCCTGGAGAAGAACAAATCAAACAGCTCAGACCTGCCTTTGATTCCAAAGGCAAGAAAGTTGGTGAAGAATGGTTCACTACCATGAAGGTGGAGGACGCCTTAGCCAGGTAATCTTTGTTTTTTTACAACGTAATCAGTTTTCAGGTTTGGTAGTATTTCATTCATCAAAGTTATTGGTCTCTGTTTCAGGTATCATGAGGCTGGTGCAAAGGCAAAAGCAAAAGTCCTAGAACTATTAAGAGGATTATCTGCTGAACTGCAAACAAAGATCAATATTCTAGTGTTTGCATCCATGTTGCTTGTAATTGCCAAAGCACTATTTGGCCATGTAAGGTTGGTCCTGCAAACATAAACTTTCTAAATTTATAACTATTTTTTTCCTTCTTCCTGCTTTGTGATAGGGTTATTTGATAACTGTAATGCTTTTACTATTGTGTTTGTAGTTAATTTTCTCAGACATGTGTAGTTAATGTACTGCCCTCACTCTGAATGTTGGATTTTTATCCAGTGAAGGAAGACGAAGAAAATGGGTTTTCCCGGTTCTCACTCAATGCCACAGTTCAGAGGTAGTCCACTGAAGCACCAATACATTAACAACCCCTGATTTGATTCTGTGTTGATTTTAGTTAATATGAAGGTTGTTTGTGGTTACGAGTTTTACATTATGGCTCCAATGTGCTTACTGAAGCACTAACATATTAAATTGCGTTACTTTATATTCTGTTGATTTAAGCTCTATGAAGGTTATTTTATGGTTCTAACTTTTACATTTTATGGGTTAAATGTGGTTTATCACCTAAACCTTAGCCGAGATAATTTCACTTTCGCAACCGTGTTTTTTGTTATTTTGCATGCATCTGGAAAGCTCTTTCCTGCTGAGTATTTTGGTTTTGTTCACAGTTAAATGACTTTTGCTAGCATCTTTAAGGCTCTTTACATGTATGTAAAGCTTAGTTGGGCATGTTACTTTCTTAATCTAATATCTAGCTCGAGCCAGCATTCTGGAAAAGTGAGTTTAACTATTAACACATTGAATAAATGTGCAAGCTACTATACCGTACTATAATTATATTTAAATGTGGGTCGAGGACAGATGGATAAAGTAAACTTCCTTTTCCTCACCTCATGGCCACAGGTGAGTGTAGATTTTCTGAAAATTTGGTGCACTGTTGTTCATGGGGTACTCATGGTTTTTTGCCTTGTTCAATAATCAAAATTTAATGCTATTTGTTCTCATTTAAGGAAATGAAGCTTGTGTTTCCTTCAGCTTTGAGATATTCTTATTGTCAGTTTCTGACGGGTAAATAATTGAGGTTATTGAGATAAACGTCATTCATGAATTTGTGCGTAATGATGCTTGACAAAGATATCTTCCATTTTGTGATTTGACCTACATCAACTTAATCTTTGACGCCCTTGTATTACTTGTTATTATTTCTAAACCATGGTTGTTAACTGGCCAACTGTTACCTGTTGCCTAACTCAGTCGAAAAGTTGATTGAAGTTCAATAAAATGTTTTAAGTTGGAAAAGATGAGATAATTAAAAATTTTGATAGTGGGGAAAGATCAATAATAAGGTAAGCCATTTGTTATATGACTATTTAATCATGGGATATATGCAGGATAAAGGAACACTTCATGGAGCTGAGGGGATGAAGATAGCTGGGCTATCCCCATATTGGTTTGATGCAGCTCAAGGTGGTGCTGTTAAAAATAATGTCGATATGAAGTCACTGTTTCTCTTGACAGGACCAAATGGGGGCGGGAAATCGAGTCTGCTGAGATCAATTTGTGCTGCTGCACTACTGGGAATATGTGGATTCATGGTCCCAGCCGAATCAGCTATTATTCCTCATTTTGACTCCATTATGCTGCACATGAAATCTTACGATAGTCCTGCAGATGGAAAGAGCTCATTTCAGGTGATTATCCCGCTGGTATTTTCATTTCTTTCCATACTTATATTGTGCAAAAGTAAGTATTGAATTGACAGACAATCGGAGTAGCATATATTTCTAAGAGAGGGGAGGGGGGGAGATCTTTGTCAGAGTTAGCATAAATTACAAAAAAACTTAGAGATGTTCTAAAATTACAAAAAAAAAAAAAAAAAAAAAACTCATGTTTGATTCTGCCTTGAATTTAAGGAGGTAATTGTAATATTTCTATAAATATCAGGTTTTTTATAAATGTTTTTGCTTATGAAGGGGGAAAATGTAAGCGGAATCAAATCTCAAGGGGCTTTTTGCAATTTTCAAAGACCTCTAGGTTCTTTTATAATTAGCCCGACCCACACTTTTTTTTTTTGGTAATTATTCCTTGTTTTTTATTCACTTAACAACAGACCTGTAATTGCCTTTTTGTGCAAAAATTGATAGATCTCTTATTTTTGGAATGTATTAATTTTCTCAGGTTGAAATGTCAGAGATTCGTTCTATTATTACAAGAGCCACTTCAAAGAGCCTCGTGCTTATTGATGAAATATGCCGAGGGACTGAAACAGCGAAAGGCACATGTATAGCTGGCAGTATAATTGAAACTCTTGATGCAGTTAGTTGCCTGGGTATTGTGTCCACTCACCTCCATGGAATCTTTGATTTACCATTGAGAACGAAAAATGCGGTCTTTAAAGCTATGGGAGCAGAACTTATTGATAATCAAACGATGCCAACATGGAAATTGATCGATGGGATCTGCCGTGAGAGCCTTGCCTTTGAAACAGCTCAGAGAGAAGGAGTTCCTGTAGAATTAATTCAAAGAGCCGAGGAGTTGTATACTTCAGTTTATGCAAAAGATTCATTAAGAACAGACAAATCGAAATCAAAGCACTTCATTGCTCCAACAGTACAAAAATCTTACAATGTCACCGATAGACAAAGTCATCCCGAAAAAGAAGTGGTCCAGTCGGGGTCAGTTGAAATTTTGTGCAAGGAAGTGGAGACAGCTGTCGTTAGTATTTGTCAGAAAAGATTGACAGATCTTTACAAGAAAAATGATATATTGGCGCCTTCAGCAATGAGATGTGTTCTGATTGGTGCTAAGGAGCAGCCACCTCCGTCCACTATTGCTGCTTCGAGTGTTTATGTGATGCTCAGACCTGACAGAAAACTTTATATTGGAGAGGTGCGCTTTTTTACTTGTGTGGTTGCATTGTTCAGACATTCTTGTAAATGCTTCCACTAATACTAATAAACTAGAAAATTTTCTGGGCATTGCACGTTTTTTGGAGGTATAACGGTGAATAAAATGAAGAAACTGGCGATGAGATAGAAGTATTGAAGTAAAGGAGTTAATTAAAAAGAAAAAGATACTTTTGAGGTTCAGTGTAATTACAAAAAAAAAAAGCTATCTTTCAAAATTATTAATACCCCATTCATATTTGTTTCTATTTACAAATTGTACCCTCAAGAGGGTATTTGTAAGCAAATACATACCTCATGGGGGTATTTGCAACTTTGACATATAACTGGACTTTTTTTTTTATTTTTTATTATGCTGAACCTCAGAGGTATTTTTGTAATTTATCCAAGGAAAGTTTGCTTGGTCTGTTTATAGGTAAATATCAACTTTAGTCAGCCAGAGGTGGTTAGGATGTATAATTACAGCCATGAATAGAAAAAACACCAAAATCAACTGATATAAACTGATTTAGGAAAAGCATACTGCTCAAAGCCAAACAACTAGGGAAGTGAAAAAGTTACACTTAATTTGATGGAATAGCGAATTCTATCTGAAAAAATCTCGAGTTTATATTGATAACGAGATACATGGGATATTTTTTTTCCTCCTCAACATTGCAAACTGATTTTTCTGCTTGAATTTCGATTTCAGACCGATGACCTTCAGGGCCGGGTCCGTGCTCATCGCTTAAAGGATGGAATGCAGAATGCCTCGTTCCTCTACTTTTTGGTACCAGGGAAGAGCATCGCTTGCCAACTCGAAACTCTTCTCATCAACCAGCTCCCAAGTCAAGGTTTTCGCTTAACTAATTTAGCTGATGGTAAACATCGAAATTTTGGCACGTCTGATTTCTTAGAAACAGAAATGTTGGTTAGATAAATTCATGTTTCTCAGTCTGGAGTTTGTGAAGGATGCAAAAATGATGTAAAGGAAATTGTAAAATATATGTATCTATTAGTAACCATTGTGGTAGGATGGTTTAAATGCTGGTTCTACTATGATCTGCCGGGGTTGCGGCAATTTTGGAACGATTTAAGCTGCTACGCTCCGACATGCGTGCTTTTGTGACAATTGTGGTTCTAAGCTAATTTTGGGACATCTTTGAAACATTGTGTGCTACTTTTTATTCATTCCCTTTAGTTTTCTGTGTTGAATGTTCATGTTCATGTATAGGGATGGCAAAATCCCCACGGGGAACCATCCCCGTTGGTACCCGAATAAATTGGGACGGGGAATCCCCGATTAATTCGGGGATGGGGATTCCCCGATTTTCTGAAACCGGGGATGGGACGGTGATGGTATTTATATCCCCCGTCCCATCCCCGCCCCCCCATCCGCCCGATTAGATGAAACGGGATTCCCGTCCCCATCCCGTTCACCGACATATATATATATATTGTATATATATTATTAATATTAATTATGTTTATATTTTTTATTTTATTAAATTGTAAAATTAAACCCTAAAAAATATGTGTTTTATAATATAATGATTTTTTATTTTTAAAATTATAAGATTTTGTATTTCGAAAATTGTTGTATTTAAATCAATTTGTTAAAGTATTTTATATTGTTGAGTTATTATAAGATTAGCTAGTGATTCATGATATATTATCTATTTTAAGTAAAAAAATTATTTTGTTTTTATTAAAAAATATAAAACGGAACCCGAATCCTCATGGGACCCCATTCCCGACGGGATTCCCATCCGCATGCAGGATGGCCAAAATGGGGAATAGTACGGAGATGATATTTCAAATGGGATTCGGGGACGGGGATGGTATGTCCCATACCAGTCCCGTCCCCGCCCATTGCCATCCGTATAATCATGTAAATGGAGCTAAACTGCCTTTGTGCCTTGTGTAGGATTGCTTTGGTTCAAGAGGGTGACTTTATCACCACAACTTGAAACGATTAGAAAATAATATTTCCAGTTAAAGTTGGTTATTTTTTAGGGATAATTATAAAAAGTACTCTTGAGGTTTGACCTAATTACAAAAAAACCCACCTAAACTTTCAAAATTACAAATAATACCCTTTAACAATGAATCAAACCTGGGGTACTTTTTGTAATTATAAAAGATAGTTGGGTTTTTTGGTAATTAGGTCAAACTTGAGGGGCACTTTTTGTAGTTAACCCTATTTTTTTATGTTGATTTCTGCTTTGAAATACATGGAGTGGAATAAATCTAAGGGATAACTATGGGGTAATTACAAAAAAAATCTAGAAAAGATTCAAAATTACAAACAACCCGGTTTGGTTCTGTCTTAAATGTAAGGGGCAACTGTAATATTTTTACAAATGTAAAAAGGATGTTTGGAATGTTATTGCTTATGAAGGGATAAAGTAGAATACAGAATCAAACGTAATGGAATTGTTGTAATTATGAGTCTTGTTTTTTTTTTTGTTATTATTATTAGCTCAAACTTGAGGATAGTTTTTGTAATCATCCCTAAATCTAATTACATGAAGTAGAATATTTCCATTTCTAGCAGTTGCAAAAAGAACATAATCTGGTTTTACACACTTGAACAAGAAAATACAACAAATCACCTTGTGTAAGTTTATTCAGACGTAAGTTCGTAACATAATCCAAAGTAAGTAAATTAGACGCAGACATTGTGGTTGGCAAGAAGGTATTCTTCGGCAAAAGTGTAAAACCGTTTGGCTTGTTCTTCGCCTGCCTTAACGTCTTCCTCTTTGAGATGTACATCACCCTTGGTGTGGTACTCGCTCATTATCTTCACAATGCATCCACCATCGCCTCATTCTTCAAATCTCATAGTAAACTGATTCAAGCTTGTCTCCAAGCACAACTCCTTCGATCAAGGTGTACATGATAAACACACTTTTTAATCTCAAGTGCATCTATCCTATGTTTGACGTATGGGAAAGAAGCACCTACTAATTTAAACAACGAGATTAATACGCGAATCCTTCATTTTCAAGTTTTTGTTCCACTTTACAAATCAAAGTAAGTTAGATTCGAATTTAAACGAGTGTATCTAACAGGTGCTCGAACAGGTGGATCTATACAGACGTGCGCGTCCGCGATCACCTGCGCGCGCGTCCGGTCTCGCTCACTGTATTCCGGTGCCGCACGCCTCAGCGCCCGGTGTGCTGCGCGCCCGCGCACAACTGCGCTTCCGCACACCTCAGTTGGATTTTAAATTAATTATTTAAAAAATAATTAATTAATATTTTAAAAGGTTTTTGGTCCAAAAAGAATAAGAGCCTTGAAGCCCAAGCCCCAGGCCGCGACCCTCGACCCGGACCCATGCCCGGGCCGGCCGAGCCGAGCGGGTGGGTGGGCGGCGCGCGCACGCGTATGCTTTGAACCAAACTCACAAGCATGTAGATCCTCATCCTTTTAAAAACTTGGGTGCCCCCAAGGGCCCAAACCCATATGTCCAACTTGAGATTTATTAAGTGAGCAAACTTTGGCTATCTACTCTATGTGGAATTGAGCTTTTCTCCTTCCCCACATTTTTAATCTTCCATATCATTTTCTAGTTTTAAGTGGCTAACTTCTAGCATTAATTTCTCATTTACCCGAAATTAGTTTTGAGAAATTCCAAATGCTATTCTCTCTATTTCTCTTAGTAGATTTTTTACAAATAATTTAATTTTATTTTTCACTAATGGAACCACTTAAATATTTGGTCAAAATTGGATCAACACCCATTTTACCAAACCAAAATTCCAACAATCCCCGACATGAATGAAATTAAGGCATGTGTGTATGCAGATTCACTTGAAAGTCTCGGCGAACTGTTATTGCATCTGGATAGGTAGCTTGTGACTTTGAACCTTCCTTAGTAAAATACTATCGGATTTACTAGCTGCTTAGTGACGCGATATCTTGAACTACTCATCCATTTGTGTAAATCGAGACGACAATACTTACACAATAACAATTCTAACACTTGTTATTATCACGTTGTGTCCATTTCGGCCCTGGACCATATCTTAGATTCATAAGTGTTTCTTTGAAGCGGCCATTACTTCTCACTTATATCGGTGATATCCTATTGAAGAGTATCCTGCCATACTCCACCTTTCGGTATAGGAATCATTAGAAGTCTTAAACTTAACCTCACCACTTTCATCAGATTTTCATTCAATTGGAAGTTTCGGGAATGAGCTAACACATTTTCCAAGTGTTCAGATGAACATTCATAACTTAGTTGTCCCATTGAACCAATGTTTTGGGATCTCCACCGCTATGAACATTCTTTAGTTTGTGGATTTTAAACCCATTCCCCTTAATAATTTAAACAACTTATCTCGATTTATACATTTCATAAGCGGATTTGCAAGGTTTTCCTTTGACTTCACGTGTCAACCGAAATAATTCCATTTGAAATCAACTGTCTAATGGTATAGTGTCTTCGACGTATATGTCTAGACTTACCATTATACATACTACTTTGTGCCCTTCCAATTGCTGATTGACTATCACAATGTATCAAAACAACAAGCACTGGCTTATTCCAACAAGGAATATCCTCTAAGAAGTTTCTAAGACATTCAGCTTCTTCTCCAACTTTATCTAAAGCAATGGACTCATATTGCATAGTGGATCGAGCTATGCGCGTCTGCTTAGAAGATTTCCACGACACTGCTCCTCCACCTATTGTGAAAATATATCCTGTAGGTCCCAAGGGGTGCGAGTGTAAGGTTTAGAGGGGGGGTTGAATAAACCTTACCAACTTTTCGATTTAGTCCTTTTAAAATGTTCAGAGTTAATATTTCACAGATGAGTCCTTAATGGACTAAGTTAGTTAATCAAACAGAGTTAGTCACTCAGCGGACTGATCGATTTGTTGATAGAATAACTCAATTGTTTTGACTAAAGACTTAACTCGACTGTGATATATTTTCAGCGGAAGACTTAACACCCTTGAATTTGGTTAAGTTTGTTTTAATACTTGATTTTAGCACTTTGTTGATTATCAATTGGATAGCAAATTTATTAGCATATATTAAAGTAATATGCAGAAATTGAAATGCTGAAATGTAAATGACACAATAAGTTTTTATAGAGGTTCGAAGATGGGGTAATTCTTCTACTCCTCTCTTCTCCAACTCCTGGAGGAATCCACTAAGTATTGATCAATATACAAAGTGGTTAACAATCCAGATACAAGTCTTGATCACACAGCTGACTTGATCCTTTGGGACTCGATCGGAGATGCCTTGGTCACACACGGGTGGCTTCAAGTGGCACGACTCGGCTTCTTCAGGCGGTAAGGCTTTGCCTTGCTACTACAACCCACTTGCTCAAGCTTCTTGGATTTGATCACGAAGCCCTCCAAAAACTTGAGACTGGTTCGACCTTGAACCTTCCTACAATCCTCCGTGGAATGTAGACCCCTAGATTCTTCAAATGTTTCCTCTTCAACTGATTGAAGTTGTCTTTCCTTCACAGGTGAGTGTTGGATTGATTTCCTTCGTAATGTAGGCTTGAGGATTGAATTTGAATGACTTGAGAGTAATTTTTTCTTTGTTACAGTTCGAATGTTAGCTTGAATGTTCGTGTTTTAGGTCATCTTCTCTCAGAGTGATTCCTCAGCCTTTTATAGTGATCTTTCAAAAATCTGCCCGTTGAAGAGATAGGCTTATTTTCAAAAAACACTTGTGGTCGTTGGCTTGTCTTATTGCGATCCTTGGAATTGACATTTCGACACAAACAGTGCGATCTTCCCATTGGTTTATTCCTTTTGCACGATTAAGGATAGAGTACTTTAAGAAAGACAGTATGGAAGTAATACTTGTTTAAGTAATTTCCTTGACTTACAGGCAACGGATCTCTTTCGATTATCTCGACTTGATTGCATTTTCTTAACTTCCCAGGTGACTTGAGTCGCCTTCCAATCATGGATGACTCTTTGTCACTTCAATTTGAGACTTGGTTTGTCTTGAGTTGACTTGACCGATACTTCACTGTTGTATCTCGTTGTACCTTCAATCGAGTTCTGTCTTCTCTTCTTTGCCACACTCACCGCCTTGCCTCGCGAGTCTTCCTTCAAGTCTCCGGTTGTCTTCTTGCATGTTCGGGCATAGGCGACTTGACTCAGCTCGACCAACCCTATCTATTACAATGCAATTTACAACAACAATGGGGTGCCAACTTTCTATTCTAAGTTTTACATGGCATTCATCAAAATCTAAAAATAATTTCCCAACATATCCACTTGTGGACTTGGAGTCTTTTGTGTCTGATATCCAATTGGCATCACAAAGTATTCTTCTAACACTACTGGATATCTCGTATAAAGTATTCCATAGTTCATGGTATACTTTAAGTATCTAAGTACCCTTGTCATGGCTGTCCAGTGATCCGTACTCGGGTTACTTGTGAACCTACTTAGCTTACCCAATGAATATGCAATGTCTGGACGTGTACAATTCGTTAAGTACATCAGACTACCAATTACCCTTGCATATTCCAGCTGAGAAACTGGTTCTCCTATATTCTTGGCCAAGTGTAGACTTAGATCTACAGGTGTCTTAGCCGGAGGACTATCAAAAGTATTAAACTTTTTAAGTATGCTTTCGACATAATGAGATTGTGACAAGACAATTCCATCTGAAGTTCCATATATTTTAATCCCTAATATAACATCAGATAATCCTATATGTTTCATGTCAAAGTTCTTCTTTAACATGTTCATCGTATTCATAATTAAATCATGATTACTGCCCATAATCAACATATCATCTACATAAAGGCATACTATGACGTAATCATTTGTAATACCCTTAATGTAGACACACTTGTCACATTCGTTGATCTTGAAACTGTTTGACTTCATAGTCGAGTCAAATTTTTAATGCCATTGCTTAGGTGCTTGTTTTAGTCTATAAAGTGACTTAACAAGTTTACACACCTTTCGCTCTTGACCGGGTGAAATGTATCCCTCGGGTTGCTCCATATAGATCTCCTCTTCAAGTTCACCATTCAAGAAGGCAGTCTTAACTTCCATTGATGTATCTCAAGATTATGCAAAGCTGCAATAGCAATGAGAACACGAATGGACGTAATCCTCATAACAGGAGAATATGTATCGAAAAAGTCATATCCCTCCTTTTGTTTAAACCCTTTAGCTACCAAACGGGCTTTGTACTTGTCTATAGATCCATCTTCTTTATACTTCTTTTTAAGGATCCACTTGCATCCCAAAGGTTTATAACCCGGTGGGAGATCAACTAACTCCCAAGTGTGATTTTGCATGATGGAATCTATTTCATTATTGATAGCTTCTTAACAGAGAGGAGCTTCTGGACTAAAGAAAGCTTCTTGAATAGTTCTAGGTTCATTTTCTAACATATAAGTTAGAAAATCAGGACCAAAATACTTAGTTACTTTTGTCCTTTTACTGCGTCTTGGTTCCTCTTCATCATCACTTTGAGGTAACCTTGCAGTTTCATAAGTTCGTTTACTCGAACTTTCTTCTTTCCTTTCTTTGTTCAGAAAGATATTCTCGAAGAATATAACATTCCTTGATTCAATGATCATACCTTTATTTATATCAGGAGTAGCTGACTTGTGCATTAAAAAGTGATATGCACTACTATTGTTAGCATATCCAATGAAAGCACAATCGATCGTCTTTGGACCGATTCTAACTTATTTCGGCTTAGGTACTTCGACATTAGCCAAACACCCCCACACTTTGAGGTATTTATATGATGGATTATGACCTTTTTCATAACTCATATGGAGTTTCGTTTTAACCTTTGTGTGGGATCTTATTAAGAATGTAGTTTATAGAAAGTATGGCCCCCCACAAGTTTTGGGTAAGTTCAGAACTTATCAACATCGCATTCATCATCTCCTTAAGAGTACGGTTTTTGCGTTCTGCAACTTCATTTAATTGAGGTGAGTAGGGCGCAGTCGTTTGATAAATTATACCCACATTCGAGCAAAATTCTTCAAAGGAGCAACATAGTCTCCGCCTCTATCACTTCGAATCATCTTAATTTTCAAATTAAGCTAATTTTCAACTTCATTCTTATAAGTCTTAAAAGCTACTAATGCTTCATCTTTGCTTTTCAAAAGATATACATAACAATATCTTGTGCAATCGTCTATAAACGTTATAAAGTACTTTTTCCCACCTCGAGTTTGCACAAGTTTTAAATCACACACATCTGTATGAATTAACTCGAGAGGTTTGGTACTTCTCGTTACCGAATGAAACAGTGCTTTGGCCAATTTTGCTTTAGCACATATTTCACATTTGTCTTGTGAATCGGTTTTAAACGTAGGTATTAATTCCAGATTCACTAACCTTTTAATTGTGTTGAAGTTTACGTGTCCTAATCTATCATGCCATAAATTAGAACAATCCAACAAGTAAACAAAAGTAATAGTTTTATTCTTCGCCTCTGGCGGAAAAACAGACATTCAGACATCTTAAAAAACCCCTTATCAAGGTAGCCCTTATACAGAAACTAACCATTCTTGGTCATTACAGACTTGTCGTACTCAAACACTAATTTAAACCCGTCCTTACTAAGCAAAGGACCGGAAACTAATTTTTTGCGGATATCCAGGACATGCAGCACATCCACAAGCGTAAGCTCCTTTTCGGAAGTCATCTTGAGCACAACCTTCCCAAGCCCCACGATGTTAGAAGTCGCGCGGATATAATTAATCTATGTCATGACTGTTCTGATACTTATTTTGTATTTTTGTTTACTTTAATTAGCATGGAGCTAGTAATAATATGCATGACAATCGAACTGCAAGAAATCAAAAGTTGTTCAGTGTTATTAAAACTCGTAATAGAGTACAAAACAAAATTATACTTTTGAATTATGGCTAATTATGATTGAATTAAATTTACATACAATTAAGTGGTGACACGTGTAAAATATCTGGCATTTGATCATATGCTTGGTATATACCAGGACCTTTGAACCCCTGGGATAACTCATTTGGTTGATCAATCAACAATATAGTCTTGCTTCCAGTAATAGAATGAGGGTTCAAATCCCACTGAAAATCAACGGGCTTCTATTGGGGAGGGGGGAATTAAAATGGGGGTAGTGCGCATTGGACCCCTTGTGCCCAAAAGTGTATGTGCCTTGTTGGGAACCAGAAGTTAGTTGAGCCACATACCGAGATTTACATTCTTCCACAACCTTATAAATGATATTAATGGGACCCAGACAGAGCTGTCCCTGGGGAGGTCGAGGCGCCGCCACTGCACAAGGCCCCCCTCCGGCGAGGGCCCCCGCCCCAAGAAATTTTTTAATGGTTTAAATTTACATATATGTAAAGTAAAAACCCTGTAATTACTAAAAAAAGAATATTGGTTCAGTGGTGCACACACTCTTTTCAGGCCTAGGGGTCACGGGTTTGATCCTTCTTGCTCTAAAATTGAGTAATTTTTATACTTTATTCCAATTCATTTTTTAACACAAAAGCTAAGTTACTTATCAAAAGCTCCCCAAAAATTAAAGACACCAGCCAAAGTATTTATTTTTGGTAAGAACTATTCATCTTAGTTGTTGAGAATTTTCCTTTAAATATTGCAAATAAAATAGTTTCATGCACATATATAACCAAATAACTTCAAGAAAAAAATATTTTGAATTAAGCTAATATAGATTCATGAAAATAAAAGGCTGGCATGTAGGAGTCACGCCACTTGACGATGTCCTAAGATCGCGATGGCCTCCCTCCGTGCAGGTTCTGACGGCTCACCACCACCCCAAGATAAACCCCAAGAAGGCCACGCCTATGTCTTCTATTATGAGCACGATCACAAGAAGACTAACGAACAAGACCTTATCACGTTTCCCAAACAAAATAATATTTTGAAAAGTTTTAGAATTGTAGATGTAAGCTTGTGAGTGCCTAACTAGACCCCTAAGAAGCCTATATATAGTGTTAGGATTATATCAAAATTAAATTAAAATAATAGGCTATTATGGGGGTGTTACAAAATTTATTTGGAGAGTTACAAAATTCAATCCATTTCAATAAATTGAAAATGACGTTGATGTTTTAAAACTTTAAAATGTAACAATCCCCCACAAGGTTTGAAACTTCAACATATATATATAAAAGAAATATAGTAGGGCAACTAGATACTATGCAATGGGTGCAGGAGCCTTCCGAGCTTGAGCCTACACTTAGTGTTGATGATTTACATTTGAGGGAACCATAATGGACTACACCTTGAATTAGGTCCCTTGACCAAATTTCAATACATCACACACAGTATCGACATCGGTCTTTGTTTAAATCGGGTTAGCGCTGTTAATGGCCATGCGCTCTAATCTTGATTCTCATGATAGTCTCTAGGGTTTGCCCAAACCCATAGCCACGGCCTCATGGCAACCCTCATTTAGGTGAAACCTCCAAGGGTACGTGTGACCTATACCCTGCGGAATTCCCGCCTTGGTCTCATTAAGGGTCAACGCCCATCCTAACATCACACTATATAGCACTATCACCATAGGGATGGGAAGAAGTTACACTTCTTATAAAGTAGTGCTAAATGAGTCACGCATTCTGAGTTGTTCCTATCCATGAACCTTCTTCATGGGGTCTCCAATCACAAAGGTTGGGTTACTCCGGAGGTGACTCCCTTGTGGGCTTATGCCCATCCCCCTCGATGATTCAAACACACCTTTATTCGGTAGACCTTTCGTTAAATTGTCTGCCAAATTCTTCTTAGATTTCACAAAATCAAGAGATATCACATTTCTCTTTAATAATGACTTTATACTTTTATGCCTTGCTTGTAAGTGTCTACTCATTTTCTTATTAGAATGTGTCTGCTTCACAAGATCAATTACAACTTTACAATCACAGTGTATAGAAATGGCAGGTAAAGGTTTAGGAATTAGTGGAATATCAAGTAATAAATCTCTCAACCATTCAGTAGTTGTACAAGTTGTATCTAGAGCTATTAATTCATCTTCCATTGTACTTCTAGATATAACAGTTTGTTTCTTAGATCCCCAAGTTATCGCAGCTCCACCAAACATAAAAACAAATCCACTAGTTGACTTAATCTCAGAGTTATCAGTAATCCAATTTGCATCAGTATATCCTTCAAGTACACTTGGAAAACCTTTATAACATAAGGAGTAACTTAAAGTTCCTCTAAGATACTTAAGAACTCTTTCTAAAGCAGTCCAATGGCTCTTACTAGGATTATGAGTGTATCTACTAAGTCTTCCAACTGCATAAGAAATATATGGTCGAGTCCTATTGGTGAAATATAATAATGACCCAATAATTTGAGAATACTTCAATTGAGATATATGTTCACCCAAGTTTTTGTGCAAATGTACATTTGGATCATAAGGAGTAGAAACTGACTTACAATCATAATAATTGAATTTCCTCAAGAATTTTTCGATGGAGTCAGATTGGTTTAACACAATGCCTTCTTTTGTCATCCTAACTTTCATACCCAATATTATATGTGCTTCTCCTAAATCATTCATCTCAAAGTTATTAGACAAATAAACTTTCACTTTTTCAATAAACTCCAAGTTTGACCCAAAAATTAATATGTCATCCACATATAAACACAATATTACATATCCACCATTTTCTCCCTTAAAATATATGCATTTATCATGTTCATTTGACATAAATCCATAACCTTGTATAACATCATTAAACTTTTCATGCCACTGTTTGGGTGCTTGTTTCAAACCATATAAAGATTTTACTAACTTACATACCTTATGCTCTTGTCCTTTGACCTTAAAACCTTCAGATTGTTCCATATAAATTTCTTCATCTAAATCACCATTTAAAAATGCAGTTTTGACTTCCATTTGATGTATCATTAACTTATTTATAGATGCTAAAGCCAACAAGACTCTAATACTTGAAATCTTAGCAACTGGAGAATAAGTATCAAAATAATCTATTCCTTCTTGTTGTGTAAATTCTTTCGCCACTAGCCTGACCTTATACTTATCTATTAAACCATCAGCTTTTAATTTCTTCTTAAAAATCCATTTACTCCCTATTGGTTTACTACCAGGAGGTAAATCAGATAAAACCCAAGTATTATTTTGAATAATAGAATTATATTCATCATTGGTCGCTTCTTTCCAAAAAGGTGCATCTATAGAAGATATTACATCATCATAAGTTTGAGGATCTCCTTCAACTAAAAAAGTGATAAAGTCATCTCCAAAGTTCTTACTAACCTTAGTTCTTTTACTCCTTCTTAATTCTACTAGTGTTTCTTCATTATTTTCTAAAATTGCACTAGTAGATGATTCGCCTCTAGAAGGTTCAAGGTTTGACTTATAAGGTTCATTTGGGATTCTAGTTTTATAAGGAAGAACATCCTCAAAGTATGTGGCATCTCTAGCTTCATTGATAGTGTTATTAGGAATTCCACTAACTTCAGAATTGACCACTAAAAATCTATTTGCACTACTATTTTGAGCATATCCAATAAAAATAGCATCAACAGTCTTAGGTCCTATTTTCTTTCTCTTAAACTCAGGTATAGATACTTTTGCTAAGCACCCCCACACTTTAAGAAAATTCAGTCTTGGAGCTCTCTTTTCCATAATTCATAAGGAGTTCTATCATTATCTTTAACAATCACACGATTTAATATAAAACAAGAAGAAGCTTCACCCCATAAATTCTCAGGTGCTCCAAAATTTAACAACATTGCATGTACCATATCCATCAAAGTTTTATTCTTCCTTTCAGCTACACCATTTGATTGGGGTGAATAAGGAGGTGTGAACTCATGTATTACACCATTATCTTCACAAAATTTTGTCAATTCACCCGAAGAATATTCACCTCCTCTATCAGACCTAAGTTTCTTAATCTTTTTCTCTATTTGATTTTCAACTTCAGTTTTATAAACCTTAAATTTTTCAAAAACTTCATCCTTAGATTTGATAAGATAAATGTAACAATACTTAGAAAAATCATCAATAAATGTCACAAAATATTTATTTCCACCTCTAGTTGGAGATCTATTTGAATCACATATATCACTATGAATAAGTCCCAAAATATCTGAATTTCTTAGAACTGAATGATAAGGCCTTTTTGTTTGCTTTGCTTGTACACATATTTCACACTTATGATCGACCTTTACTTGAGACCTTGGAATGAAATCTAAATCCATAAGTTTTTTAACTTTTCTATTACTAATGTGTCCCAACCTTTCATGCTATAAAATACTAGATTGGACATTAAAAATAAGATTAGGACTCTCATTAACACCATCCACAATATTCAATTTAAATAATCCATCGCTTACAAATCCTTTTCCAATAAAAACATTATTTCTAATGATTACAATCTTATTTGATTCCATAACTAGCTTGTAACCATTTTGTACTAAACAAGATCCACTCACTAAATTTCTTCTAATGTCAGGCACATGCCACACTGAATCAAGAGTCAATATTTTCCCAGAAGTCATCTTGAGATCAACACTTCCAATCCCATGTATTTGTGCGGCAGTATTATTCCCTAGCGTCATGCTTCCTCCACTTGTGTTCTGATAGGATTTAAATTTTGATTTATCAAAACAAAAACATGAATATTAGCTCCCGAGTCTAACCACCAATCATTATTTTGATATGTAAAATTTACTAAAGGAAATTTAGATTCTAACCTGATAGATGGTTCCCCTTTAACTACCATATTCACTTGGTTTTGCTGAGGTTTAGGCTTGAACTTAGGTATATGCTTCTCACTCTTTCTTCCTTTTCTTTGCCTTTGACATCTCCATTTCTAGAAGTACTAGGTTTGACATTATTATTATGGTGATAATTATTTCTCCCACCTTTCTTGTTATTCTTAAACTTATTACCTCTAGTCTTATACTTATTATTATAATTATTATTATTCTTTTTATCTTCAACTAGATTAACCTTGACTTTCGTCTCTTCTCTCTTAAGATTCATCCTATGTTGTTCTTCAATTCTCAATGACTTAAAGACTTGAACTAAAGTCAAAGCTCCTTGTTTATATCTTAGACCCTAGCAAAATTAGACCAAGAAGGAGGTAGTTTATCAATCAAACATGAAACTTTATATTCTTCGGTAAACTTTGATCCACTATTTTCAAGAGGCTTTAATAAATCTTGGAATTCATGAATTTGTTCATTAATAGATTTTCCGTCAACCATAATATAATTTGTAAAAGTTGAGGCATAAAACCTTTGTATTCCCACATCATCAATCCCATATTCAACTTCTAAAGTATCCCATAGTTCCTTAGCACTAGTGATGGAATGATACACATCATAAAGTCTATCCGACAAGGCACTAACGATACGATTACGACAATGGTAATTATTGGTTCAGGGATATGCCAAGAGCTTGTTTCTATATTTTCATCTATGGCAGAAATAAAACCAAGAATGGTTAACTAATATTTCATTTGATTTTGCCATCTCTTAAAATTTAATCCATTAAACTTTTCGGGCTTAACACTATTATCTTCTTCATGAGATGACATTAGTTAATCTTCAATAATAGCTTAATAGGCAAAGAAAACACAAGAAGAAAATCTGTAGGAGTCAAATATTCAACAATAATATATGTCAAAGAAAGTGTTAAATAAATATTAGAATGAATTAAAACAAAATTCCAAATCAGTGCAAACAAGTCTATTGCAGATACTCAGAATAAGATGACATAGAATACAATCTTAGTCACATAAAATATTATATCCTTCACTGATAACACTCCTATTGTTTTCACAATTTTAATCTTTTACAACTATCTCTTTTTTACTTTTAAACCTCAGTTGAAAACATGCAACTCAAATAATTAGTTAACAATAATCGATTAACCTACTCAAATAACAATTTTTGTTTTTAAAAGAAAACGTTTAAATGGGATCAGAAAGTTAACATATAATCAGTTAACAATTCAAGTCAATTTATTTTTTAAAATTATTATTTAACAATAAAACTTCCACTACAGTCACATGCAAACTTACAAATGGGATCAGAAAGTTTAAATGTAATTGCAAATCCTTCACATATTTTATTTGGTCAATTTCATGAATGTTTGTACCAAGTTCGGTGAACGTAAACTTAATCAATAAGCCAATTTCATATATTTATAAAATTGATTTAATCACGATCTTAGAATGTTGAGCATTCTAAGAATTTTCCTTTAAATGTTGCAAATAAAATAGTTTCATGCACATATATAACCAAATAACTTCAAGAAAAAATTATTTTGAATTAAGCTAATATAGATTCATGAAAATAAAAGGCTGGTCTGTAGGAGTCACGCCACTTGACGCTGTCCTAAGATCGTGATGGCCTCCCTCCGTGCAGGTTCTGACGGCTCACCACCACCCCAAGATAAAACCCAATAAGGCCACGCCTATGTCTTCTATTATGAGCACGATCACAAGAAGACTAACGAACAAGACATTATCACGTTGCCCAAACAAAATAATATTTTGAAGAGTTTTAGAATTGTAGATGTAAGCTTGTGAGTGCCTAACTAGACCCCTAAGAACTCTATATATAATGTTAGGATTATATCAAAATTAAATTAAAATAATGGGCTATTATGGGGGTGTTACAAAATTTATTTGGAGAGTTACAAAATTCAATCCATTTCAATAAATTGAAAATGATGTTGAAGTTTTAAAACTTTAAAATGTAACAGAAGGCCCCTCCAATTCTCAAGTCAGCACTGTGATCGAGAGAGAATCAGGCAATGATTTTATACCGAATAAGAGTTAAGAGTGATTATGAGTGAATTAACTTACAAATAAAGAGGCTGAACCTTTATATACCTGGGTGATTGGCCTTGTGGGCCATGTAGGAGAAAGTAGCCCGTGGGCTGGTCCCGGACTCCTTTGGGCCGGGTTATTATTCTAATATATACACCGAATATTAATTATTAAATATCGTTTTTCCCCCAACATAAGCCCTCTATCTCCGGTTCTGCGGTAGAATAGAGCTGATGTGAACCATAGCAACAAAGTGCATACGACGCAAACAACAATATGTTGTTAACCTAAGATCTTCACTAGTTTGGTTAAAGATGGTGGAAACCTTGACCCGTTGCGTAGCAAAGCATGAACCTTGGTGTGCGAAGACGCCATAAGTAATTATGGATGTATTGCCCGATAAGTCGATAATTGCAACAAGAAGCTTGAATCTTGAAGCACTTGGAAAAACATTCAAGTTTGAGAGCAAAATACGAATTCAATTGATTGATTAATGAAAAAGAACAAGTGTTAATCCCTATATAGGGGTCCCAAACCTTAAACCAACTAAGAAACAACTTAAAAATCGAAAAGGAAACAAAAACAAACTAAAAAACCAAAAGTGTGGACGCAGAACAAATCGCACGGGTGGCCTCCAAAATATAAAAATGATTCAATACAACTCAAATAACAACTAACTACGATAAAAGAATACAAGACACTATTGAGAACTTGATTACAAAGTCTTCAAGACGCAAAATGACCTGTATCCTCGATGTTGCATCCTTTACTTGTCCAGTCTAAGGCGATCTTTTGAATGTTGACGATGCTAATCAACTGTACCACCCGGACATCTTCCTCCGTTGGCAACGCACTCACAGTCTCCATTTGAATAATTTGAATCAAACCATTGAGTGCTTTCTTCAACCTTCTCGCTCGAGCTCTCGTCATTGGCCCAATTGTTACTGTTACAGGGTCTTTCGTCCATGACTTCTCATCTTTCCCCTTCTCTTGAGAAGGATTTGTCCTCAAATCTAAACCTGCATCAAATGGACTAAGATCCGCAACATTAAAAAGAAGTTATAATACCATACTCGCCTGGCAAGTCGATTTTACAAGCATTATCATTGACTCGCTCAAGCACTTGAAATGGACCATCACCACCAGGCTACAGTTTGGACTTTCGTTGGATTGGGAATATATCATTCAGGACACGTATGTACCCAAACCCAATCACCCGGCTCAAACACCATATTCTTACGATGGTTGTTAGCTTGTGCAGCATACTGCTCTGTTCGTCGTTCACTGTTGAACCTTGCTTTCTCATGTAACTGGTTAATAAGTTCAACTTTTCTTTAACCATCTAAGTTAACACGCTCAGAAACAGGTAAAAGTGATAAATCCAATGAGATATGTTTGATTAAAACTATAAACAAGTTCAAATAATGAAAACTTCGATGCAGAATGAACATCATGATTATAAGAAAACTCAACATGTGATAAACAATCCTCCCACATTTTAATATATTTTTGTAATGACAACCCTCGAAAACATTGACAAAGTTCTATTAACTATTTCAGCTTGACCATCAATTTGGGGATTACAAGTCGTAGAAAATAGGGGTGTTCATTGGTCAAAATCAAACCGAACCAATGGTTCGGTTGGCCAAAATGCTAAACCAAAATCCAAACCAAATTACTCGGTTCGGTTTGGTCTAAAATCGAACTTTTTCTGGTTTGTTCGGTTTGGTCTTTCGGCCGACCGAAATTAGATAAAAAAAATTTAAATTTATATTTTGTTGTATTGGAGCTCATAAACCGAACCAAATCCATAAACTGAAGGATTAACAGATAAATGAACAGGGAAAAAAACTTAACTAAGCACAATTGCACAAGCAGCAGTTAAAAACTTCAAACATCATGGGTAAGTATATAATTTATATTCCAATTTTCAGTACATGAAAATGCTATTACAAACAAAAAATTAAATTCCGATTTTTGTGATATGAAAGTGCGATGTATCCAGAAGCTTCAGAATTTGGTCCACAACTTAAAGTACAAACACTTGAATCATTATTTAAGTTTTCTAATTATGTACCTAAAGTTTCTTACCATATATTAATTAGGCTTAATTAAAAAATTAGTCCACTAACTATAGGGCTCAAGCAAATTTGGTCCACTTATTTATGGGTCTGGTAAAATTGGTCCATCAATTAAAATATATTTGCACATTGAGGACAAATTTGCTCGGAAAATTAAATTTCAGCCGGAATTTTGCATGTGCAGGTCACGTGAGTCCTAGAATTTGGGGTTTTCTGATATTCTGGTCAATTTTGCTGAGATGGCAAATGAGGCATCTTTGTTGCCTGTTGGACAAAAAATGCTGACTCAATGCTTGTGTGGAAAAATATAACTTTATATAGATTAAAAATAAAATTAAACAGTAAAAAATAAATTAAAAATAAATTTTAAATTAGATTAATTAATAACTTAATTAGAATATAAATATAATAATTTTTAATTTAGTTCACTAGTCAAATTTAGTTGCATAATATTTTTGATAAATTTGAAACAATTATTCAACATCACCACCGCCGCCCCAGTTTGTAGAACCATGACGGCGCCTAACCCGCTCCCTCAACAGCAAAGTCGAAGACCTCGATATTTCCAAACATAGCTGAGTCTGCGAAGAAACCGGTTGCTCCACCGTGTCAGCCAAACACCCAACAGAAACTCCTCTTAGGGATTGAGGGCCAGAACAACCCAGCCATTAAGGGTTGCGAGCCAGCAACACCACCAGCCTCAATAAAATTGGGGGAAATGACCACTATGACTGTGCGAAGTCAATCAAAGGAGAGAGACAATGTAATATTGCCGGTGACCGGTGACAGTGAGTACGAGGAGGAGGGCACCGATGCCTTAATGGGTCCTCAAGGAGCCAACAAAATGTGAACAAACATTTCCCCAACCATGGCAATTTCCTTGTGTATGGAGTGTTTCAGATGGGAGGCTGGAAATAATTTTAATTTGGTGGATGCACCTTCTTGTATGGTTGAGCACTTGAGCGTCTGCGTCGGTGACTCGGTGGGTTGTAAGGAAGAAGAAGAATATTTGTTTTTTAAATTGAAATATTTTTTTCGATATATCTTTTAATTTCTTGAATTATTTATTACTTTATTTAATTGATAACTAAATAGTCGATAGTTAAGTTATTTATGAATTATTAATTTAAATAATCGTGAGATGGAAAATTAAAAATCCATATTTTATGTAATAAAAATACAAATACAAGTATAATACAAATTTCGTATTTGTATTATAATTTTTTTTTGAATTATTGAATAATAAATAATAACCCAAAGATTTTCCATGTGAATAACTTAACTCTTAACCTCCCCTCAAAAAAATAAAAAACTTAACTCTTAACCCAATCAACGTCCTTTTAATCCATGGAAATAGTGATGTGACTCCACGGTGGATGGGTGACCTGCCATGTCAGCGAAATTGGCCAGGAAGTCAAAAAATCCCCAATTTTGAGATCGGCACATACGGAATTCCGGCGAAAATTCAATTTTCCCGGCAAATTTGTCCTAAATTTGCGAATTTTTTTAATTGGTGGACCAGTTTTGCCAGACCCATAAATAAGTGGACCAATTTTGCTTGGACCGTATAGTTAGTGGACTAAGTTAAAACATGAGCAGAAAATAAGAACCTGCAAGCCTGAACTAGATTAAATTTGTAACACCAAATTTCGTGGAGGATGAGGAAATTTCCTGTCTGTGTGTTCTGGAATGTGGGTTTCAATTTGTGTGCAGACTCTTTTTCTCTATAAAGACAAGTAGTGTTTCCTGTCGGCTAATACATAAAAAAATTAAAATTAAAAAAAGTTTGGTTTTCGGTCTGGTTCGGTGAACCGAACCTCATAACCGAAACCAAAACCGAATTGAAAACCAATTTTTTGAAAAAACAATTAACCGAAAACCGAACCAAAATTTTCGGTTCAGTATTGGTTCAAACTGAAAATTCAGTTTTATTTCGGTTTGATTGGTTAACCGAACTGTGCACACCCCTAGTAGAAAATAACAATTTAGTACCCAATTTTCCCCACATGGTCTTCCAAAAGTAACTTAAGAACTTAGCGTCCCTATAAGAAACAATGGTCAAAGGCATACCATGTAATCTCACAATCTCTCGAAAGAACAAATCAACAATCAAAGATGCATTATCAGTTTTTTGACAAGAAATAAAGTGTGTCACCTTTGAAAAATGATCCACGACAACAAATATAGAATCAGACCCTTGTTTAGTTCTTTTTGAAGTCCTAAAATAAAGTCCATAGAAATATCAACCCAAGGTGTCATCGGTATGGGTAGGGGCGTATAAAAGCCTTGGTTCTATACTCGAGACTTCGCTTGCATACAAGTAACACTCCTAGTACAATTCTCTCAACATCATGTTTCACGTGTGGCTAATAGAAATGTTCTTGCAAGATCGCTAAAGTTTTAGCTACCCCAAAATGTCTCATAAGATCCCCCACATGTGACTCTCTCACTAGTAAGTCTCTCAATGAATATTCAGGAATGCACAATTTATCCTTTTGAAACAAAAACCCATCATGTTGACAAAATTTACCCATAGCCCCTTTTTCGCATGAAACAAATGACTCGGCAAAATCAGGATCATGTAAGTACAACTCTTTAACATGCTCAAAACCAATAATTTTAGCATTTAAAGTAGAGATAAGAGTGTACCTTCGAGATAGTGCATCTGCCACAATATTAGTCTTGCCTTTCTTGTACCTAATGCCATAAAAAAAGGCCTCGATGAACTCAAGTCAACACACATGTCGTTTGTTCAAATTTTGCCGCCCCTTGAGATATTTTAATAACTCGTGATCAGTGTGAATTATGAACCAAGGCACATTTTTAATGCTTGAACCAAGGCATACAACTCCTTGTCATACGACGGATAGTTCAAGGCAACTCTACTCATTTTTCGCTAAAGAAAGCATTCGGCCGTCCCTCTTGCATTAACATGGCTCCAATCCAAACTCCCAAAGCATCACACTCGATTTCAAAAACTTTGGTGAAATTTGGCAAGGCTAGCAAAGGCACATGTGTTAGCCTTTCTTTAAGTAACTCGAATGCTTTGTCTTGTGCTTCACCCCACTAAAATGCAACACTCTTTTCAATAGTCTCCGTCAATTGTGCTTCAATCGTACTAAAGTCTCGTACAAACCTCCGATCAAAAATCTCAAGCCCATGGAAACTACGGACTTGACTGGTCGTGGTTGGCTTATTCCGAGGATCACATCAGCTAAACCCACATCTTTCATGTCAAACCTCGAGTTCAACATATCTTTTATGGATTTAATTATTCTATCATTACTTCAAATGATAAGCATGTCATCTACATAAAGACACAAAATGACATAACCATTTTCAGTCTTTTTAACATAGACACATTTATCACATTCATTTATTTTAACTTCACATTCTTTCATGGCATTATCAAATTTCTCATGCCATTGTTTTGGTGCTTGTTTCAAGCCATATAATGACTTGACCAGTTTATAAACCTTATTCTCTTGCCCAGGTGCGTAGAGTAACCCTCAAGTTGTTTTATGTAAATCTCATCTTCTAAATCTCCATTAAAAAAACAGTTTTTACGTCCATTTGATGTACTTCAAGATTTCACAATGCGGCAATTGCAAGTATCAATCTGATGGAGGTTATTCTCGTAACTGGAGAATACATATCAAAATAATCAATGCCATCTTTTTCTATATAACCTTTAATTACAAGTGTAGCCTTGTACTTATCAATTGTTCCATCCGCCTTCATTTTTATAACCTAATGGTTTACTTCCTTCAGGAAGATCCACTAGTTCACAGGTATGGTTTTGCAAGATGGAATCAATTTAATTTTTTATGGCATCTTTCCATTATGGTCCTTCAGAAGAATTTAAAGCTTCTCAGTAGCTTTGAGGTTCACTTTCCAGCATATAGGTTAGAAAATCTATACCAAAAGATTTTTCTATCCTAGCTCTTTTGCTGCATCTAAGTTCCACCTCTTCTTCTTTATTTCCTTGCTCTTTTTCTAATGAATCATGTATCCGTTTAGAAGAGCTTGTTTCTAGTCTCGATCTGCACGAAAATACATTTTCAAAAAACAAGGCATTTCTCGATTTAATTATCGTGTTCTTGTGTATATCTTCAACTTTAGATTCATGCACAAGAAACTGATAAGTACTACTGTTATGTGTATATCCAATAAATATGAAGTCAACTGTTTTGAGACGTACCTTCACCTTCTTTGGTGTAGGTATAACAAACTTAGCAAGGCATCCCCACACTCGTAAGTATTTGTAGGATGTCATTATTTCATGCCTCAACTCATAAGGGCTTTTGTTTAATTTCTTACGTGGCACCTTATTTAAAAGGTAATTAACTGTCAAAATAGCTTCTCCCACATGTTCTGAGGCAAACTAGAACTTAAGAGCATGACATTCATCATTTCTTTAAGTGTATGGTTTTTCCGTTCTGCAATGCCATTCTGTTGAGGTGAATAAGGTATTGTTGTTTCGTGTCTAATTCTGTGTTGAGCACATAATTTAGCAAACGATGATTCATATTCACCTCTACGATCACTTCTTAGCACCTTAATTTTCTTGTTGAGTTGATTCTCAACTTTATTTTTATAGAGAATAAATTTCTCTATAGATTCATGTTTACTTTTAAGAAGATACACATATCAAAACTTTGTGTTATTATCAATAAAAGTAATGAAGTATTTGTTGACACCACGTGTTTGTGTCAATTTTAAATCACATAATCGGTGTGAATTAAATCAAGTGGTTTATTATTTCTTTCAATATTTTTAAATGATGTCCTTGTGTTAACTTTGCCTCAACACAAGTTTCATACTTGTGCTTGGAATCAATATAGAATGTAGGTATATAATTCAAGTTAATTAATCTACGTAAAGTATCATAATTAACATGTCCTAGTCTACCATGCCACAAACTGAAAGACTAAAGCAAATAAACAAAAACGTTCTTCATTTTATTGCCTTTTAGTTTCACCATCGTTATACTGAGCTTAAAAAGCCCATCAATTACATACCCTTATCCAACAAATGTTCCATTTTTCAGTAATGTTACAACATTTGACCCAAAGACAACACGAAAACCATGCTTAATTAAAGCGATCCGGACACCAAGTTTTCCCCATCATCTGGCACATATAGTACATTTGTGAGAGTCGGCTCCTTTCTGGATGTCATTTTCAGAACCACATTCCCTTGACCTTTGATGTCAGAAGTGGCGGAATTCCCCATATACAGCTTCTCGCCATTCTCAACAGCCTCAAAGGTACTAAACATCTCCTTATTGGAGCCCACATGTCTGGTAGCACCAGTGTCTATCCACCACTGGTTTTGGATTTGAACCCACCAGATTCACCTCGAAATAACAACAACAAGATTCAAATCAGAAACCTCCTTAGAAATGTCATCAACCACGGTAGCCTCCTGGTTCTTTTTTGGCTTCATATAGTCTAAAGCCTTGTGACCCTTGCTTCCAAAATTAAAGCATTTTCCTTCAATTTTTTTCTTGGAAATGCCTCTTTTCGGTCCCCAATTAACGAACCTTTTACCATTTTTTCTAGATTTCTTTTTTCCTTTAGAGTTTTCGTCGTGCTCCACAACATTGGCTTTAACAACCATAGGATTGAATATTTTCCTTTCAGAACCTTTGTTATCCTCTTCAGTTCGAAGCCTAAACAATAAGCTCTTCAACGTTCATCTCCTTTCTTTTATGCTTCAGATAGTTCTTGAAATATTTTCCAAGCTGGTGGCAAATTTTCAATTATTGCCGCCATATGGAAAGTTTCACTCAAAACCATCCCATCAACATGAATTTCATACAAGATCACTGAAGTTCTTGCACTTGAGTTATTACATATTTGGAATCAATCATTTTAAAGTCTAGAAATCGGCCAACAATAATTTTTTTGGCGACTGCATCCCCAGACTTATATTTTTGGTCAAGAGACTCCCACAATTCTTTAGCAGTTAGTTTAGATCTATACACATCATACAGCGGATCTGCTAATCCATTCATTACATAATTTCTAGAAAGGAAATCAGCATGATTCAAAGCATCTACCGCATGAGCGGCTTGAACATCTGTTTCACCCTCACTCAACTTGGGAGAATCTTCAGTTAAGAACCTTGCTAGGTTCAACGTAGTCAAGTAAAACAATATTTTTTTGCTCCGAACGTTTGAAATCCAAACTGTTGAATTTCTCCGGTTTCTTAGCATAATTCACCGGCACATTAATAGTGGGGTTGACCACCATCCAAGGCACAACCGGATTAACTACGGGGTTGGGCACAACTGAATTAGGTATAGTAGTGTTTGTCTCATTTGTGACAATAAGAACTCCAAAATTTAGATGAGAAGCCATTTATGAAATACAAATCAAAGTTTAGTACTTTGGTTAATCGGAACAAATCCGATAAGAACAAATTAATTAAAATTGTTCCACCTTTTATTTTTAATGGTCAAAAGTGATTTCGTTACACTCTAAAATAGCACGAGTATTAATATCTTAGTCCAAAATGATATTCGGGCCAACTTAATCAAGACAATAAACAAATGTTAGTGAATAAAAAAAATTATAGATTGCAATATACAATATGTACTCCAGTGAAAACTAAAATCAATCTTACTTAGCTTATCTAAATCTTGAAACCCACGAATTAATCTAAAAATTAACACAGATTATGCTCTTCAATTCAATTCAAGTTGTAATCCAGTGAGAACAAACTCCAATAAAGTTTGTATATGAGTTCGTGCATTTCAAAAACAATTTAGGAAACCACTGAACTAAATTAGATAAATCAAATTGCATGTGGATTAGAAAATTCTGAATTCAACTTTTTTAGATAATGAATAAATATAAACATTGCTTGATGAATATAATATACTGAATTCAATTTTTTTCTTTCTAAAATAATTAACTCAAACTCAGCCACAAAATCACATAGCAGGAGTGAATAATTAAAATAGAACTCGAATTACAATGATGGACGGCAGTAGAGCGAATTACCAATTTTCAAAAGCAAGGACTTTTGTAATGAACTGGAAATTGTAAATCCAAATTTGATACCGATATAAAACTGTACTGAACGTTTTAATAAAAATGAATATGTTTTAAGTTTGTTAGCAAAAACTATGCAGTACAATTTATATAACCGAAAAATCTCAAAATTGAATTGATCAAGTGAAATTACAACTTGCAACAATTAAATTTGTTTAAAATGAAATTACACAGAATATGAATCACTAGAAATGGCCCAAATCGTGTGTTTAACACACTATTCTTAAAATAGATTCGTCCCCTAGTCTGGACGTCAGTTTCCTAGGATAAGACAAAAAACTGGTTTACCTTATACAGGGGCGTAGCCAGCCCGACTTAGTACCCCTAGCCCCAAATTTTTTTGTCAGCTCAACTATTTTTTCTCCTTAAAAATTATAAATAATAATTTTTTTTTTCATTTTTTTCCATAAAAAAAACGGGACAAAAAAATATGGGGCTAGGGGTACTAAGTCGGGCTGTCGGCTTCCTAAAAAACCAAAAATATAGACGACTTTAATGCTAATGTGGTTGAGCACGGTGGTATGATCCAAGAACGATCGATATGGATCTATCTGCGGTGGTTTTTGAGGCAAATCTTGTGGATAATCCAAGGAGTGGTATATTGACACGGGGCCACTCGGCATGTCGATTACGACAAGGATCGTTCTCGTTCTACCTACACCCCTTGCAGGTAAAAACTTAATATGGGTAATTCTTCCTCTTCGATGTTGCAGGTTTTGGCAACGTGGTTACAAGCTCATACGGAAAAGAGCCGCTTCGAAGGATGTTCTTCATGTCCCGAAATCCGGAAGAATCTAGTGTCGAGGATCTCTTCTTGTAAACCATGGTTTTAGACTTATGTTTGAGTCCGAAAAGTTTATTTTAACTAAGTTTGGACGAGTTCCTAGGAAAAGGTTATCTCGATAACGGACTATTCAAAATGAATGTAATGGCGATTCGCCGTGTAACCGATTCAATGCAAATAAAATTGAGCCTACTTACTGTTTATATGCTTGAGTATTCGATTTGTGGCATGTTAGATTAGGGCATGTTAATCTAAATGCTATAAAAAGATTAATGAACTTGGAATTACTTCCAACTTCAAAAATTGATTCTCAAAAGAGATGTGAAATCTGCATTGAAGCTAAAATGGCTAAGTTACCTTTTCATTCTGTGGAAAGAAATACAGTACCTCTAGAATTGATACATACTGATATATGTGATCTGAAATTTGTGCAAACTAGAGGTGGTAAAAAATACTTCATCACTTTTATTGATGATTGCACAAGATTTTGCTACTTATATTTATTAAGAAGCAAAGATGAAGCGTTGGAAGCTTTCAAAAATTATAAAAATGAGGTTGAAAATCAACTTGGGAGGTAGGATTAAAATAATTCGGAGTGATAGAGTGGAGAATATGTTGCACCTTTTGAAGAATTATGTAACCGATGGGGAATAATTCATCAAACTATCTTGCACCATATTCACCACAATCTAATGGCATTCTTTGAACGTAAAAATCAAACTTTAAAAGAAATGATGAATGCCATGTTGATTAGTTGGACTACCTCGAGAACATGTGGGGAAGTGTTTTGTGACAAACCACATTTAAATAAAATCCCACTTAAAGGGAAAAACAAGACACCTTATGAATTGTGGAAAAATCATAAGCCATCTTATAAATACCTTAAAGTGTGGGGGTGTTTAGCTAAGGTAGCAATACGAACCTAAACAAGTCAAAATTGGCCCTAAGACGGTTGATTGTATTTTTATAGGATATGCATACAACAAAGAGTGCATATCGGTTCTTGGTACACAAGTCGAAAAATCCAGAAATTTCCGAAGGTACCATAATTGAATCAAGAAATGCAATATTTCTTGAAAATGTATATCCTTGTAAAGAAAGGGTTGGAATAAGTTTTAACAAAAGAACTTATGAGAAAGTAAGTAGTTCTTCACAAGAGAATGAAGAACCAAGACGAAGTAAAAGGACTAAAACTCGCTACATCATTTGGTCGATTTTGTCACTTACTTATTAGGCGGTGAGCCACGTCTTGTTAAAGAGGCTCGTCATCCGGATGCTCCGCTCCGGAAAGAAGCCATCAATAGTGAAATAGAATCCATTTTACAAAATCATACCGGGAGTTGGTTGATCTCCCCGCGGGTAGTAAACCTTTAGGGTGTAAATGGATATTAAAAAAGAAATATAAGGTGATGGAACTATTGATAAATATAAAGCCAGGTTAGTGGCTAAAGGCTTCAAACAAAAAGAAGGAAGTGATTTCTTTGATACATATTCACCTGTAACAAGAATTGCATCAATTCGAGTGCTTATTGCGATTCACGCTTTGCACAATCTCGAGATTCACAAATGGATGTAAAAGCTGCGTTTTTAAATGGTGAATTGGAAGAAGAAATATACATGGAACACTGAAGGATTTGTAGCACCTGGTCAAGAGAAAAAGGTGTGCAAATTGATAAGATCATTTGTATGGACTTAAACAAGCTCCAAAACAAGTGGCATCTTAAATTTGACACAACGATGTTGTCAAATGGCTTTAAAATCAACGAATGTGACAAATGTGTTTATGTTAAAGGCATGTCAAATGCATTTGTCATAGTTTGTCTATACGTAGACGATATGTTAATAATGGGTAGTAGTTATGATATAATCATGGACACTAAGAAAATGTTAAAAAGAAATTTTGACATGAAAGATATGGGAATTCTTTGATATGATTCTCGGAATCAAAATTGGCAAAACATCCGAAGTAATTAGCTTGACACAATCCCCTATGTGGAGAAAGTGCTCAAGAAGTTCAATGCTTTTGATGGTCCACCATGCAAAACGCCCGTTGATTTGAGCATAAACCGGTAGTAAATAAAGTGAACAAAAGAGCTCGGTTGGAATACTCGAAGGTGATAGGAAGTTTGATGTACATTACAAACTCGTACACGCCCGATCTTGCCTATCCTGTAAACAAGTTGAGTAGGTATACAAGCAATCCAAGCCAATAGCATTGGAAAGCACTAACTAGGGTACTAAGATATCTAAAATACACCCTGAGTTATGGAATACACTACTCGAAATACCCTCCAAAAGACTTGAAGGGTATAGTGATGCTATTTGGATTTGATTCAAAGGACTCCTACTCCACTAGTGGATATATATTTACTATTGGAGGAGGAGCTATGGAAATCCACTAAGCAGACTTGTATAGCTAGATCCACCATGGAATCTGAGTTTATAGCTTTTGATAAAGCTAGGGAAGAAGCTGAGTGGCTTCGTAATTTCTTAGAAGATATTCCATTTGGAAAAAGCCGATTGCCTCTGTGATGATTCTTTGTGATAGTCAAGCTACTATAGGGAGAGCACAAAGTAATATGTATAAGTAAGTCTAGACACATCCGTCGTAGACATAATACCGTAAGACAATTGATCTCTAATGGTGTTATGTCAATTGACTATGTAAAGTCAAAGGATAACATAGCGGATCCGCTCACGAAAGGGCTTAACAGAGATCAATTGAGTAAATTGCTAGAGGGAATGAGATTAAAATCCACAATTTAAAGAATGATTAAAGTGGTAACCCAACCTTGGTATTTGGAGATCCCAAGAACTTGGTTCAATGGGAAAACTAAGCTTTAAAAGTTGGTTAAGCACTTGTAAATCGGTTAACCCATCCCTAGAAGGCAAAACAAGTGCAATAAACTTGTTGGTTGTGGTAAGGTTAAGTCATAAGGACTTTTAATGATGAATTGACTCGGTCAAGAGAGATCACCTATATAAGTGAGAAGTGAGGGCGCTTCAATGTAACACTTATGAATCCAAAGATGTTGTCCATGGCCAAAAAGGACACAATCAAGAACGGAATGTGACAAGTCATATTGTGTAAATGTCATTGACTAGGTGTACACGAAGGAGGAATAGTTCAAGGCATTGCCCACTGGGCAGCGCCGGTATATCCGATGATATTTACAAAGGAAGGTTCAAAGTCGCAAACTACGTCCCGATACAATATGGTTTCAATTAAAGCGAGTACAAGAGTCGCATTTTCATGTGCATTTGATTTCCACTCATGTGGGGGATTGTTGGAAATTGGTTTGAGAAGTAATGGTTGATACCTAACTTTGACCAATTTTTTAGTGACTAATTATTTAATTTTGGAGGAATTAAATATTAAAATAAAATTCTACATTTCGAGTAGATGAGTGTGGTATATTTAACTTCTCAAAACCATTTAGTGGTGAGTGAGAAATAAAATCCACAAGATAGTCACTTTGAAATGGGATAATGGATGATGGGAAGGTGAAAAGACACCATCCCACATGGGAATAAAATATTAATTTTATTCAATATATAAGTAAGTGGGTGTATAAGAGTGTGCAAGATGAAATAACTATACACATGTGAGGTGTGGTGGGCAAGGCCACACGCTTGCTGTTGCTACAGCCGCCCGCCCGGGCGGGGCCGAGGCTGGTCAGCGTGGTGGGCGAGCCCGTGTCCGTGTCCGTGTCCGTGTCCGTATCCCGACCGGATGGGCCTAGTTTTTACCTGAGAAAACATTTGTTTTTTATTTTTGGAGAATAAAAACAAATAAAGTTGCAACTTAAAAGTCGAAAAGCTGCGCACTTTTATAATAGAAAATGACACCACTCAGCCCACTACTTTGAAGATTCTGACATAGTGGTCATTGAAGGAGTGCCCACTACCTCGGAGGTTACAACCCGTTATCCGGAGTTCCGCCCTGCAGAAAGAGACCCCAAGACCTGGTTGGAAGTCCTATAAATAGGAGCATTGTTGTTGTTCAGATTACACACTTTCATACTCATTTTCTTACTTGTACTTGCATAGTGTACTCGGTTTACACATTTCAGTTCGAAAGGTGCCTTGTAATTTGCGATCTTTTGCTATTACAAGGACGGCTGTTGTATCTTTGGGGATAAACACGCTCGTCACAAGACTTATACGGGACGTGTTTATCTTGCGGATAGAGTTTTTACTCGCCTCAGCTATTCTGCAATTTTTGATTTCTTTGTAATAGTTTGTTACAATTCCTTGTAATCCAGTTTACAGAAATAAAACACCAGAAATTTTCAACACTATTAGCTTCTGGCATGATGTGTGGTCTAATTATCTTCCTTTATATAATGTCATTCCTTGTGATAAAACAAGTTTAGAAAACATTGCCATTGATTACTTTTGGTTTAATGGTACCTAGGATTTTGAAAGACTTCATATCATTGTTGGCATTGAGTGGGCTAACAAACTTAGCCAGATTCCAATCTCTATTACTAAGGTTGATACGATGAAGTGGAAACTCAATAATAATGGCTACATCTCCTAATCTTCTCCATACAAAGCCCTTCAGAGCCCCACTTCAACTCATCCTCTGTTTGAACAATTTTGGAATTTCTTCATTCCCCATCTGCTTTTATATTCTCATGGAGGTTATTCTAAAATAGAACACATGTGGATAAGAAATTGCAAGACAGAGGTGTCTCCCTAGTTTCAAAATGTGTATGTTGTTCTTCTCCTTCTTTGATTGATCCCACCTCTCACACTCTTGAAATTGTTTCTCACATTTTTTTGCAGAATGCTCAAGTGATTAAAGTATGAAACCATTTCGCATCATGGTTGAGATGTACACTTCCACATAGGGCTGCAAATGAACCAATCCGCTCGTAAGCTATTCGGAGATCGATTCGATAAAAGCTTGTTCGAGTTCGTTTAATGAGGCTCGTTAAAATAAACGAACCAAACTCAAACTTAGAGATATTCGGTTCGTTAGCTCGTTAGTGAGCTCGTCAATAGGCTCGATAGTAAGCTCGTATAAATTAAACTAATAATTTGATTTTAATTTTAATATTTCATATTTTTACTTAAGATAATATAAAAATATTTCAATAAACTTATTTTTTTGAATAAAATTATAAGTTTTAATATATATTATGAATTGTAAATATAAATAATTTTATTTTTTGTAATAAATTGAAGAATAATTTAATTTTTAATTAATATTTACTAAGTTCGTTTAGGCTCATTTAAGCTCGAAAAAGTTCGTGAGCCATCAATATGTTCGATAAATTCAGGCTCGAGTTCATGGGAACAATTCGTGCCCCACAACTTTAACAGTAATAGGTCTTTTGGGTATTTGGCTAAATGACAAGAGTATTGTGGGAACAAATGAAATATTAAAACACCTATTCGGGGCCAAAATCAAACAAAATAAAATATTGTATGACTAAATCTGCACAAATTAGATTTCATGGGATCAAAATTGTATAAAATCAAAATCTCACGGGATTAATATGGCTACCTAAAATAATTACAGGACCACAATTGCGAACCATCTATAGTTACACGACCAATTTTGCATTTAAGCCATCAAAATTTGTTAAGACATTTTGAACTCAAAAATTCATGTCAAGAACATAAATGAGATTACCATAGAACTTTGTGCAATGCAAACTTAAAAACTAAAGTGTAATAAACCCAAAAAAAAAAAAAGAAAAAAGTTCTCCCCCAATTAATGTTATATCGATCATTGTTTTTGTTTTATTTTGGTCAATGGCATTGTCTTCTTTTTATTTGACTACAAGAATGTTTTTCGCATATTGTAACGACCAATTATATGAAATTAAAGTATTCTAAAATATTATTAAGAAAACACAAATTATAAATTAAAGTGATGCCAATAATTATTAAAAGGTTGATTTCGATTTTTTTTTTAATTCTTAAGGAAAATAATAATAACAATAATTTTATATCTTCCAAATTAAATATCCAACAATTGTTCCAAGCATAAATCGGAAAAATTAAAGACATAAATCTAAAATTTAGTCCGATAATAATTATTTAAAATATAAATATAGTATTCTACCATCCGCAACATCATATCCTCAGCTGGACTCCTCAACCTGAAAGTCATGATAATAATAGGGGTGAGTTTCATCTCGCTCAGTAGGGATTATCTGTCAATATTTAATATAACATGAAAAACATTCAAATAATTACAACAATAAATTCTTTAATTTCCTCTTTTTCCTCTGACTGGCCAGTTACTGCATATAGCATTACGGGTTCACCACGAAGATACGTTTGATCTCGGACCCTTTTCATGGCCCCTAGCTTATATGAATTTATTTCCTCTTGACATATATTGCAATAAATGAAAGTATAATCATAGAACATTAAATAAAGACAAATACTATAAAAATTCATACCTTACTAATCACAGATATTCGATGTAGAAAATGAACAGTAAAAGTCCTAATCCTCGACCCTTTCGTTTTCTACATTAAATAAAATTATAATTAATATGTGATTTTAATAAATCAAACTAATTAATGAAAGAATTTGTAAAAATTATTGAAAGAAGCTTGTGAATTGTGAATATATATATATATATATATATATATATATATGAAACTTGAATAATAAGTAGAGAAAAAAATATCATTACCTTAACCGAAGGGGGTGTAAATTCACAAACTTGAATAATGATATATATACATCCACGTGGCAGAATTTGGGTGTAAATTCATATGAATTTATCTAACATATATATACTAAATAATCCTACCCCCAAACCTAACTTTAACCCCTAAAAAAAACTAACCTCTAATTTGTCCCCTAAAAAGCTATAAAACCCATAGATTTAATTAATGGTTATTACATTCTACTCTTCAAATATAATTTCATCCTTGAAATTCGATATCTTACCTGGAATTGAAAAACTTGGGTATTTAACACGAATCTCCTCTTCACGCTCCCAAGTAGCTTCATTTCTGCCATGACGTCTCCATTGTACTTTGATCAGAGCAATATCTTTATTTCTCAAATGGTTAATCTTGCGTTCCAAAACAGCTTCTGGTACTTCCTCATAAGTTAAATCATTGTTGATTGTCAGATCCTTATAATTCACGATGTGACTCAGATCGTGAACATACTTTATTAGCATAGAGACATGAAAAATATTGTGCACACTTGATAGACTCGATGGTAATGCTAGCTGATAAGCTAAATCTCCAACTCGTGTAAGGATTTCAAATGGTTCCGATATATCTCGGTTTCAATTTTCCTTTTTCGCCAAATCGAATAACACCTTTGATAGGAGCTACTTTCAGAAATACTTTTTCTCCTTCATCAAATTGTATATGTTTTCTCCGTCTATCAGCATACGATTTTTATCTATCTTGAGCCATCTTGATTCGATCTTGTATCATATCTATCTTCTCAACAGTTTGCCGATTAATTCAGGCCACAAAATGTTTCTTTCACCAACTTCGTTCCAATATAATGGTGATCTACACTTTCTTCCGTACAACGCCTCGTATGGAGCCATCCCAATAGTCGCTTGATAACTGTTGTTATAAGAGAATTCCACCAAGGATAATAATGTTTCCCAATTACTTCCTAAGTCGAGCACGCATGCTCTCAAAATATCTTCCAATATTTGTATCGTCCTTTTCAGACTGCCCATCTGTTTGACGATGATAAGTCATACTAAAGTTTAGCTTTTTTCCCAAGGCATGTTGTAGACTTTTCCAAAACTTAGAAGTAACAACGCGTATCTCTGTCTGAAATAATTGACACAGGAACTCCATGAAGTCTTACTATCTCCTCAATATAAATTTGGGCATATCGCTCCATACTGAACGTCATCTTAACGGGTAAGAAATGAGCTGACTTTGTTAACCGATTTACTACAACCCAAACATCCTTGTTTCCCTTGACTGATGGTGGAAGCCCTACCACAAAATCCATAGTTATGTGCTCCCATTTCCATTCTGGAATGTCAAGTAGTTTGAGCAAACCAGATGGTCTTTGGTGTTCGGCTTTAACATGCTGACAAGTCAAACATTTTTCCACAAAAGTTCTAATATCTCTTTTCATACTTCACCACCAAAATACTTCTCTTAAATCTCGATACATTTTTGTACCTACAGGGTGAGCTGTGTACGACGTACAATGAGCTTCTTCGAGAAATTTTTTTCTAAGCCTTTCTTCTTTAGGAATGCATAATCCCCTTCATAAGTCAAAGTACCATCATTTGTTATAACAAATCCTTTTACTTTCCCTTCACGAGCTTTTTCTTTCATTTTGCTCAAAATTTTATCTCGAGGTTGAGCTTCTTTTATCTTCTCTCTCAGAGTAGGTTGCACCACCAAAGATGCTAGTACTATCTCTGTGCTTTTTGGTGGCACCACTACTTCAATTCTCATCCTGATGAATTCTCTCACAAGATGTTCCTGCTCAGATATCAAACTTGACATTTCTCCTTTTATTTTACGACTTAATGCATCGGCTACAACATTAGCTTTACCCGGATGATAGCTAATAGTGCAATCATAGTCATTCACCAATTCCAACCACCTTTTTTGCCTCATGTTTAGCTCTTTCTGAGTAAACAGATATTTCAAGCTTTTGTGGTCGACGAATATTTCACATCTCCCTCCGTATAGGTAATGGCACCATATTTTTAATGCATGCACTACAACAGCTAACTCTAGGTCATGAGTAGGATAATTTAACTCATGTGGCTTTAGTTGTCTTGAGGCGTAGGCAACCACTTTACCATGTTGCATTAGCACGCATCCTAAGCCTTGTTTTGATGCATCACTATAAATAACAAAATCTTTAGTGGGGTCAGGAATTGTTAATACTGATGCAGAAGTAAGCCTTCGCTTCAACTCCTAAAAGCTTTCTTCACATTTCTCATTCCATTGGAACTTCTCCCCTTTTCTTGTCAATGGAGTCATAGGCGCAACTATCTTTGAGAATCCTTCAATAAATCTCCGATAATAGCCTGCCAAACCCAGAAAACTGCGAACTTCATTCGCATTGGTAGGTGCACTCCATTTGTTGATCGTTTCAGCTTTAGCCGGGTCCACTTCAATTCCTTAAGCAGTGATTACATGTCCAAGAAACAACACTCGATCTAGCCAAAACTCACATTTCTTGAATTTCGCATATAACTTTTCCTTGTGAAGTGTTTCTAGTACTATTCTTAAGTGATCAGTATGTTGCTCTCTATTATTTGAATATACAAGTATATCATCTATAAAGACTATGACGAATTGGTCTAGATACAGATGAAATACTCTATTCATCAAGTACATGAATACTGCTGGTGCATTACTTAACCCAATGGCATTACTACAAACTCATAATGTCTATATCGGGTTCTAAATGCCATTTTCGGGATATCACTCTCTTTAATTATTAACTGATGATATCCGGATCTCAAGTCAATCTTAGAGAAAGTGCTGGCACCTCTCAATTGATCGAACAAGTCTCCAATCCTCGGTAGCGGGTACTTGTTCTTCACTGTGAGTCGATTAAGTTTTCTATAATCGACATATTCTAAGTGACCCATCTTTTTTCTTTACAAACATAACTGGTGCTCCCCACAGTGATACACTAGGTCTAATAATCCCAAATCCAAAAGTTCTTGTATTTGCACATTTAACTCTTGTAACTTCTTTGGCGCCATCCTATAGGGTGCCTTAGATATAAGTGCTGCCCCAGGTACCAAATCTATTTCAAATTCAACCTGGCGATATGGAGGAATTCCCAGCAAGTCTTTTGGAAATACATCCAAAAATTCTTGCACAATTGGTACGTCATTAGGTGTCACTTCGGCTGTCGAGGTATCTACTAAACTCATAAGATATCCTTGACAATTTTTCTTTTTCAACATCTTTCTTGCCTTCATTGCCGATATCACTCGTGCCACTTCCTTAGACATTTTTGGGCTAAGTCCTCCTTGAGAGACGACTTGTGGTAAACTTGGTACCCTACAATTGATCTCGTTCTCTTGCGAGGATTGTTCGACTTTTATAGGTGTTTAGCGGTCGAACAAAATTTTGGCGCCATTGTCGGGGAAGACTTTAGGTTTAATAATTATTATGTTTATTTCTTCGTGTTTCTAGATTAGTATTCTTTTTGTTTGTTTATAGTTTAGGTTTCTTTCGCTAGTTGCGTTTGATCTATTTTTCTAGTGTTGTTTATACAAGCACCAGGAATGGTAACTAATAAAGAGCAACCACCACGACCCACATTAGAAGAGAGTTTGATTTCTTTTATTCAAGTTAGTCAGCAAACACAAGAGTGGTATAGCGGACGGTTTGAATCCTTGGAAGACTCTTTTAAGAGAACTGAGACTCAAGTCGGTCAATTGTCTACGCAAGTTGGTGAGATAGCTCGACATCTCGTCAAAAAGGACACGAAACCTAGTCAACCAACACAAGCTCAAGCCATAAATAATCTTGAAAATTATGATAATAAAATTGAGTTTCCATATTCTACTGTCTCGTCTAACACTGCAGGTGTTGCTAAAGCGAAAAAAAGAAGAAGATGCAAGCGAAGCAAGAATGGATAAAGTGGTAAGTAAGGGATCGTCCTTACACAAAACTGATAATCCCTACAAACCTTCTATCCCATCCCCAAGTCCACTACCAAAGCAACAAGATACATGTAGTTTCATCAATAATATTGCTTTTGGGAATGGTAAGAAAGTCGAAGGTATGCTTGATCTCGGATCTGGAGTTAACCTTATGCCTTACTCTATATTTAAACAATTAAATTTAGGAAAATTGAAGTCCACCAGCTTATGTTTGCAACTTGCTGATTGATCTCTTAGGTATCCTAATGGCATTGTTGACGATATTTTGGTCCAAGTAGATGGTCTTAAAATTCTCATGAATTTGTTGTCTTGGATATGGGGAAGGATAAAGGTAATATTAAAGATACACTATACTGTTGGGTGGACCGTTCATGGCCACCATTAATACTATGATAGATGTCAAAAATAAAAAAACTAAGTATGAATATCTTGGGAAAAACTATAACGTTTTTAATTTTCGATATAGCTCGTAGTCCTGCTTGTGCCTTACATGATAATTTTATTGTTGACTCTGTCGATTCTGCTGTGAAAGATATCTTATGCCAGGAACATAATGAAATTCAACCAGATAAAAATTCCAAGGTCGTCAAAAAGGTCTTGCTCGATGACCCGCCATGATTTTCTTAGTTTATATCATCAAGCTAATGACGTTCAAAGAGCGCTTCTTGGGAGGCAACCCAAGTATTTTTTCCCTTCGTGTGAGTTTGCATGTGTTGCTTGTTCCCTTCATATGGCTTTTGCAGATTTGTAGGCGGATATGACTATGGTGCCATTTATCGATCTTCACATTTTTCAGGGACGTATCTTTTTTCTTCTTATTTACTTTACGTATTTAGGTCATTCCTGTTAGAATGAAACTATTTTTGATTTTGATAATTTCACCTTAAACATATTTTTGATTATTCAAAACAAATATTTTGGGCGATATAAAAATTGATTTTTATGTTTTAAAGTGTTTTTAACAATTATCGAATATCATCAAGGTAAAATGGAGCCCAAAAAATGAAGTCGGAATATTATGACGGACTGGAACCTCTCTGGAATAGTCCAACCGATCGACCAAGGGGTCAATTGGTGGGTCGACCGATCGACCACCTTGGTTGGCGGTTCCTGCAACTTCAAAATTATTTTTCTCTTCGAAAGTTCTTCCAGGGAAGGGTGGTCGACCAGGTGGTCGACCCATGTGATTGTTTTATGTCCAAAAGTTGCCCATTCTAAAAAAGCCCAGGGACAGGTCTACCACTTGGTTGACCGGTCGACCCCCATTGTCGACCGGTTGACCCCTGGTCGACCCGTGCGTGATTCAAACTCAACGGTTTAAATTCAAATCTTTTATATTTGTCGACCGGTCGACCCACTCAAAATTAGATGATTTTGAGTCCATGGGAGACAACAAGATTTACTTTTATCACTTTATCATTTTTATACATTATTTGTGTATCTTGTAATCCTTCTTTTGTATACAATAGTGAAGATGGAGGAGCCTATATTGAAATTCAAATCTTGAAGGCTCTCCTATAAATACATGAAGGCTTTGAAGGATCAAAAATACACAACACATACAACAATACAAGCAATTCAAATACAAGCTCTTCTTCTTCACTTTCATATTATTGTTGTAATTTCTACGCCTAGTTTTACACTTGCACATCTTGACTATTAGGCTTCCTTCTTTATTACACTTGAACTTTTGAGTTGTAATATTTTCAAACAAAGTGTAATCTTGATTGTAATTCTCAATCATCCAAAACAAGACATCCTTGTTAGTATTCTTGTGGTAAGAATTCACTTGGGTGATTTTAGGTGTTGAAGAGTGTGGTACTCTTCATAGGTGAAAGAAGATTGTGGTAATCTTAAAGGTGGTGTTGTAAGAAGAGTGTGGTGTTCTTCAAGGTGAAAATGTAATAGTTTTGGTATATATTTAATAAATATTTTTTTTCTTTTTTGAAATCCACTTCGAATATACCGGGGTGGTAGAGGATTAGGCCATAGGTGGGTTGAACCTCTTTAAATCAACGTGTTTTTTATTTTCCGCATTTCATTCTTGTTATCGCTTACACATTCAAAAAAGAGGGCCAAATCGGAAAAATCGGCATAATCTATACACCCACCCTCTAGATTATCGTATCTACTTGGACTAATAAGTTGTATCAGAGCCAAACTCTTTGGAAAGCTCTTCTTTCATTGCGAGTAAAGAGGAAAGATCCATGGCTACGAACAAAAGCTACCTCACCATCGACGTCTCCACCAACAAACCACCACTTTTCGACGCCAGTAACTATGCCTTTTGGAAAGACCGAATGGAGTGTTTCTTACAAGGATGCGGGTTTGATATTTGAAATGCGGTCATTAAAGGGATAAATAAACCAACCCAAAAACTAGAGGATGGCACCTTGGCTCCCAAAAGCCTCAAGGAATTTGACGAAACCGACAATAAGTCATTCTCGCTAAATGGTAAGAAACATTAAACATTTTGACAAGAAAAACCATGCTTGTTAAAGACTTTGAAAACTTCATTATGCTTGATGGATAAAATATTTCAAAGATGGTGGAAAGGCTTGACAACATAGTCAATCCTCTTGTGGCACTTGGGAAAATCATATCCGAAGAAGACAAAGTTACTAAAGTTCTAAATGCTCTCCCCGGGTCATGGCGGAAAAGGTGACGGCAATTACGGAAGCTCAAAATCTTGAAACACTCAAATTCGATGAGCTCATTGGGATCCTCTTCATCTATGAAGTGTATCTCAAGGAGAGAAAAAATTCCAAACCATCCACCTCTCAATCGGGTATGCAAATTATTCCTAAAGGCTTAGCATCTTCTTCTAATATTTCATATTATGCTAGTGATGAGGATGATGAGGAGACGGATGCTCTTGTTCAAATATTTGCCAAATTTGTTAATAAAAATAAGGCAAGAAAGTTAAGAGACAACTCGTGCTTTAAATGCAGGAAACCCAGACACTACATAGTCGGTTGCCCGAAATTAGCGGAGGAGGAGCAAAAGAAGAAAAAGCCCTTTCCCAAAAAGAAAGCTCTAAATACCAAAGCAAAAACTTGGGATGAGCTTCTTGCCACATCCGACGAGGAAGAAGAAGCCGAACAAGGTCTCATGGCTATTGATGATGAAAACCACAAGTACGCTCTAATTCTTCATCTTCTTCTTTAGTTGATGAATTACAATGTGATTATGATGAGCTCCAAAATGAATTTAAAGATATGTTATGTAAATACAAACTTTTGAAAAAAGATTTTAAAGAGCTCAAATTAGAGAAAGAAAAATTGTTTACTTCTTATGAATCTCTTGATCGTTATCATGCTATTACTATTGAAAAATTGCATGCTCTTGACTCCGAAAACAATTGCTCACAAAAGAAATTGAAAATTTAAAAAAGGATATGCATCGTTTTAATTTAAGCACGAATGTTCACGCCATTACGGATGTTCACGGATGTTAAAAATCGCTAATGGACAGCGGGTGTTCACGCCACATGACTGGAAAGAGAGAACTTTTTACCAACCTCAAGCTCCAAGAAGAAGGCATGGTTATGTTCGGGAATGGCAAGGGAAAAATTCTTGGAAATGGAGAAATTAGTAACTCTTCTTTCTCTCTTAGTAATATTTTATTAGTTGAAGGGCATAAGTTCAATTTGATAAGTATTAGCCAACTTTATGATTTAAATTACAATGTTATTTTCAATAAAGAAAAATGTCTTGTTCTTAAAAATGATAAAATTATTTGTGAAGCAAATAGAAAAGGCAATCTTTACAAAATTTGTACAAGTGATTTGGTTAGTCAAAATGTTTCTTGTCTTATCGCCAATAATGATTTAACTAGTTTATGGCATAAGCTACTTGGACATGTTGGATACAAAAATTTGCAAAATATTTACAAAAACCAACATGTAAAAGGACTACCCAAATTAAGGTTTGAAAATCTTGGCTATGTGATACTTGTCAAAAGAACAAATTAGTTAAAAGTAGTATTAAGCCTAAAAATGAAATTTTCACAACCAAGCCTCTACAATTACTTCATCTTGATTTGTACGGGGATATTGGTACGACTAGTTTAAGTGGAAAACATTACACCTATGTTATCGTCGATGATTATTCTAGATATACTTGGGCTATTTTTTTGCTAATAAAAGTGATGTCGTTAATGAGTTTGCTAAGTTATGTAGACTTATTGAAAATGGAAAGGAAGATTCCATTAAGTCTATTTGAAGTGATCGAGGCGGAGAATTTGATGGTGAATTTAGAGTCTTGTGTGAAACCAAGGGATATGCTCACAATGTTTCGGCTCCTAGGGCACCACAACAAAATGGAGTAGCCAAAAGAAAGAATCAGACTCTTCAAGAAATGAGTCAGTCAATGTTCAATGAATTTTCACTTCCAAAATATTTTTGGGCCGAAGCCGTAAGTACCGCTTGCTATGTTATTAATCGTGTTTATCTTCGTCCTAAGTTGAATAAAACACCATATGAGCTTTGGAAATGAAGAAATCTAAATATTAGTTACTTCAAAATATTTGGATGTAAATATTTTATCTTGAATACCAAGGATCAATTAGATAAACTTGATCCTAAGGCCGATGAAGGAATATTTATGGGATAATCAACAAAGAGCAACGCATACCGGATTTGCAATAAGACTAGTATGGTTGTTGAAGAATCTATTCATGTCAAATTTAATGAAGCCTCGGGTGTTGAAAGAATACCGAATGAGGAAAGTGATGAAGAAGACAATATTGAACCAATTACTCAAAATCATGCTCCAAGTGATCAACCTTCAACATCAAATGATCAACCTCCAACTTCAAATACTCCACAAGAAGACAAAGGTGATAATTCGGATCTTCCCATTGCTTTAAAATTCAAAGGAGATCATCATAAAGATCTCATAATTGGGGACCCTCTATACAAAGTTATGACTAGAAGGAAATTTGCCAAAAAAGCTCTTATTTCTCAAAAAGAGCAAAATAATGCAAAGGAAGCCATTGAAGATGAAGATTGGTTTCTAGAAAAGCAAGAAGAATTGAAACAATTTGAAAGAAATGATGTTTGGGAATTGGTATCTTGCCCTCCATCACATACAATTATTGATACTAAATGGGTATTCCGAAACAAGCTCAATGACCAAGGCAACATCATTCGAAACAAGGCAAGGTTAGTAGCTCAAGGGTATTGTCAAGAATAAGGTATTGATTATGATAAAACTTTTGCACCCGTAGCATGCTTAGAAGCTATTCATATTTTACTTGCCTATTCTTGTTTTAAAAATTTTAAACTTTACCAAATGGATGTAAAATACGCTTTATTAAATGGTTTTATTCAAGAAGAAGTCTGCGTAAAACAACCTCTGGGGTTCGAAAATTTTTCAAGGCCAAATGGTGTTTACAAACTTAAAAAAGGCATTATATGTTTAAAACAAGCACCCCGAGCTTGGTATGATTGACTTAGTTCTTTTCTTTTACAAAATGGATTTAGAAAAGGTAAAGTTGACACTACTCTTTTTGTCTTTGAAAAAGGGCAAAATTCTTTATTAGTTCACATTTATGTAGATGATATTGTTTTTGGTGGCACTAATGAATCCCTTTGGAAGAAATTTTCTAAGTTAATGCAAGGTGAGTTTGAGATGAGTATGATGGAGGAGCTCAATTTCTTCCTTGGACTCCAAATTAAGCAATGTCAAGAAAGCATCTACATATCACAATCAAAGTATACCAAATAACTACTAAAGAAATTCGACATCGAAGAAGGAAGAACCGTCACTACTCCAATGTCAACCAACATCAAAATCAACAAGGATAAAAAAAGGTAAATCGATAGACCAAACAAAATATCTAGGTATGATTAGTAGTTTACATTATTTAACTGCAAGTAGATATGATATTCTTCATGCCATATGCCTATGCACTCGATTTCAAAGCAATCCCAAAGAATCTCATTTAAGTGCCGTTAAAAGAATTTTTTGATATTTAAAAAGCATTATTTCTTATGGCTTTTTTTATGAAAAGAATGAAAATTTTTCTTTAAAAGAATATAGTGATTCGGATTATGCGGGAAATATCATGTCAATTTTTAGGTGATTGCCTAGTATCTTACTTTTCTATAAAACAAAATTGTGTATATTTATCTACAACGGAAGCCGAATATATTTTCGCGGCATTTGTTGCACTCAACTTCTTTGGATGAAACAAACCTTAGCGGATTATAAATGTTCTTTCAAAAATATTCCTATTTTTTGTGATAATACATCCACTATAAATATTGCTCAAAATCCGGTTCATCATAATTGAACAAAACATATTGAGGTTCGACATCATTTTCTAAAGGATTGTGTCTCGAAACAAAAGATTGAGATGTGCTTTGTTCCGTCTCAAGATCAATTAGCGGATATTTTTACAAAACTACTATCCTCCGAGACTTTTGCTTCAATTCGAGCTCGTTTAGGCATAATGCATATTGAATAAGGTCTATATTTACATTTTTGTTGCATTCTAATTATTTTCGGTGTCGTATATACTTTGAAAAACTTCTAGGGTTCGTTTTTCTATTTTTAAAAAAAATCAGAACAAATTGGTGCTTGTCGAACAGGTACCGGTCGACCACACCGGTCGACCAAGCTAATACAGGTGGACAATAAACTTTTTCAAACTCTGTTTTTTCTCATTTCTCAAACCCTCTCACGCAATATCCGAACCCTAGCTCCATTTTTTTTCAAAATACTCACAAAACTTCTCCAATATTCTCTATTTTTGAATATTATATATCACCCTTATTATCTTGTATTTCATGGCACCCCGTTAATTCACCGGACAAAATCCTCAAAGGAGGAAAATGAAGCAAAGGGGAGAATCTTCTTCCAACTCCAACAAGAAGAAATTCCTCAAGGATATGATCCAAATAGGCTCTCGGAGGATGAAATTGCAGAATTGAGAGACGGAATTACAAAATCGAACATCCATTGGGACAAAAGTAAGTCTCACCTTCTTTCAAATATAAAGCCTCTCTCTAGAGCAAATAGGTTTCGATTTTTACATAAGCTTGCGGATGAGCACTATGATAAATTGGAATTTAATGATAAGAGGGTTGCTGGTACTCGTATATGTCGATTTTTGTCGTTTCATAATGATTTTCCGGATATTAGGGCTTATTTTGAAACTCGAGGTTGGGTTTCACTTTGGGATAATCCTAGTATGCATTATGATGATGAATTGATTAAATTGTTTTATGCAAATATGTGGACTGTCGATGCTAATGGGAAATGAGCCGTTGGTACTACATACTTTTGTTAATGGTCGACACTTTCAATGGAAATATGCCGATATTTGCCGTCTCTTAAATGTGTCGAATGAAGGTGTTACAAATTTGGATTGTAGTAAGTGGAATAATGACAACCTTGGGGTTTCTTTAGATGATGTTAAAACTTATTTGGGAGTTCTACTCGAGGGTACCATTTTAGTGATACCGGAGAATTTTCGAATTGTGTCGATTATTTGCTCTTATTGTGTATGTGGGAAAGAAGTTAAGCTTCCTAGTAATCTTGAATTTTATCTCACATATAAGATTGTTCGGGGCAAAGAGTAAATTATGGGGTCGTATTTGTGTACTGCTTGGTTGAACCAAAGATGCTTGCTAAGAAGCATTACACTTTAGGAAATTTGATTGTCGGCTTCTATTTTTGTCGGGATACCCAAAATCCGAGATGCACACGGAAATTCATCATAGTTATTTTGATAAGGATAATGTCCTTCAAATGGTTAGAATACAACGAACTACGCCTCAAGTTCCCACAAGAGCCGCTCGGGGACGTGCCTTCATTCCACAACCTCCTCGGAATGATCTCTTTGATGATATTGATATAGGAAATTTTATGGGTAGAGGTGATAATCTGGAAGGTAATGATGGGGAAAAAGAAATCCGGGAAGAAGAAAATGAAGAAGTTGAAGTAGGAGAAGAAAGTGAAAAAAATTATGAAGAAGGGGATGAGAATGAAGAAGAGGACGTGAATGATTTGACCATTTATGATAGGATGGAGAAAGTTGAGAAGAAAACTCATCGAGATATAGCATCCCTTCGAAGAGAGCTCAAAGAAGTGAAAAGGGAAAACGTTAAGATGAAGAGTAAAATGGGTAAACTCAAGAAATTCATCAAAGAGCTTCTCCCTGCGGCTTGCTTTTCCTCAGATGAGGATTGATATCCCCTATCCCTCGTTTTTTATTAGCTTGTTTACATTTTTTCAAACTTATAGTAATGCATATTGTTGACTTTTCATATTCATTATGGCACTTTGGTATATTCATGTTTCTTATTGCACTTTGGATATTCATATTGCACTAATATATTCTTTTTGATGATTTCAAATGGGGAGAAAAAGCACATAAGCAAAGCGTTTGATAATGGTTGATATGGTTAAGTGTTAAGTGCTAAGCAAAGTGTTTGATAATGGTTGATATGGTTAAGTGCTTATTTTGATTGGATTGTTGTTGTAAAGTACTTGATGGTAAAAATACTTCTTGTTTAGTTTCTTAAATTTTTGCATGATAGCATAAGTTCTTTTGTAAAAAGTTTTTGAAATTTTTTTTGGACATACAAATTTTTTTTTGTCAAAATATTACATTTGTCCAATATATTGTCTTATTTGATTCACTTGAGCAAAAATGAAAAATTAATAGAGTTTTTAAAATCTTGTTGTCTCTATAAAAGTGATTTTTATTTGGGTCATTATTGAGAGGGGGAGTATACCTTGATAGGGGATTTTTTGTTTCTAGTTTTTATAAAATACCCTATCAAAATTGCTTTAGGTTGAAATCATCAAGAAGGGGGAGTTTGTTAGAATGAAACTATTTTTGATTTTGATGATTTCACCTTAAACACATTTTCGATTATTCAAAACAAATATATCCGGGCGCTATGAAAATTGATTTTTATGTTTTAAAGTGTTTTTCACAACTATCGAATATCATTAAGGTAAAACGGAGCCCGAAAAACAAAGTCAGAATTTTTTGACGGAATGGAACCTCTCTAGAATAGGCCAACCGGTTGACCAAGGGGTCAACCGGTGGGTCGACCGATCAACCACCTTGGTCGACCGGTTCCTGCAACTTCAGAATTATTTTTCTCTTCGAAAATTCTTCCAGGGAAGGGTCAATCCCCCGGTCAACCCGTGTGATCCAAAAGTTGCCCATTCTGAAAAATTCCACGGACAGGTCGACTCCCATGGTCGACCCGTTGACCCCCCTGGTCGACCCGTGCGTGATTCAAACTCAATGGTTTAAATTCAAATCTTTTATACTGGTCGATTGCTCAAAATCAGATGATTTTGAGTCAATGGTAGACAACAAGATTTACTTTTATCACTTTATCATTTTTATACATTCTTTGTGTATCTTGTAATCCTTCTTTTGTAGACAAGAGTGAAGATGGAGGAGCCTATGTTAGAATTCAAATCTTGAAGGCTCTCCTATAAATAGATGAAGGCTTTGAAGGATAAAAAATACACAACACATACAACAATACAAGCAATTCAAATACAAGCTCTTGTTCTTCACTTACATATTATTGTTGTAATTTCTAAGCCTAGTTTTACACTTGCACGTCTCGAGTATTAGGCTTCCTTCTTGATTACACTTGCACTTTTGAGTTGTAATATTTTCAAACAAAGTGTAATCTTGATTGTAATTCTCAATCATCCAAAACAACACATCCTTGTTAGTATTCTTGTGGTAAGAATACACTTGGTGATTTTAGGTGTTGAAGAGTGTGGTACTCTTCATTGGTGAAAGAAGATTGTGGTAATCTTCAAGGTGGTGTTGTAAGAAGAGTGTGGTGCTCTTCAAGGTGAAAGTGTAATAGTTTTGGTAACTATTTAATAAAATTTCTTTTTCGAAATCCACTTCAGATATACTGGGGTGGTAGAGTTTCAGGCCATAGGTGGGTTGAACCTCTTTAAATCAACGTGTGTTGTTTATTTTCCACATTTCATTCTTGTTATCGCTTATACATTCAAAAAAGAGGGCCAAATCGGAAAAATCGACATAATCAATTCACCTCCCCTTCTAGATTATCGTAGCCACTTGGACTAACAATTGCGTGATTTAAGTGTTGGGGAGACGATTAATCATTGATAAAATATGATGATTGTATGTGGCTGTGTTTATACTTTGCCTAGTTATTATCCCAAGTTTAATAATAGTGTTGTTTAGTCAACTTGAAATAGATGTATTAATTTGAGTTTCAAATATGAAATGACTTTGTGAACTTGATACGTAGGATTTGACTAAGTCGTGAATTAGCCTTTGTGGTGAACGAATGTCACGCCCCAAACGGGACGCGACGACGATCCACAACTTAAATACAAATAAACCAACAGTCTAGACGAATATCAATGAAAACCCAAAGAAACAGAGTCAAATAGCAGTGGAAATAAAATAACATAGGTACGAATTACAACTTACAGTTCCATAATTATCTGAATTACATCCCCGAAAATCAACCAAAGATAACAACTCAAAAGTCAAAGGGTCCTACGCCCTTCAGTTACAGACCAGAATGAAAAGAAATAAAATAGTCCAACAACAATAACAAGAAACGAGTCCATCAACAACAACAACTGGTAGTGAGTCCAACAGACGGGGTACAAGGGCTAAATCCGTAGTCGGTTCAGCATCTTCAACGAAGTCCTCATCTAAAGGATAGAAAACAGGTGGGGATGAGACATAAATCTCAGTGGATGGGGTGATCGTGTGCAAGTGTGGCGCAATATATAGTTAAAGCGAGAAAACAGTTATATGAAAACGCATGATATATGATGCATGAATTCACACACAGTCCATAAGCGTGGTGATAAAATATTTAAGTAATATACATATACAGTTTAAGAAAAACAGTTCGTGGTCACACAAGCACTATGTGGTTCAGGCAAGACAGGTAGGATTGCGTACGGAATGTAACGCCAATCCTATGCAAGACAACTAATGGTTGCGTACGGATTTGTAGCACCAACTAATGCAATACAAGTAGCGGTTGCGTACGGATTTGTAGCGCCAACCAAATGGGTCCGATTAACTCTGGAATCGTGTGGATCGGGGCAAGCGATTCCTTCGTTCTTTCTTGTAACTCCCCGAGCAAGATGGTCAAGAGACTGTCACCTTATCGCTCCATTGGCAAAGACAAAATCCACACTGGAGCTAGCAAGGCTCAGATTTGTCATAATCATGATTATACCTCAAGTACTACGACACGCTTCCCTTGGACACTCCCTCCCTCAGTTGCAGGATTAGGACGATGGGGCCGGAAGAGTGGAATAGTAGCCGAGCCACCCGGTTCCATCCCCGACGTATCCATTCCGACAGTGAGCTCGACACACCAAGTTGACTCAGGCAGGAAAGTAAATACAAGTTCAGGTAGTCAACCAGGCAGTCGAGTATTATTGATTCAGGGAAGCAGTTCAGGAAAGTTTTCGAAAAACGCGAGTGGCAATTATGGCGTTGGTGGAGTTGTTGGATGAAGATGATTATCGGAAGGATAAGCAATCTTCGATATCTTGAAAAATAAGATGGAACACAAGTCCCGTTATGGATTCGAAATCGCAAGACAAGGAAGTCGCCCCGCGATCGGGTATTAATCGGTCAAAACGATCCGATAAGCCAAGGGATTTTTGAGAAAATAAAATATTTTAATTAATTATTAAAGTCAGAGGGTCCAGGGCTGTTTTAGTAAAAGTAAAATAATTTGAGTTAGGTCCTTGATAAAAAGAAAATTTACAATTAGCCCCGTTTTGTAAAAACCAATACTTTTGGGTTAAATTTTGAATAATTAAATATCCCGACCTTGAAAAATTATGAGGTCAGTTCCTAAATTCTCCAAATTGTTCATAGATTCAGGTTTTTAAAGTTTTGAGGTCGAGTTTTTATAAAATTCTCACATTGGCCCCAACTTTGTTAAAATTGTCATTTCGGACCTTAAGTTTAAAATAATCGGAACTCACAAACCGGAAGGGCTTTTAATCTGATACCAGTTGGAAAATATCACTAAGGTTAGTAGGATATTGGGACAAAACCAGTTTTTAAAAGAAATAAGTGTAGGTCCTTTAACTTTTAAAAATCTCATTTTTGTCCCATTATGAAGTAATTGCCTTTAAGGCTTTTAGGGGTTCAATTGTCATGAAATTTGAACCTTGGGTCCAAAATATAATTATTTTATAGTTAAATTAGTATTTCCAGGTGCATGGGCTGCATAAGTCCTGGAAATTTCATTTGGGCCCTCAAGTTTAATCTTTTACTCTTTAGTCCCTCAATTTTAGTAAAATTACTTTCCAAGCTCTAAACACTTGGATTTTTGGAATACATTTAAAATATGTCATTTCCAGTCCCTTAAGAGTTAAAATTTCAAATTTTGAAAGTAAGGTCTGGTACAGTTTCAAAAATTACAAAGTAGCCGCCCTCAAACTTCTAAAATTTTACAATCTAGTCCTTGGGCTTTTAAAGGTTGATTTTATTTATCTTAAAACTCTTAAAACTTTATTAAAATGTCCAAAAGTCATTTTGAACCTGAGTACAGTCCCAAAATTCAAAATTTGCAGAGGGGTCCTTTAAATTTTATTTTCTTGCAATTTAGTCCACCAACTTTCCATTTTTGCATTTTTTAAGTCCAAAATTGAAATTTAATCAATTATGCTCGACTTGTCCAGGTTATAAGTCATCCAAAACATGGATTTCAAAGATCATACACATGCATGTCCAAATCATACAAGAATTCATCAAATAGAACATTAAATTGTACATGCATGCACCTAAAGTTCAATAATTAGCAATTTTGAGCAACACTTGAGAACCATTGATACATAAAATTGACATGCAATACATAAATTATATATCTCAAGAGCTCATGATCAAAATTCTACATGCATTTTAACAAAAGCACCTAGAAGTTGAAAGAGTTTTTCCACCCACCTTAAAATTGGAAAATTGTGAAATAAAAGAATAAATTTCACAACTTTGGATGAGGTCACTTAGGTCAGCCCCTAAGTCAAGAAATATAAAAAATTTGGAGTTAGAAAAATGAGAGAAAAATTAAGGAGAAAAAGAATGAGATAAGAAAATTGGAAAGACTACACTTTACCTTGTGTAGTAGGTGATTTGAAACTAGTTGAAGCTTCAAATTTGGAAATTTTGGTTCAACTCCAAAATCACCTAAGGTCAGCCCCTATTTCTCAAAAATGAAAAAGGGGTGTTAAAGTTTGAAAAAAAATAGAAAGAAGAAGAAAGAAGGGTTCTAGTGTCCAATTCTTACCTTGTAGTCCAATTTTCTCTACTAATTATTCTTCAAGTCTTCAAATTTCACCACCATGCATGCATGTCTCCAAGTGGTTCTCTAAGTACCTAAAAATCCAAAATATAAACTTAAATTAAAAGGAGAAGGTGATGAGTAGTAAGATTTCAACTTGAATTGAGGAGTGAAATTTCTTACCTTGAGATAGGGGGTGTTCGAAATTTTTGTTTTTAAGTAGGAAGATAGTTTGTTTTGATTTAGATGTTTGGAGAAAGAAAGTGTGTTTGATGTTAGGAAGAAGATGTCCTTGAAGGTTTGGAGGTAGGCTTGAAGATGTGAAGAACTTGTGTTTGAATTTTTGAAGATGTGAAGAAGTGGTACTTGAAGATATGAAGAACTTATGTTTGAAGGTTTGAAGATATGAAGAGTTGGTGTTTGAAGGTTTGAAGATGTGAATAATTTTTAGAGAGAGGTTAGAGAGAAGGAGGAGAATTTGCTTGAGAATTAAAATGTGTTGGATGAAAAATGAAATTTTTGTGTAAAATTGGCCATATTGGCCGTGTACTAGGGAGAGAGAGAGAGAGAGAGAGAGAGAGAGAGAGAGAGAGAGAGAGGAATTTTTTTGTTTAATTTGTGTCTTGAAATTTGCTTCTTGCATGTGAGACAAAATGCAAGTCAAAGGTATGGGCATGAGATGGGTTTGAATAGAATGTTGGGAAGACTCCAACATGTTGGGAAATTTAATAATAAAGAATTTATGTATAAGATGATGTGTATAATGTTTGAATTAATGGTATAATTATACACAAGATGACTAATATAAGGTGTAAGTGTACAAGAGTTGGATGATATTTCTACTCCAAAAATATCACTATGGACGTCCATTATAGGGGCAAATTGGTAATTCCATAAATTTTTTTGGTCCCAAATTTGATGATAATAGTTGAAATATATCAATCTCCAAAATAATTAGTGATTTCCTTGATCACTTATAAGTCTCATGATCACTTATACTAAATCAAATTCTTAATTCTATAAGGTAAAAGTCTCTAAAATAAATAGTCCCTTAAAATTCTAAGGTGACTAATAAATACAAAAATAGTAATAATGATCAATCAAGTGATCATAAATGCAAAATAGAACTAATAAATGATCATGATCACAAGTAATAAATAAAATAAAATAAAATACAAAATATATATATTATTAATGATTACCCGTCAAAGTGACGCGGTAAAATAGTCGATCAATACATAGACGACAAAAGGATCAATCATAGTTCGGAAAAATTGGGGGCTTCACAATGAATTAGGTGACGATTAAACAATAGTTAGAGTTGTGGGGCTTGAATTACGAGATTTCATTAATGTGAATTAAGTTAAAACTATATTTTGATTTGTGTGTACACAAAATAGCTCTCTTTGGGAAAAAATGCATTATATAGCTATCCCAAAAAAAACATTATAGAGCTATATAAAAAAAAACAAAACAAAAAAAATGGAACAATCGAGATTATATTTCGTTGGTTGAGATGCTTAGTAACTAGGAGCATTCATGAGCCCCATGTTTGACTTTTACGTAAAACAGCGGATCAAACATGAGTATGGGAAATTAACCACCCTAGGAGCCTTTGAAAAACATCCGAAATTTATACCTAGTTAAATAATATCTCAGGAGTTCTAGGAAAAAAAAATGTCATGGCAATGAATTGCGTGATTGGTTGTGTGAGTAAAAAAGGTTGCAACTTTTGACACAAATTTGAAATATAGTAAGGAATATCAAACACTTTGATTGATGTTTAACTTTAGCCGAGTGAGTTTATTGCAAAGGTTGGGGGTCGATGAGGAATAATACTAGGTAGATGGAACATGGTGTTATGGATTAATTGATTCTCAAATTGGACATAATATTTCTTGTTGGGTTTATTGGCATACTATTTGCTTGAGGACAAGCAAAAGGCTAAGTGTGGGGGTGTTATTTTACATGTTTTTGTGTGATAATTTATACATATTTTTGGCGTATTTTATTTGCATTTGCATGATTTAGTGTTATGTTGTGTTATTTTATTAATTTTTTAGGTTTTGGTGGAAAAAAACAAGTTTTGGAGCAAAAACGATAAAGAGTCATTACGCGCAACTGCGGCAGTCATCGAATTTTGGACGTAACTTTCGCATCTCGAAGCCCAATTGACATGATTAATACACCATTGAAAAGATAAGACAAAGTTATACAATGTCTATGTCTACTACTAAATACAAATGAAGACGTTTAGATGGGTTAAAATCATGTACACGTCAAAATAAAATGTCGATATCTCATAAATCACACGTCTTGGTAGTTTGGCCATAAATCTCTCTAGAACATTGATATGGAGGTGATTCAAATGGCTATGAAAAGCTAAGAGATAGAGATACAATTTATAAGAAGACACCAAGATGAAATTCCGAAGTTTAGAGGTCGTGCGTAGGAGGTGCACGGTCGCGCGCCGCAGACAGCAGTTGCACAGCATTTGGCGCGTGGTCGCGCACGGTTGCGCGCCGTGTCGTGACTTGCAGAACAAGAAATGTTCGATTTTGTTTGCGTTTTCGGTTCTTCCACCTTGTTTAGGACTCTAGGATTATAAATAGGACTTGGGGAACCCTTATTTTCGACACACTTTCATTCTTATCACTTTTAGACTTTAGTTTTTGATTTTCATTCGACTTTGGAACTGCTTGGGTTCTTCCCCTTGAAGTTGTTTTGCTTCTTAATCAAAGAGTAAGATTTCTTAATCTATTTTGTCTGATTTCAATTGTTAGGCGATTATTATTGTTGCATGATTATGTTTATGATTGTTTATTTTTCTTCCATTGAGATAATGATTCCATCCCCAATCATGAACTGATTTCTTTGTTCTAGGATTATGATGATTTGATTTAAACAAACAAGTATGAGTATTGATTAATTGATTTGCTTTCCTAAATGAATTACTTTATTTTGATAATTGATTGCCTGATCAACTTTTGATTGTTTTGGAGGAATAATTGAGATCGATAGAAGATATTATTCTTGGACTAAATTTATTCAGGGTGTTAGATATGAATCAGATATGTATTATCGAACCCTAGGCTTAATGAAAATAGCAAATTATGTTGGGATAGTCGTAATCTATGAATACGTGAGTTATCAGATCTAGGCCTAGTTTTTACATGTTTGTTATATTTGTTAACCGCATGATCAATTAATTGATATTCTGCGTGCAAGTTTGATGAGATGATTCCAAAATCCTAGACTTTCTTTCATTTTTTTCTCAAAGTTTATCCGTGTTCAGTTTGATTATTGTCTTTTTACTTGTTTTACTTTATTTAATTTTAAACCACAAATTTTGTTAGGGTGTTTAGGATTTAATTTCTATTATTTGTGAAACATAATAATTATTTGCCGGCTAAGTTTTCCTTGCGAGACGACTTGTGGTTAACTTATTACCCTACAATTGATCTTGTTCTCTTGCGAGGATTGTTAGACTTTTATAGGTGTTTAGCGGTCGAATAGCCTACATCAGCCCGGGGGTTAGCTCTTGTTGATCAACCTTGTTTACCATCATTTAGGCCCTCTCCATCTGAAACTACACCAAATTTGGTGTTTTAGTGTAATTCTGTCAAAACCATCTCCAATCTATTACACCATATCTCACACCAAATGAAAATTTTATTTTTTCTTTTTCATTTTATAGTATGCAAATTTATGTATTTATATAATTGTTTCATGTACTTATAGTTTATTACTATTAATGTAATTAACTAAAAATATATATTTAATTACTATTAAATTAATTAATTATATTAAAAAATAAATATTACAAATATTAGCATCTCTTTTAGTTTAAATTATAACTGTTTGTCAATTATTATTATTTATATAAAATATTAATTAATTATTAGTACCATATTATATAAATTAATTATATATAAAATGAGGAGACAGTTGAAATTTAAATTTGAAATAGAAGAGAATTGGAGGACAAATGGGGGATATTGTATTACACCAAATTTGGTGTAAATGAATGTTGGTGTAAATGTTGGGATTTGGTCCAGCATTCTGCCTGCAATGGGCTTTAAAAGAGGCGCGAGGCACGGGTCGCGATTCGAACTCGTGAGCGCTGGATTGCATAGTTAAAGGATAGCTTAAAGGATATGATTTGGACTACCTATACCAACAGATGCATCATCTTTTCTGGTGCCCATTACATAGAGACTCTGAGGTTAAGCGTGCTTGGCCTGGAGTAGACATGGGATGGGAGACCCCCTGGGAAGTTTTTCAGGGTGCGCATGAGTGAGGACAAGCGCGCTAGAAAAGACTTGTGTTGGTTTGTGGGGATAGTCATCAATCCGAGTAGCGCTAGAGGTCCAACAGTAACACTATTCACTACACCAAATTTGGTGTTATGTTTAGAGTTGGGTTGGAGATGATATTTTGCATATTTAGTGTTATAGTGTGGTATCTGAAGTTGGGTTGGAGATGGTCTTAGACCTTATAGGCATACATAGAGTTTTCATGTTGTAATTTCTCCTTTTTCTATTGTAATATTGATAGTGCTTCAATAAAAAGGTTGGGGATGTGACCTCAATCCCCTATCCCACATTGGGATGTTTATGCAAAAAAAATAAAATTAATTTCCAATTAAATTCAAGAATAGATTATAATTCATAGAATTCACAAAGAACAAAATCAAATCATTACATAAACATGAGTATACGCTATTTTCATGCATCATAAAATTTTGAAACAATTAAATACAAGCAATTTATAATTGAATTCTTTTCAAGAATTTTACCACCTCAAATTACAATTCTAGGATAAACATTAAATGCCAATTTTCCTGCATACAAATTTCACTGTAACTGCTCCAAGGCATGAATCCTTGAGATTTGAGATTCGTTTGTCAAAGATAGCAAGATTGAGAGGCGAATATATTCCTTCCTTGAATGTCGCCTTAATAATAACTTTTATGGCTCCGATATGGATCCATGAAAGTGTGTTGGCAACATCTCTTTTGACTATGCTTTTGATTTCCTGGATTTCTCTGTAAGGGACCAACTGCATCTCAATCAGGTTACCAGTGAATTCCATCGGGATGGCAAATTCTCTGGTAGTTACTCAGTGGATAATTTGGTGCTTTCTATTACGAAACCCAATTTTATCCAAGGCCTTTTTCCATAGCTTCAATTGTAAGTTCATCGTATATCTGAAGCTTTGGATCATCCTTCATAATTCTCATAAGAGTCTTATGAGAAACCGTGGTGTGAAAGAGGAATATTGTCATATCCTCCCTAACCGTTTGTTGAAGAAATTCTTATTCACTCTGATTCTGAACTGTATTCACTTACATCGTCAGAATAGATCTCTTCTTTATAGATGCTTTCATCTGAGGGTAGATCCTCGAATTGATACACCTGGATCAAATTTTGATAGTAGACAACTTCTTCGATTTCTGGTGTAGCTTCGAACTGTCTGACTCCTCGTTTCTGGTTCTCTGGGCAATCTGTTGAAATATGCCCTCTTGCTCTGCATGTCCAACAATTACAGCCTTTAAAACTTTCATTAGCCCTAGTGTGAGCTCGCCTGAAAGTTCTTCATCTTGAAGACCTGCTGGTACTCCCTTGATTAGAACCTGCATGTAGAAGAGGCTCTACTCCTGCTTGGTGCTAGTCTTTGCCCTGATTTGTAACTACGGGCCTTTTGTTTTGACCAAAACCTTCTAGGTCTCCATGAAAGCCTACTTCTTTTGCTGCTACTTCCCCGGCAGTATGGATGGCTTCTCACCTTCTTCTTCTTATGCTGTTGTGGTTGACCTCCCACATCTGTTGGGATATAATCGTCTACGCAACATAGAGGAACTGCTTTGTTAATTCCTCGTAATCACTTGCAATTCTTGTATAGTGCTGCCTAGTGGCGCCATTCAAATAACTTGGCTTTCAGGAATGACATTCTTCTGGCCACCGTATCTAAATCTGTTGCACTCTTGTATTCCCTGATAAGCATTTCTCTCCAGAGACTCGGAATCTTTGCAAAGAATAGCTGTGAAGCTTCTTTGTCTCCCACCTTGGACTTCCATCGGTACTCTGTGAGCAACTTGATATATTCATTGATATGACAAATATCATGTAACTCGAGGCTGTAGAGGGCTAATTTATATCTTTTTTCTTTTTTCTTCTTCTAATCCCTCAATGTAGCCTGTGTCGATAAAATGAATTTTGAATAATTTAGCCATATTATCGACAATTCCTTTCAATGATTCTCCAGCTGTGACCGTGCTCTTCATAGTTGTTTCGGTCATATCCCATGCAATCTTTACATATCCTTCAAGACTCATCTCAAGGAGTAAGATGAATCCTTCCTTCGTAAGATCGAGGATACCGGTTGCAATCCTCATAGCAGCTGCCCATTCATCAATAAGAACTTCTCGATTTTTAAAATTTGGGATATCCACATTTAGCATGAATCCATATGGATGTATGGGATCGAGCTGCGATCTTCCATAAGGCGTATTATATAAATTTGGCCTTTTGGATTGTCGAGTTCCTATAATAGGATCTCTCCTTGTAGTAAAATCTCCGACTTGAGGCATTCTTTCATCCTGGTATCCAGGATTTGAGCTCCAACTTTCTTCAACGTTAGGATTTACTGGTGGTGGTGGAGGTGGTCTTCCATGTTGGTCAAGTGTAACCAAAGCTAATCCATCTCCTGCGATTCATCTTTAAATCTACAATTCCTAATCCCGCGAAGGATTCTGCAAGGTCACGTAGATCTTTAAGATTTATCTTTTCCATATCCATCACCTTTTAGTTTGTGATGGATTTTTCCTTTATGATAGCGATAAGCTTTTCATCATCTGTTATTTTTGGTACGAATTCAGTTGGTTTCCCTTTTTGGTGTAAATAGGGTACTATTTCGAAATCAATACGTTTCTTTCCTCCGGATGAACTCGGTCTGTCCTCCAGATTCTTGACTCGATTCTGAATATCATGAAGGATTTCAAGAGTTTGCTTCTCATATTTCATCATCATCTTCATCTGGTTTTGGATCTGATGAACTTGTGTTGATAAATGAATATGGTGGTTGCCATAATTCTGCACCGTCTTCTGGATCTCTCTAAGATCTTTTGAGATCTTAGATGTATTTGGAAGTATCTCGTTCCATTCTGGTACACCATCAGGAATCATGATTTTGATGGGCATTTTCATGAACTGCTTCCTGACGATTCATCAGATCGACATATAATATTTAGTTTACTGTGAAGAAACTCATATAATATGCCGCTTGTCTCTCGCAGTGTCTCAAGGTTTCCCTATCGGCTCCTGCAAGTTCCTTTTCAACATATTGGTTGTTTCAATATGCTATCTTATCCTTGTGTTCTTGTGCATACATCGTCAAAATTTGACGATATGTCCTGTAAGGTGTACATCTTGGACAATTGTCCAGATCCATATTCTCGGAGAAATTTCTCCTCACCAATTGTTAATTACATAAATATAATAAATATAACTAAAAGTTCTTAAAAAAACTGGGCTCTGATACCATCTTAGGCAAAACACAGTCAAATCAGCCATATGTATGAATAAGGGTATAATTGGTATTATGAAAATATGCAATTATTCCGCTGGACAAATTTTGCAGCAACTCGAAACTTCCAGGACTGAAATTGCTTAGATATAAAACTTATAGGACCAAATTTGCAAAACTTTTAAACTTACAGGGCATATTTGAAAATTCAATAATAAAAATCCTAAAATGCAATCCAACCAAAGTTATGGGGTATTTTTTGCAATTAAGCCTTAGTAACGACTGCGAACAGCAAGTTGATTGACAAGTACTCCCTTCAATTCATCAAATACTCCATTTCACTTGTCAATCCAAGCACATTTGACAAAGCATTGACCAATCATTTTCTTGACATATCAGCGCAGTTGTTTTTTGAAGGAACTGTAAGTTGTAGTTGACTAAGCTGATTAAGAGAGTGTCTGCCGCCGCCCCCTTCCTCCCCAATGAATACTATTAATGTTAGTCATTGTAAATTATTGTCTGGTGCTGGGGTTGGTTGCCGGTTGGTGGTGGCGGCCGCCACCCTTCAACTCCATTAACTTATAAAACTAGTATAAAACTAGTATAAGTATAGAGAAAATTATTAATAAATGTCTAAACATAAAATTAATTTAATTAGTACACTCACTTATGTGAGATCGAATTCGGGCCAATCAGTCTAACAACACAAACTTTTATCATTGATGCACAAAGTTGATCCTAAACATAAAATAAGTATTTAAATTTTGAACAGATGGATGTAACTTGTAACCATTAATTATAAGAAATGAGGATGTCAAACTTGATGGCTGTTTAACAATGACTTACATTTAGGTCGCAATCGATGGAGTATTAATTTGTTAATCCAATCACTTTTATCAAAGCATTGACCAATCATTTTCGCATTACCCGTTTCGTTGATACATGATTAGCAATTTAGCATCGAATTAACCCATGATTAGCAATCTTCCCTACTGATGATGCAACATTAAATATTTTTATTTAGAGATATCGGCAAATCTAAATGGCCAGATTAAATGTTTTCATTATTTCTGTTATTAATGACTAATGAGAAAGGTATTATAGTAATCTCACTTTGCCCCCTATACTCTTATTGAGTATCACTTTACTCCTTTATACTCTCAATTGTATCACTTTACCATCTTATACTCTCAATTAGTATCACTTTACCCTATTATACTTTTATAATATTATTTTGTATCTACATAATCAAAAAAATGACCATTTTATCCTTACTTATTAGTTTTAGTAAAATAGCAAATTATTTTAAAAGTATTTAATATTAATTAACTTGTACTTATTTAATATTAATAAACTGACTATATAATATATATCAAATACATTCTTATTAAAGATGTGAAATATTATTAACAATTTTTTAATTTTTAATTGAATAAAAAAACTATGTTAAATAGAAATATATTAGTTTTTGTTGTTAAACTTTTTAATAAAAGAAATTGAATATTCTTACATTAACATAATATATTAAATATGGCTATACAATAATGCCATTAAATAAATTTAAAATAATTGTAGGGACAATTTGGTAATTTAATAAAAAAAAATAGGAGAATAAAGGGGGTAATGTGATACAAATTAAGAGTACAAAGGGGTAAAGTGATACAATTGAAAGTACAAAGGGGTAAAGTGATATTTAATGAAAGTATAGGGGGCTTAAGTGAGATTTACCCCATAATCAACCCACTAAATCGAGTTTGAAATTCAATTTTACTCTCACGCCTCCCCACTCATTTCACTCGTTTATTAGCAAAATAAAGAATTAAAAGAATCTATTTGTAATTTGCTCACTTCTTGTAGTAAATTTCTAAGGTTTATTATGAGGCTGACTTTTTTATTTTCTGCATCTTTAATATATTTTTGGTTTTATATTTATTTTTATATGAAATCAAAATTACATTTGAATAAATAATTTGAATTAGATATATACAAGTTTGAAATATTAAACTATATTTTCTCCTCATTGCTTTCTTGTTAGATGGTGATTAAATCTTCACTTCCAAATTTCGATCATGTAAAATATGCATTCAAGTGTTAATGTAACTTGATTAGATAGTCCATATTAACATAGATATTTTTATAATATGTAACTATATAAAGATTGCTCAAAAATAGGTTGACAATTGATCTCAAACTTCAATCTAGAGGTATATCTCTGGCTTCTAGGTGTGTGTTGTTCTGTCAGTCCTTACAATCTCCTTGGTTCCACTGGATCTTTATCCCATTTATTCATTCTTAATATACAGGTTCAATAAGTATGGTTATATTTCTCTAGATTGCTGGGATGCACACTACCACACACTGAAAAGGCTCCAACACCAGAGTTAATATGGACATTCTCTCTTTATTTCTTCTGTAGCCCGGGTGATCTCCTTAATTCAAGCCCTTCAAATTTTCTTAGGGTAAAGTCTTCTTTGTTAGTGTAGCATATGATAGATGTTTAATGTGGGAAGCAAAAGCTCAATTTGTTGTGCTCTTCTGATTGTGGTGTGTAATTTCATCAAATTAACATTTTTTTTCATGACAGTTGGAAATCAATATGTGCTTTGAGCTATTGCGGTTTGATTATCTACTTGTTCATACTGTTTAGCATCATTTTTTCCTATTTTATTTTAAAGTCATCACTGGGCTTTGATTGTGATTTAAACATAAAAAGATGGGGCAAAATATTTCCCAGGTTTGAATTTATTGGAGAAGTTTACATTTCCTGTTATCCGAGTTATTTTGGTCTCAAAGTTGTGGCAAAATATTTCCCAGGTTTGACAATGTTCGCATCCCTAGGGAAAACTTATTGAACTCAGTTGCTGATGTGTCTCCGGATGGAAAATATCTGAGTGCAATAAAGGACCCAGACCAGGTTGGTTCTTTTCGATACTGATCTTTGTAGAAAGGCAAAAGCTTTATCAGCAAACTCGTTGAACGACTCTGTTTTATGTTAGTTGATCTGTCTAAAGCCATATGTTAATCTTACTGCTGGATAAATTGTACTGGAGAACTGTCTAGTGTTCTTCCCTTAAAAGGCTCATATGTGCCTTTTCTTGATCCTTTGCCTTTCACCAGTTCTTTCCAGATAGAGCAGTGATGAATTCACCCATTGACATCAATAACGTTATCTAAATGAATAGTTTAGCTATTTTCACCTATTTCCTTAGTGACTTGATGTCTTAGTTTTCTGTCAACAGATTAGTTTAGCTATTGCCATAAGATATTCACTGACAAGGAGAGCATTTTCAATTAACGAAGGTATATAAGCATTTAATATTTCTCCTGAACCTCATGCATAACTTGTCTTATTTTATATTATGCGAGTTGGTCCACATTACCATAACTGCGGAGCATATTGTTTATATAAAAATTAGTTTCAGGTTAAAACTAGAGTTTAATTATCAGTCTGGTTCGTTTATAGCATTAATGGTGATATTCTTGTTGCATAATTGGCAGTGGTGATGTTACTTTTGCGCTGAAAGAGAGCAAGGATCTACCTTGGCTGGCCAAGTATCTCTAATTCAGATATTATTTCAACTGCTGTTAAATTTCCTGGCGGATAATTTTAGTTGCTTCTTTTTACTCAAAAGGATTCCCCATATGATACTTGATGTGGGCTGAAACCATTTATATGAACTAATATTTCTTTAAGAAGATTGATATACGGAAACTTATTAGAATTTTAATTTTGGTTTTTGAGACATCTTTTGATCGTAGTTTACCTTTTTGGATGTGAAATGTGAATTTTGGGCTGCACTTTTTTCAAAATCGAACCAATCGGCTGGCTCAGCCGAGAAGAGGGAGTGAGTTTGGTTGGGTTTTATTCTTTTGACCTTTAAAACTTAGTATGTTATAAATAGTCGCGCTGGTCCAACTGGTTGAACCGGAAGTAGCACCGATTTAGGTACAGAAACACCAAGGGGCAGATAATATAGCAGCACGAACAAATAACTTATGTAACTCCAAGATCAACTTGATTTACCATGAGTTCTGTTTAGATTTTGCTGAGGTTTTGAGTTGCTGTATTTCATTAACTCAGCCTATTGACAACTATGATGCCTCAATATACTTTTCACAACACAAATGAATTTCCTTAAGGTTTGTTTGTGTTTTACAAATAGCCTTCAGTAGATTTGTGAAATAGAAATAAATGTCGAGGTAGTATTTATAATTTACAAACTTTGATGAATTCTTTCTTAAGTAGTCCAAACCTCAAGTGCAGTTTAATAGTTATACAACATATCCCTTTGAGTGTTTGCCACATTCTGAATATATATTTATGGTTCCAAGCTATTTCGAAGCATATATTGTCTTAGTTAAGTATCTATTTCTATGTTTTAGACTGGATTTGATGATGATGGCTGACTCAAGGCATGTAAGAAGCACATGGTCGAAACTTTTCCCAAAGAGGATCCTTTCAGCATTCTTGTACCTGCTGGATTTGACATTGATAAGGCAAATCACTCAGTTGTGCATATATCAGTGTATATACCCAATTTATCCACTAAACTAGCTAATTTTGATTTAGCAAAAAAAAATCCCTTTTTTCCTAAAACTGATTATTCCAACGGAAGAATATAGTAAAACTGGTTAAAAATGAAAGAAAAACATTTTGTGGATTTTTATTCATGTTGATTTGTATCTCCTTATAACTATTTAAAAGGTCAAAATTATAATCATTTTTTTGTTTAGTTGTGATTTTGTTCTGAAAGTTTCTCTTTAATCCATGTTCATTTAGGAGCGGAAGAAAATTATCAAAGGCATGAAAGGCCATGTTGACAAAATAGCTCACGACAAATTTGGAATATGGTATGACTTAGCTAGTGTCTGATTGCTTCCACTGTCTTTGCCATTGATTTCCATAGACTTAAATGCAAGCTAGATGACGATTTCATCTGAAGGCAAGTTGTAATAAAATAAGAACTATCTTGTGATAATTCATTTTTCTGTATGCATCATGGCTTATTGCTTTCTACTTTTCACTACGATAAAAGAAATTGAAGCCATGTCACAGTGGTATTGGTTGCCAGAACAGTGATTCTAAATACCATATAAACTTGGAATATAATTGGTTATTTTTTATTTATTTTTTTCATTAATGGCTAAATCATTCAACTCTGTTTGTATGTTTGTAGGATGAGAAGAATGAGCTTCGTGACGAGAAACAAAGGTTAAAGGCTGAGTAGGAGAAGCTTGAGTATTTTTTAAAGCTTCATTGACATGAGCTATGTTGATCATATGGATTTTGTTGTCTTTAGTTGAATTATATAGTCTTTTTGTTGGTTAATGGAATTGGATTATGAATTTATAGTTGTTTTATCGAAAGGAAACTTTGCTACTAGTATTTTTTGTTGAATTTTCGCTATTGGAGGTGACTTTAGTATTAATGGATTTCATGTTTAATTGGTAGTGCACTTATGATGGTTGCTAGAATTGGAGTTCATCAAAAGACATCGGTTTAAAACCGGTGTCAAATACATAAATTTTTAACATTAGAAAATGGATAATTTTTCTCAAAGAAACAGGTTTAAACCGGTGTTTTTCAAAGAAACGACATCGGTTTAAAACCGGTGTCAAAAAGTTCAGGCTTTTAACACCAGTGGCTTTAACACCGGTTTTTTTACTAATAGACACCGGTTTAAAACCGGTGTCGTTGAAGGAAAAGACACCGGTTTTAAACCGGTGTCAAAAAGTTCAGAGTTTTAACACCAGTGGCTTTAACACCGGTTGTTTTTACTAATAGACACCGTTTTAAAACCGGTGTCGTTGAAGGAAAAGACACCGGTTTTAAACCGGTGTCAAAAAGTTCAGACTTTTAACACCAGTGGCTTTAACACCGGTTAGTTTACTAATAGACACCGGTTTAAAACCGATGTCTATCAGCTTTTCTGTAGTAGTGTTTATTTTTGAATCATTGGAACTCTCTTACACCAGCCTCACACACTGTGCACATTACTTTCATTGTCCCTTGATTAATTCTTTGGTTTATTTGGAAAGAAAGAAATGCATGTAGACATGATTCAATTACCTTTAGTAGCCACAAAAGTAGATTTTAAGTGGAGGCACATTTGAAACTTCAATATCTTGTTCATTTCTTTAACAAGAAGAATTGACAAGGTTTTATACATGTGCTCATAGGTGGGAATTCCTTTTCACATCAAGAACTCGAAGAATTGACAAGGTTTTATACATGTGCTCATAGGTGGGGATTCCTTTTCACATCAAGAACTCGTACAAAAATCCCCCGTGTTTGGTAGAAAAGACCTGATTCCTTTAAACTAAAGCTTAATATTGATGGAGCTACTAGATGACTTATCAATCAAGTAGGCCTTGAAGGAGTTCCTAGGAGTACAATGGCAATATTTTGTGGGCATTTTATGGGAAGGTTAACAATTGTGAGGACAGTATTCTAGCAGAATGTTGGACACTAGAAAAGGGTTCGAGTTCTACGCTAATTTGATATTCATAAACTGTGTATGGAATCAGATTCTCAACTACTAATTTATATTCTTTCTAACTTCCAATTTGGAAATTGGAAATGGCAATCGACTCTTACCAAAATCAGGAATAGGTTGTGTAGCACAATAATTACTTTTTCACATACTCTCCGGGAAGGAATGAAATTATTGGGTGCAATTAGGTTGCATCCATATTTGAAATAATAGGGAGTCCTATTTAGATGAGGTTTATCTAGAATCCTCTCCCGTTAGGACTCTAACTGGGATATGAGAATGATAATATATATTGATATCTCTCCCTACAATATCAGAACAATTAAAAAATATCGTCCCCTATGAGAAAGAAAATAATCTCCCTCCTAAAATTTATCTCTACTGTTTTCTTCTTGGAGTATCACCAAAGTTCTCCAAGGGTTTAAGGTGTGCACATCAAAGTAACACCAATGAGAAAGGCGGTTCGTGATCTTGTTCCTGGTTTAACCAATTTACGGAGTTCATTCGTTGTTCGGGGTTCAACCAAGAGAATGTTTGTAGATGGCTTAATCATGGATCAAAAAGAGGCTTGTAGACGGACTCAATCCTGGCTACGTGGATCGAGATTCCCTGTAAATATATATACTCGATCTACCTTATATGTGCAAATATGTGATTTAAGTTTCAACCCATATGTACTAACAGAAATAAATTGGCAAATGTGTTTGCCACTCTTGGATCCCATAATAATTTTGTACAGTTGATATCTTTAGTTAACATCCCTTATTACATTAGATCAACTTCAACTTTCCTCATTTAGAACGAAAATTTGTAAATAATTATCTTAATACATTTAATTTTTCACACCCTATACAAGATCTAAACTATGTACCAAATTTATTGATATAATCGACAGGTTGGAGATATCGTCTTAATCCCCCACTCATATTGGGTGATTCATTCATAAAAAAAAAAATTATATAAAGATTCAATACAATCCTTATTTAAAATATTCACAATAGAAAAAAATTATATTTGAATACAATGATACTCTCATATTATAATTATATGATCAGATCATTGTCGGCAAATTTGCATGTAAATTGACGTCATGTGCATGTGGAGCCAAAATGGTTTAAGGTATATACAGTAAATTCACTAGCATAAATACCGTTAAGTATATTAATTAAAAAGTAATCCACCTCTTTATGGCCGACACTACAGTTTTTTTTTTATAAGAAAAATAATTTTATTAATTAATTCAAATTAGCAATACATTAATATAAGACACAAACAAATCTTAGAACCATACAAGATGAAACCATGAAAGATTCATAGTCTAGCTAGGTTAATAATTTCCTCAAAAAACAAAAAAGCTAGGTTAATAATAAAAATCGGCTTAAAGATTATAATTTTGAAAATTCTATAGTGCCTAGAATATCCGTGATTCCAGATCTGCAATCTGTCAAAGACCATAATCTGATTTATTATCTCTATCTGTCGGATCGAAAACTTACTTATGTGAATCGTCCAAACAAGAGAAAATACTGCTCCAAGATGGTGATACACCAAGCGCCGCACCAAACAGCGAAATCACAAACCAGAAAAAACAAACAAACATTCCAGATTTATATGGGAAAACCACTTATTTAGAAAATAAATTGACAAAAAAGACGTAGATTGGGTGATTTGAGGCCAAAAATCACCCCTTAACAATGAAGAACAAGAAGAAAAGCAAAAGAAACATAGAGTTTGAACGAAATGAGGCTAAGGAGAAAAGAAACATAACTAACTTTGTTCAAGGCAAAAAATTCCTTTTATTATTAATATGTAATTTGATTTATATATTTATTTAATTCCATTAATTACCTATTAATTAGTAGGCTACAAATATAATAACCCGACCCACGGGGTCCGGATTTTCTCCTACGCGGCCCATAGGCCCGCCACCCGATATATAAAGGTCCATCATCTTTATTTGTAAGTCATAACCACTATTATTCTCATAATCTCTTATAATCTCAATTAACTAATATTAAGTATTCATTTACTGTCTACTATTATTTTCCGTTAACCGTGTTGACTTGAGCGTCAGATGGGCCTCATTGGGACACCCACAGGGTCCGTCTAACATTTGCGTGTTGTAGGCAAGTTCCTAGTAGAAGACTTCCAGCTTTAGGGAGAAGAAGGCTTGGGCTATTTCAGAAACCTTAACTTGAAGTGATCTGCCCAAAAAAAACAACATCATTTTGGCACCATGTGTGGGAACAACCAAAGGATTTCAAGCACGTGGAGCTGGATCCCAAGTCATTGGCCACGAAGTCAAAGACCAGCAAGAGGAACGACCACCTGGAAGACGAGGGGCCAACCCCCCTCCTCCAGTTAATTTATGAATAATCTTGACTGTTAACTAAGGGTAAGTAGATGCTACCCACTTGGGTAGCTAACCAAGTGGGTTTTATATCGTTAGATCAACACATACACACACACATCCACATGGGTGTGTACGTTCTACCTAAGTGTGTTCTATATCGTTAGATCAACACATACACACACACATCCACATGGGTGTATATTAGTCCAATGGTATAGGACCCAACATCGACTAACTCGTTAATTTATAATCATCAAAAGTTGAGGTTAGTCACATACTCATCCTAGGAATTCGTCTCATAGTATTCACTCCGTGTTATTAAATTTGTAAAGTTTGATCCTCTGTTGTAAAAATCCCGCCTAGGCGTTAGGTCCCCCTTGTCCGCCTACGATTTTTTTCCGATTAGTCCCGCCTAATCCCGCCCAGGTTTCGCCTAACCCAGCCTAGACTTCTCCTAGGCACTAGACCTCAGTTTGCCGCCTAGCGAGCGTCTAACGCTTTTTACAACATTGGTTTGATCAAATTCTTTAAATAAAAAGAAAGTCCGCAATTATTTATGGCATTAGTAGTTGGCTTTCCCTCAAATAATTAACATTAAGATATATGTTGAGAATATATTTCACGAGATCGCTACATCTGTATTCTTGTCTCACATTGAAAAAATCTACATATTTTTATTTGCAAAAAAATAAAACTATTCAAAAAACAAAAAGCTTCTGTCAGCAAATATTGTTTAAACAGCGTTTGGTAGATCCAACACGAGTTATTACTTCTGTAATTAATTATATAATTTTTAATTATTATATCTCGTTAATTTAATCTGTACATGAATGATGAATCATATGACACATAATTTAATTGTCAATGTTACTGCGTACAGTCCTACACACCCAAATTGTTTTAAAATATATCCTTGGCATTTGCTAGTTGTCTACACAATAGCTTTTGGCCTTTCTTTTGAGAAATTAAATTATCACTGCCCTCAACAACTCCATTTGCCTTAAGAAAAAATTAGAAAAAATGTTGACAGAAGAAAAAACATCTGCTGATCAAATCCAGGCTTATGACCGACTCAGCGAACTGAAAGCTTTTGATGAAACCAAATCAGGTGTGAAAGGCCTAGTCGATGCTGGAATTACCAAGGTACCCCGGATATTCATTCATCCACCCGAACTTCTAGACAGGAATAATAACATTAGTCCCCCGAAAAACACACAGTTCACTTTCCCAGTAATAGACCTTGATGGCCTGGAAAAAGATCCCGTCAGGCACCAGAAGATAATTGAAGAAATCCGGGGCGCTGCTGAGTCGTGGGGGTTTTTCCAGGTCGTTAATCATGGAATTCCAGAAAGTTACATGGAGGAGATGATTAATGGCGTACGCGATTTTTTGAGCAGGACGATGATGTTAAGAAACAGTATTACACGCGTGATGCGACGAAAAGAGTGGTTTATAATAGCAACTTTGATTTGTATACTGGGAAGGCAGCTGGATGGAGGGATTCTATGTATATTTTAGTGGCTCCTAATCCCCCACTGCCCCAAGAATTGCCTGAAGTTTGCAGGTAATTCTAATTAATTTCCACACTGTGCCAGCAATCTTTTTTTTTTTTAAGGGATAATTACAAAAAAACCCCTGAGGTTTGGCCTAATTACAAAAAAACCCAGACTTCTTTCAAAATTACAAAAAAACCCCTATGGTTTGATTTGTCTAACAAAAAACCCCCTGTGGTTTGACCTCACCCCTTTTTCCAATTTAGGCCGTTCTGTAGGATCATCGGGCACCCTGAACTCTTTATTAGATGAAGATTTTCCCAACGTCTCATTTGTAAAGTCATCATCAGACCAATTATCAACCTCAAAATTGTCATCGGATTCATAATCGACAAATCTTTGTGAGACATTATCATCATTATAGTTCAAGTCGGTTTTTCATTATCATCTCAAAGAATCATTACCAGTATTATGTTCATCAATAATTTGCTCCCATTTGGGCTCTACATTGCATGATGTCAGCGAAAATCGTTAGGTTATTTAACGGTTGAATTGAATTGTTAGACAAATCAAACCACAGGGGGTTTTTTGTTAGACAAATCAAACCATAGGGGGTTTTTTGTAATTTTGAAAGAAGTCGGGTTTTTTTGTAATTAGGCCAAACCTCAGGGTTTTTTTTTTAATTATCCCTTTTTTAATCCAGTTTTCTGTACCATTTTTCTACAATTCTTTATGTGGAATCGGCATGGAAATATGGAATTAATTGTGATAGTCTTGGTATCTTGGTTTCTTGGCTTAATTGCAATTTTAGTCGTCTAACTCTTACCGGTTGACAGTTTTACTCCTATAACTTCAGTTTCAGTGATTGACGATTTTACCCTTTAGTCAAAATAACAATTTAGTCCTGTAACTTTAAAAGTCATTGTTATTTTTGGGTATTTTTGCTAAAGGACGAGGATACTATTGAAACAAATGAAATAATAGAACACCGCAATCAGGACCGAAATCATACAAAGTTGGAACTTGTTGGACCAAAATTACATAAATTAGAACTTATGATATCAAACTTACATAGAATCAAAATCTTACCGGATCAAAATTGCTAACTAAAATATTTACATGATTAAAATTGCTCGTCCCCTATATGTACGGGATTGCAATTAAGCTTGGTTTCATTAATTATTGTACTCTCCCAATCCAAGAAACGTAATGTTTGTTCTTCATATATATATATAGAAGATATATATGAACCTCCATGTGAGTTAGCACGTTGACTGAGACAAACTCTCGTCAAAGAAAAACTTACTTGGAGGATGTATACCTAGGCAAAATTGGCTTCCACAATGGATTCGACCGAAAATGTGGATGCTGTATTTTTCCTGCAAATTCTTCAGCTTCTAAAGATCCTGAGACCTTTCTGAAAGTTTATGAAATATTTTTACAAATCCTGATTTCTACTTAACTATTATCAGTCACCCCCTATAACTACTATATATATATATGTATTTGAAGCTCTATGATCGATTTGTTTTCATATTTTTCAGCAAAATACTGATGGATTATTCAAAGAAATCAATGGAACTAGGATGCACCTTGCTCAAATTATTGGCAGAAGGGCTTGGGCTCAACCCAAACCACCTGTTGGACATGGATAGTGCAGAGGGGCTTGCAATGATTTGCCATTATTATCCACCATGCCCGGAGCCTGACGTTACGATAGGAGCTGGAAAGCATTCTGACAATTCTTTTCTTACACTGCTTTTACAAGACAACTTAGGAGGACTTCAGGTATTACATCAGGGCCACTGGGTTGATGTTCCTCCAAGACCTGGAGCTTTAGTAATCAATATTGGGGACTTTGTACAGGTATTATATGTCTTATTAACTTATCAACTTTTTGTAATGTTCCTTATTATTCTTCTACTTTAGTGTGGATCTCTACCTCTACCATTCAATAGTGAAAAGTGAATCAGAAAGTGCATACATATTTAGTAAGATTGAGTTTGCCTATCTTGAAACTTGTAGGTGATGTCTAATGACAAGTTCAAAAGCATTGAGCACAGAGTATTAGCAAATAGAGGTGAATCTCCTAGAATATCTGTAGCAAGCTTCTTCACCACTGGGCCTCGGCCATCCTCTAAGCTATATGGACCCATCGATGAGATATTATCCGATGAAAATCGCCCAAAGTATCGCTCATTTACCGTGAAGGAGTATACAGACCATTTCCGGGCCAAAGGCCTTGATGGCACTTCTCCATTGTTACATTTCAAGATCTGATGGTTTCTTTGATATATGCTGGATCAATTATCTTTATGTTGTTCGTGCAGTGTGAGATGTTACAAAACATTTATGTTTCATCTTCACTTCTTTTATTCCCTGTTTGATTAACTCTGTTATCTGTGTACACCATTTACTATTTACGAGTGTTCTCTATTTACGAGTGTTCTAATATTTTGCTGTTTGTGTTTATCCTTTAGTGTGTGTATATATATATATATATGTCATACCGATATTCCCCGCTAAAGCTATTGTGCCCGTTGCATAGACATCGGATGAAATCTTTCATTCCAAAATGGTATTTCATCTCCTTTTTCATGCTACGGATAATTATTACATGTTTTTTTTTAATGATTATCACTTGTCTTATAAAAATCCACAATTTGTACTTGAAATTAATAAGATTTTATGCAATTGACAATCATCTTTGCGGTGGAATAGAAGATGAAACACCATTTTAGATAGGGATGTCAAATATCTCCACGGGGAATCATCCTCGTTGGTACCCGGATAAAATGGGGTAGGAAATCCCCGGTTAATTCGGGAACGGGACGGCTATAGGGATTCCCCCATTCCCTAGAAATGAATATGGTATTTATATCCCCCGTCTCCATCCCGCCTCTATCTCTATTCCCCAAATATAATTATATTTATATATTATTAATATTAATTTTATTTATAATGTTTTATCTTATCGATTATAAAAACTAAACCCTTAAGTCTTCATAGTTTTACTTGTCCTCATTCTTTATTTTAGAAATCAGGAATTTATGTTATTTTAGTTATTGGTTATTTTAAGTAATTTATTTTTAAAAAAAATTATTAATAACTATAAAATGAGAAACCCGATTCACCGCGGGGACGTCTGTTCCCCGAACAGGGATTCTCCATCCACGTACCAGATCTCTAAAGCAGGGAATGATACATGAATAATATTTGGGATGAAATTTTGGGACGGGGATGGTATATCCAATACCAGCCCCATCTGGATATACCATCCCCATCCCAGCCCATTGTCACGTCTAATTTTAGGAAAAAAGATCCAAATGGTAATGTAGATACTCTTGGTGTGTGAGGTTCAACCAAATATATATGTACCAGAGATGGTCCTAGAGCTTGGAAGGAACGGGCGAGGACGTTGTGTGTCCATCAAGGATTGATATGATATCCATTATTGGTTGTGGGAGTAAATTATTGGAAATGAATTCTTATACAGTATTTGACTTATAAGATGGTTGAAAGTTTAATGGCTTTCTAAAAGTGTTTGGTAATATTTTTTTTCTTAAAAAAGATCTTATAAGCCGATAAAATAAGATGTTATGATCTTATAAGCTCTTCTTAGAAAAAGTTGAAGATCTCTCACTTTATTTTCAAAATAAGATCTTATTTTAACAATATATTTTCATCCACTTTGTCCATTTTAATTACAAAAATGTAATTGCTAACAACTTATACGCTTTTTCATCTTATTTTATCCAAACATTTCAAACTCTTATTTTAGAAATAAGATCTAACATCTTATAAGTTCTAAAAATATCTTACAAAATGTATAAGCTTATAAGATCTTTTAAATATATTTAGCCAAACACCCTCGAAATAACATGGTTCCGTTAAAAAGAAGAGAGAGAGAGAGAGAAAATAATAAACTAGGTAACTATTCTGCAAATACGAGAACTAGCTGTCATGAGAACCTGCTATGCCAAATCTCACTTTGGAGGCAACACTAGTGTATTTTCGTAGCACAATGAAAATTTTTTAATATCTAATTACTCACAAGAGTGCAAACTGCAAAGTAAGACAAATGAATTTCGGGGTCTCTGATATATACAGGTAAGACAATCGTGCAGCGAACATGCTTTCGAAAGCCATAGATGAATTATAGCGGAGTACAGTACCAGACTTCTTAGTGGTTATGTTGCTTAGGATATGTCTCCATTGTATCATATTGGTTTTTATGATTTTAATTTGGGTTGACATGTTATTGTTGTTTTTGCTTTTATTCAATTACTTTTTCTTCATCAAAAATTTTCCTATCCTAGATTTTACTTTGGTAAGTTTTAAGGAGGCTTCACTGCTTAATTAGCTAGCTGGTCGGAATGTGACTTGCAATACTTTTTCTTCTTTTTATACAATTCACATTTATCTAAAAAAACAAGTTGATATTCTGTATGACTGTATGTGAATAGAAAAAAAAAACACTTTTTGGTTTCTTATTTCTCAATAAAATCCTATAAACAAAAAAAAAAAAAATCCTAATTAACTAATGATCCATAAGTATATGTTTGATTCTCATCTTCATTAAATTTGAGGAAAAAATATCAAAAAGTTAAAAAAAACATTCGGTCTTTGTTTTAGCCTTTTTGGCCAATTGAAAACATTTTTTAACCATCTTTTTCTAACACACCATTTTTAGTCATTTTGGGGTGTGAAATGACATAACTGCCCTTTAGTAGTTTTACAACCCATTTTTCGAGTCACAACGTAACCAAACACTCGAAAAGCACACAGTAACCCCCCAAAAATTCGAAAACGGCGACTTCGACGATGGCGATCGAATTGACGACGGCGACCGCATCGACCTCATAGGTGGGGATTCCTTTTCACATCAAGAACTCGTACAAAAATCACATGTGTTTGGTAGAAAAGACCTGATTCCTCTAAACTAAAGCTCAATATTGATGGAGCTACTAGATGACTTATCAATCAAGCAGGCCTTGAAGGAGTTCCTAGATATTACAATGGCCACATTTTTGTGGGTATTTTATGGGAAGGTTAACAATTGTGAGGATAGTATTCTAGCAGAATGTTGGACACTGGAAAAAGGTTGGAGTTCTTACACTAATTTGATATTCATGAGCTGTGTATGGAATCAGATTCTCAACTACTAATTTATATTCTTTCTAACTTCCAATTTGGAAATTGGAAATGGCAATCGACTCTTACCAGAATCAGTAATAGGTTGTGTGGCACAATAATTACCTTTTCACATACTCTTCGGGAAGGAAATTATAGGGAGTCATATTTAGATGAGGTTTATCTAGAAACCTCTCCCATTAGGACTCTAATTGGGATATGGGATTGAAATATATATTGATATCTCTCCCTACAATATCAGAACAATTAAAAATACTGTCCCCTACGAGAAAGAAAATAATCTCCCTCCTAAAATTTCTCTCTACTATTTTCTTTTTGGAGTATCACCAAAGTTCTCGAAGGGTTTAAGGTGTGCACATCAGAGTAACACCAACGAGAAAGGCAGTTCATGATCTTGTTCCTGGTTCAACCAATCTGCGGGGTTCGTTCGTTGTTTGGAGTTCAACAAAGAGAAGGCTTGTAGATGGTTAATAATAGATCAAAAAGAGGCTTGTAGATGGGCTCAATTCTGGATACTTGAATCGACAGTTCTACTGCAAATAGGTATACTCGATCCACCTTATATGTACAAATATGTGATTTAAGTTTTGACCCATATTTACTAACCAAAATAAGGTGGCAAATATGTTTGCAGCTCTTGGATGCCATAAAAATTATGTATAGTAGATATCTTTAGTTAACATCCCTTATTACATTCAATCCCTAGCTAGATTATATCAACTTCAACTTCCCTCATTTAGAACAAAAATTTGTAAATAATTGTCTTAATACATTTAGTTTTTAACACCTTATACAAGATCTGAACTATGTACCAAATTTACTTATATAATCGACAGGCTGGAGATATCGTCTTAATCCCCCACTCATATTGGGTGATTCATTCATAAAAAAAAATTATATAAAGATTGAATACAATACTTACTTAAAATATTCACAATAGAAAAATTATATTTGAATACGATGATACTCTCATATTATAATTATATGATCTGATCATTGTCGGCAAATTTGCATGTAAATTGGCGTCATGTGCATGTGGAGCCAAAATGGTTTAAGGTATATACAGTAAATTTACTAGCATAAACGTTGTTAAGTATATTAATTAAAAACTAATCCACTTTCTTTATGGCCGACACTATAGTTTTTTTACTAGAAAAATAATTTCATTAATTAATTCAAACTAGCAATACATCAATATAAGATACAAACAAATCTTTTAAGAACCATACAAGATGAAACTATGAAAGATTCATAGTCTAGCTAGGTTAATAATAAAAATCGGCTTAAAGATTATATTTTTAAAAATTCTATAGTGCCTAGAATACCCGTGATTCCAGATCTGCAATTTGTCAAAGACCATAATCTGATTTATTATCTCTATCTATTGGATCAAAAACTTGCTTGTCTGAATTTTCCAAACAAGAGAAAACACGACACCAAAATGTTGATACACCAAGTGCCGCACCAAATGGTGAAATCACAAACCAGAAAAAACAAACAAACATTCCAGATTTATGTGGGAAAACCACTTATTCAGAAAATAAATTGACAAAAAAGACGTAGATGGGGTGATTTTAGGCTAAAAATTACCCCTTAACAGTGAAGAACAAGAAGAGAAGTAAAGGAAAGAGAGAGTTTGAACGAAATGAGGCTAAGGTGAAAAGAAACGTAACTAACTTTGTTCGGGGAATAAATTTCCTTTTGTTATTAATATGTAATTTGATTTATATTTTTATTTAATCACATTAATTACCTATTAATTAGTAGGCTACAGATGGAATAACCTGGCCCACAGAGTCTGGATCCGGCCCACGAGCCATTTTCTCCTATGCGGCCCATAGGCCCGCCACCCAGGTATATAAAGGTCCATCCTCTTCATATGTAAGTCATAACCACTATTATTCTCATAATATCTTATAATCCAATTAACTCATATTCAGTATTCATTTACTGTCTACTATTCTTTTCCATTAATCGTGTTGACTTGAGCGTCGGAGGAGCCTCCTTGGGACTCCCACACGGTCCGTCTAACATTTACTGGTGTTGTAGGCAAGTTCCTAGTAAAAGACTTCCAGCTTTGGGGAGAAGAAGGATTGGGCTATTTCAGAAACCTTGACTTGGAGTGATTTGCCCGAAAAAAGCAACATCATTTTGGCGCCATGTGTGGGAACAACCAAAGGATCTCAAGTACGTGGAGCTAGATCCCAAGCCATTGGCCACGAAGTCAGAGACCAGCAAGAATAATGACCACTTAGAAGACGAGGGGCCAGCCCCCCTCTTCCTGGAGGAGTGTCGCCTCAGCCAAGATAAGCTGAGGTGTGTCGCCCCCTCCTCCTGTGAGTGCTCCACCCACTGAAGATGTTTTCCTAACCTAGAAGCCCTCCAAGCCCTATTTGGATGTTGCTTTCGCCGAAATGCTCTATGGCATCAGGCTGCGGCGAGAGCTGCAGAAAACCGCCTAGGCTTCGTCCGCCACTGAAGACCTTTATTTGGAAGGTCAGGGAGAAAGAGATGAAGGACACAGTTAGAATCATGAAGAGCTGCCGCTAGCTAAAGAGTCCCAAATGGTACAAGCCAACCATGCCAACTCGCAGACTATCGTCCTGATGAAGAGGAGTCTATTGGCCCCTGTCATCCTAATCGAGCCATTACCCATGGGTATCAAAACCTCAAACTTACTGAAATATGATGGAAGTGGAGATTCCCAAGAGCCCTTAGACAATTTCTATGCAAAAATGGATCTCTATGACAATGGACGCTCATACTTTGGTGTTTTCGCACGATCGACCAAGCGAGCACTAATTTGGTTAAATTAGCTCGGTGGGATCAATCTCTAGGATGGATAAGATTTCTTGAAGCTTTCATGCAATAGTTCTCCATCATCGAAAGTGTCCTGCACCATCGCCGCCTCTTCCAAGTAATCCGAAGGAAGGGGCTCTGGGAATTCATGAAGCGGTTCATGGAAGCCGTTAATAAAGTCGACAATGTCCAACATGAGACTTCAGCCAAAATCTTATAGCAAAACATATGTCAAGGACAATTGAAGGAGTTTTTAGCCAGGAAACTTCCCCTCAATTTGGAGGAGTTGTTGAGTCAAGTAGAGAAGCACATCCGGTGGAATAGTCCACCAACCGGAGCCCAACACTAAGCGAGTCCGGGAGGATGATAGGAATCAATCCTAGAGCGGTCAAAGGAAATAGTATGGGCCTAGCTTCACCCCACTGAATGTAAAAATCGCAGAAGTATTGGAAGCCGCCCAGAAGAGGGGGATCATCGGTATGCCTCAACCATTAAAGAATAACCCCACGAGAGCACGGTCCAATCTATACTGCCGCTACCATATGGATCAAGAACACTATAGAAGATTGTTACATACTGAAAAGAGAAATTGAGCGACTAATTCAAAAGGGCTACCTGAAGGATTATGCAGATCAGAGTAGATTCCGCCATGACCCGATGCCACGTGAAGAATAACCCCCACGGAATCAGCGTCTCTCGGGTCCCCATGGAGATGAAAAACATGGTACTCATGTAGCCGGAGTCATCAATGTGATCTTCGGAGACTAGAAATGAAAGATGCCAGGAGTGCCCTCCGGGAATGTAGCAAGGAGCGAAGAGGACTCCCTGAAGAAACCCCCTCCAAGAGAAGAATTGTGGAATTGCCTCAGGCCAAGAGCATGCCCATCACATTTAGCACTAAGGACTACATCCCGGTAACCTAGGTCCATCCCGATGCCATTGTCATCTCTATCATGTTGGCAAACTTTGTGGTCCAAAAGGTCTTAGTGGACACCGACAACGCAGTGGATGTTATATTCCGGGAGTTGTTCAATAAGATGAAAATTGTGCCATCACAAGTCATCTCGCCGCACCCCTAATGGCTTTATATGAGAAGTGATCAAGTCCATTGGCAAGATCAAGTTACCACTTAATTGGGGATGGACGCCCCATAGCATATCACGGAGATTATCCGCTCTCTAGCGACATTCGTATTTTTACTTGCTTTCAATTTATTTTTGCCTCAAAAGCGCTAAACATTATTTTTTTCAGCTCATTTCCGCCCACGAGGCATAAAACTTTGTTGCTTTATTAATAATAAATAAATTACTTTCACTTCTCTGCCATGCTACTGGCATGTAGTTAATTGCCGAATATGACCACGATCGATAACCATTCGGGTACTCTACTCAACAAACCTTCTCGGGGGCACCTGGAGGGAAGGGGTTCCCTCACTGGAGGGGAGCGGTCCTCGTAATTAAACCTTCTCTAGCGCTCCCGGAGGGAAGGGGCTCCCTCACAGGGGGTTATTGTAAAATTAACCTCCTCAGGTGCTCCCAGAGGGGAGGGGCTCCCTCACGGAGGGGAAGGGGTCCTTGTAAACTAAACCTCCTCCGGTGCTCCCAGAGGGGAGGGGCTCCCTTACGGGGAGGTCCTCATAGACTTTACCTCTTCTGGTGCTCCCGAAATGGAGGGGCTCCCTCACGGAGGGGAAGGGGTCCTTGTAAACTAAACCTCCTCCGGTGCTCCCAGAGGGGAGGGGCTCCCACACGGGGGAGAGAGGGGGGATGGAAGGATGGTCCTTGTAAAATTTCCCCTTCCAACGCTTCCTGAGGGGAGGGGCTCCCTCACGAGGGTCTTCGTTGATTTCCATTCCTCACAAACATATTTCACATAAATGTGCAATGAAAAGAAGACAAAAATGTTAATACATGCGCTAATTAATACACAGCCAAACGAATGATAGAAACAAGAGCTCCGAAAAAGGGACCTCCTGAGCTCCTGAAGGGCGCACCCAGAAGGTCGCCCTCTGACCTCCATACAAACATCGCCGGCCATTCCAGGAAGAACTAAGGTTTCTCCCAGGGAATGATCCATCTCCATAGAAAACATGAACAAGTTCCCACACACAAGGAATCACATGCAAATACTCTGAGTGAAGTGCAAACATGCATGAGGAAAAACATGAACATAAGCATAAAGGAAAAGTGACAGAGCAACATCCGGCCCCTCAGAGGCAATGAAATATCTCAGAAGAATAAAAGAAAAAATATACAATTGCAGAAAGCAAACTCTAAACATGTGGACTAAAAACAACGGTCGTCCAGGCCGGACAAACTATCGCTAATCAATCATGGGGGCTCTGTTCACTTGGTTTTATACCATTAATTTGGGCTTCCGAGACGAGAGTTTTGTGTTGTTTTTGAGTATTTTGAGTCATTTTTGTTATATCTCATAGGTTAGGTATTAATTTCCATTATTTCGAGTCATTTGAGTGGCCAAGCCATGTTGAGGGCCAATTATATTGAGTCTAGAGTCATTGTAATGAGTCGTGTGTTAAAAGAAGAAAGGATGATCAAACAACGAGAGATTGATTTGAAGAAATGCCCAAACGCGTATGAATTTTCCATCACTGGCAGGGTTTAGTGTTTTGGCCATAACTCTCTCTACAAAATTGATATTAAGCTGATTCAAGTGGGTTTGGAAAGTGAAGAGAGAGGGCTACAACTCTTATGAAGACACCGAAAGCAAATTCGGACGTTTGGATGGCGTTACAGCGCGAAAAAGAGGTGCTGCAGCGCGACATCGGCGCCGTAGCGCCCAAAACAGACGCCGCAACACTCGGGAGTGTTCTACGGGCGCTGCAGCTCCCCCTCCTTGGTGCTGCAGCGCCTGGTACAGAAATTGGGCAGTCTAAATTTGTGTTTTGGCGCTGCAGCGCCCGTGGGCGGACAAAACAATGAAACTCCGATTTTTGGATCTAAAAGAAGGGTACTATAAATAGATACATGGGAGGCTTGATCTAGGGCATGGAGGACACTTGGGGATGAAAACCAACACCACCAAGACACAAGGAAAGAGTTGGGAAAGAAGATTTAAGACATTTATCATCTAGAAATAGATAAGATTCTTCTTTAATCTCTTTAATTCCTTCTTTGTTGTTTCTTGTATATCATTTGAGATGCATTCTCATTTGATTATGGGTATTTGTATTTTCATCATGAGCTAAACTTTATAATTCTAGAGGAATGATGTAATCTATGTTTGAACTTATATTTTGATATTGTGGTTTGTCAATCTAGATTTCCCAATCTATTTGTGCTATTTGGATTTATTGCTTCTAAATTACTTGATCAATAATTTAGAGTGTTTGGTGTATTTGATTTGACACTTGAGAGAGGTAATTGAATACATGGTCTTGAAATAGCATAATCTAGGATTTCATAGAATTGAGAGATTTGTGAATCCTTTGAAGTCATCAACCAAGATTCATAGTTTTTATTGAGATTTCAATTGGTGATTTTTACAGAGATATTGATTTCCCAATTGTGATCTAAAATCATTTGGCACTCGAGAGAGGAAATGATTATTGTAGAAATCTTGACTTATAAATTGGTAATTTGTTATTGATATACCATATTGATAATATAAGGGAAAACTAGATTCATCACACCTCTAGAATTCATTCTCCCATAGAGTTAAATGTTTATATTTTGATTAGTTATATCTAGGTATTTTTATTTATAAATTGAGACATCCACCTATTATTGATCTGTCAAATATAGCATAGGTAATTTATACTTGGTACTTATACACGCATTCCCTGTGGATACGACAACTCTACTCATATCACTATATTAAAACTTGACACCGTAGACTTGCGGGTAGAAAAATCTCTAACAGGCTCCATCATTTTATGCAACATTGGCACCACGCGTCTCACCCTCATCACCACCGACCAGACCATCGGCTCCCTTGGAAAGATCCTGCAAGGCCTCGTTCTCTCCCTCATCCTCCTCGTCGGAGACTCCGATTAAAAAAAAACATTACGACTCATGGAATACCTTCCCACTCTGTCGTGTGCATCAGCTTCTGGCAATGGCGGACCACTCTATCGAAGTAGGTGGAAGACTCCCTCAATAAATCCGAGCGATAATCCAATGAAGCCTTATAGGCATTCACCTAGCCAGACCTCTCTCTGTCCAACAATTACGCACCGGAAGAAGACTGAAGAAACACCTCGCCCGTCTTCGCCACATGCTCAAGCTGAGCCTTCGTCCAATCATACTCCTGAGAGAAGTCAGACATCTGACCCTCGTTCCGATAGGCACGCTCCTTGAGGTTCTTCACCTCACTAAGAAGATGGTGGTTTTTCGCCTCCACCACCTCACCTCGATGGCTCGATCCGTCGTGAGGTTCAAGTCCTACATCAACTTCTGCATAAGTCTTACTGAATGAAAGGAAACAAGAATGAAGTATAAAACGTAAAATAACTGCGAAGCTTAACCTATCAGTGTCTCCGCAAAGGTGAGTCTCCATCTCCTTGAAGGACAATGACAAGCGCAGATCGATCATCGCCCAACAATGCTCCCTAATGCTAGTATACCCCATACCCGAACCAGAAAGTCCCAATGGGACTAAATCCCATCACGACGGTTCACGCTGCCAAAAGAGAGAACTCATGAGCCAATGGTCCCAAAAGTAACATCGCCGAGCGCAGTTCTTCGCCTCTTCTCGTTGAAAGAGTCGGGAGGATTTTATGAAGCATATATACAACATCAAAGACGGTCCCCGGATGGAACCCGAATCTTTGGTCAACATCCGACTGCGAGGACGTGACTGCGCCGCCATCTCCACAGGGTGGGCGCTCGAGTTCCCCCAGCCAGACGCCCCTTGCCCTTCTCATTCTCCTTCTTCTTGAAGGTCATCAACTCAAGCAATGTTGTAACTCTCCTTTCTTGAGGAGCAAACAAGATACAATATCAAAAACGAAGCTTGATTAAGCATGCGAGCAAAGATAAAGAGCAAAGCAAGAAAGTAAATACTCCTCGCACCCAAAACTCTCTAACATCCAAAAGACTCTTAAACAACCCCTTCGATCTATAGATCTCCGATATCTCTTTACGTGAAGCAGCAGTACCACGTGTCGACTTGGCCTCTAAAATCCACTCAGGGGGAAGCTCCCAACCATTACTCCTCACAAAGAAGAAATCCTTCTTTGACCCCACCAAGAGAAGGAAGCCTGTGGAGAAACTTGACGGGAGCAAGGAAAGTAATGAAAGAAGGTATCTACTTCTTAGCATAGAAAAGAGAATGGAATCCGTCTATAGTAACGGACATATCCAGCTTTCGCATAGCATACTCATATCCCTATATGCATGCATAAGCCTGGGGAACCACTTGTACGACACATGCCTCTACCGATCCAAGGATTACCGCAAGGAAATTATCCAGAGAAATGGTGAAGCCAACATGAAAGTTATATAAATACACCATGATAAAGCGATCGGGCGGATGAGTGAGTCAGTTCTCCGACCTCGCAGCCAACATGCGAAACTCCAAGGGGAGCCCTAACTACTCCCTCAATCTGTGAATACATCAGGAGGTGACTTTAGTAGCTAACTCTCCCGGGATAACAACTCGACACCCGGGTGAAGGTCTATGCTGATACTTTAGGGCTCTTCCGGACTTTCACCCTCGGACTCCTTATCGGGAACCTCCTCACTCGAGCACGAATCTGACTGAATCTCTACAACTCCCTAACCATCCAAATATAGCTCCAGAGCTAGAGGGGGAATATCAAAGCACACAGGCAAATGCAGAAATAGAATGACGGAACCGAAAACCAATCAGCCGGTGACACCCGAACCTCGAGCGGAAATGACATAAAGCCGAGATCTGAAACCCGACTCAAAATATAAGAGAACTCTTGAGAAACGGTGAAACACACGAGAATGGATAGACTGGGGCTAGGAATGCCCACTAAAGCATGTCTTCCCCAAGACTGCAGGGCACGCGAGCGTGCCTTTGGAGGGCGCCCTTACCCATGGTGGGAGAGGAGCTTCTAAGTGTCCTCCCCCGGCTCTCAGGATCTCCTCTCTCTCCTTACTATTTGGTTCATCCCACTTCTCACTCCAACCTCACTCCAACTCTCCATAGACATCCTCCTCAACTCTCAAGAAAATTTCACTAAGTAATCTACCAAGCAAGAAGATTAAAAATTGAAGAAGAGTAGAGAGATAAATATTACCTTTGGGAGACATGGTCAAAGCTGTCTTCCCAAGCTTGTCCTTGTGTAATTTGACCAAGGAATCTCAAGACAAGACAAGTCAAACACAATATCAGTTTAGCTCAAGACTACTCCATATTTTCAGAAGACTAGAGTTGAGGGGCTTATTTTGGGGGAAACAATATGTCCTTTTATTATTAATATATAATTCGATTTATATATTGATTTAATCCCATTAATTATTTATTAATTAGTGCGCTACAGATGGAATAACCCGACCCACGAGGTTCAGATCCGGGCCACGAGCCATTTTCTCTTACGCGGCCCATAAGCCTACCACCCAGGTATATAAAGGTCCCCATCTTCATTTGTAAGTCATAACCTCTATTATTCTCATAATATCTCATAATCTCAATTAACTCATATTCAGTATTTATTTACAGTTTATTATTCTTTCTCGTTCACCGTGTTAACTTCATGAGCGTCGGAAGGGCCTCCCTATGACACCTCCAGGATCCGTCTAATGTTTACTGATATTGCATGCAAGTTCCCAGTAGAAGACTTCCAACTTTGGGAAGAAAATACTTGAACTATTTCAGAATTTTTAATTTGGAGTGATCTGGCGAAAGCATCAAACTTAAAAAAATCATTCTAAATTATTGGTAGACATGTGGCCCGCATTATAGTACCAAGCTAATTAAAATATGTGGTATAGTAACAATAGTATGTTAATAGTTTACTAAGCTTAGCTCATGATTGAATAATAAACACGTTATACTCCTTCATATATATATATATATATATATATATATATATTTATATAGGGAGAGGGTTATATGAGACCACCTCATAGGGTAAGTCTATAGGGACCAATCTTAGCCACATATCTAGATTTTTCAATGGTTGTGATTTTAGATGTAAACCTGCAGATTACACGCTGGAAAATAAGGGGAGGGGCAAATTTGTAACCCCACAAAATTCCCCAACAAACACGGATTTTGTTACCTTTTATAATCATCTTCTCCAAATCGATCCAGCAAAATCAGCATGACATACATATCTCTTCCTTCTTCTTCATTGAACGCTTCTCATGAAATAAACTCACTACTGTGAGAAATCATTAATCATCCTTCTTCTTCAACGCGTTATTGTGTGAAAAAAGTTGCAGACAATTTGCCATAGTTTCTAGAGCTCAACTTGAGTTCGAAGTTTGCTTATGAAGATGTAGTTTGTTACTTGTGTAGATGTGTCATGATGATTTTATATACCATTAACTACATAAGCAAGTCATAAGCAAAAAATCTATACTACATAAGTAGCAATCCTATATTACATAAGCAACAAATATATACTGCGTATGCACCATGAATACATTAACTACATAAGTAAGTCATAGCAACAAACTCATACTACATAAGCAACGAATATACACTACGTATGCACCACGGATACATTAACTACATAAGCAAGTCATAAGCAACAAACTCATACTACATAAGCAACAAGTCTATATTACATAAGCAACGAATATACACTACGTATGCACCACGAATACATTAACTACATAAGCAAGTCATAAGCAACAAACCCATATTACATAAGCAATAAGCCTATACTACATAAGCAACGAATATACACTACACATGCATCACGAGATACATTAACCACATGCAAGTGCTCAAGCAACAACCCTATACTACATAAGCAACAGAGAATGTTTTTTGAAACCGAAGTATTTGGTGAGAGAGTGTGCATGAAGAGTGGGTGAAATTGCGTGAAAGAGGGAATGAAATCTTAGTAATTGATTCTAAAGTGCCAAATTACCACCCCTACTCTTTTTAATTCTTTGAAACAAAAAAAATAAACATAAAAAAGCCTAAAAATGGACCACCTAAAATTGTTGATCTATGGTTAGGATGTGTCCCCTATGACTTACCCAAAGTAGGAGGACCTATTTGATCCATATCCTATATATATATATATATATATATATATATATATATATAATATTTCAGTGTGTTGAGGAAGAACTGTTTTATGCATTTGTCGTTCAACTTGTTTGATCCTAATAAAATTTAGAATCTATATCATATTTTTTTTAATTTAATTGTTCATTGTAATTTAAGAAATTATTGTTTTAATTCTTATTCAACTCATCCAATTATTGTATCCTTTGTATTCCGCCTTTCATAACTGTGGTATTTATTATTGTATTATATACTTCAGTCCTGAGCATATGTGCTTATTTTCCTAAGAAAAGTGTAAATATCTATAGATATAATTATATAACTTATGAACTCAATAAAAAAATGACTGCTGAATAAAAAATGTTTTTAAGTACACACAATCATTGTTCGATTTAATTTACTAATTAGATTCTTTTTTTTTATGTTATTTATGTTATTTAAGAAAGTTTTTTTTTTTTTTTTTTGAGGGAATCTTTAAGAAAAGTTTTACTGTATATCATATTAGAAGCATCTTGTTTACTGAAATATACTCTTAATATACAACCGAACAATTTTTCACCACAATCACCCAAATATATGCGAAAATATATTTCAAAAATTATTACCAAACAAGTTTACACTACAATCACGCAAATTTATATAAAAAATACACTTTAAAAACTATAATCAAACATATTTTCATTTTCATTACATATCATAACAGATTTTCAGATAATAAACCAGACATATTTTTATTTTTTACACGAAAATCAATAACTTCTAAAAATTTATTTCCAAACATTAGAAACTAGAAATTGGACTTGAAAGTGAGGTTTTTACTTTTCAATAAAAGAATCAAATAGCCAGCCATTTTCTATATAAGATCAAGGACACCCTTCTTATTTATCACACAAATTTGTCCCTCCTTGCTTGGAAACCATTATTACCAATCCTCCTATCCAAACCCCACATTGCCTCCCAATGATGGCAACTTTCACAGTAATTCCCAAAAAACCAGAACTCATTGTCCCTGCAAAATCAACTCCTCATGAAATCAAATTAGTATCTGACATAGATGATCAAGATAGCTTTAGATGCCATTATCCCATGATCATGTTTTACAAGAACAATCCTTCTACGGAAGGATTAATGGATCCTGCCAAGGTCATAAGAGAAGCACTTGCTAAAACGCTTGTTTATTACTACCCTTTTGCTGGTAGGCTCGTACAAGGGCCTGATAATTATAAACTCATGGTGGATTGCACGGCGGAAGGAGTGGTTTTCTTGGAGGCCGACGCCGATGTCGAAATCGAGCAGCTCGGTGACACGGTCCAGCCGCCTTGCCGGTACCCGGAATTGCTTCTGTGTGATGTTCCAGGCTCTGATGGGATGCTTGGTTGTCCATTGATGTTGGTTCAGGTACATTTTTTACTCAAAACCACTACGGTAATATTAATTTATCAAGTACATTTAATCAAACTATTTCATACAAAATGTTCCTGATTATATTCTCTAATGACGATTGTGCAAGGGCGGAGCCAAGAATAAATTTGAGATAGACCGATACACGAAAATGGGTGGGCCGGATAAGAAAATCATATAAATTATAAAAAAAAATAAAGAAAAATTCAAGTGTAAACATTTGAGATTTGAATATTTATCAAGTTTTTAGTTTATTATAGTTTAAACATTGATTTTTTTTGTAGTTTGACTTACTATATTTGTACTTTAAGTATAAAAATATAATTACATATATATAGATATGCCGTATTCATATCCTTAAAATTTTAAAATATTTCGTATTATCGTATCTATGTTGAGTCGTACTGTATCGTACCATACCCATATTAGTGCTTCATAAACACCATTTGTGATGTGTGTTGTGATGGTACATGACCTCACATCTTGTGCGTGTGTAAGGTTGAAATTTCTCCCTTTGCTTTCGTATTTCTTTCTCTTTTTCCTTGGATAGGAGCCATGACGGATCCACGAATTAGTAGTAGGGTGAGCTAAGAAGTAAAATTTAACTACAAATATATATATATATATATATATATATATAACAAAGATTGTTTTAATATCTTTTGAAGTTGTGCTCGACACTTCAAAGCATAAAATTCATCAATAAACTAATTCATAAAGTCATGTCACTCGCTAAGTGGCTATATTCTTGACATGCACTTGGGATTAAATCTTTGCTTAAGAAAATGTTGTTGTTTGGATGCAACATAAGAAACTGTTTCTCCACGGTTTCGGTTTCGGTTTCGGTTTGGAACCCAGTTTCTCCACTGTTTCGGCCGGAACCATTTGTTTATTTTTAGATAATTGTTTTATTTTTTAAAAATAGTTTATGAATTTCAGTTACAAAAGAAACGAAAAAGGAAAAAAAAGACTTGGAGTTAATATTCAATTAAGTTTTGTATTTAATATTATAATAATATTAAACTATATATATATATATACTATTAGAGTATAAACGAATCAAAGTTCACGTAGTTTGCTTACAACATTTGGTTTAAAATGTGTCTCATATAGTTACGAAGATAAAATATTATAATAAACATTTAACATTTCTTCTAGCATATTTTAACCAAAAACATAAAAATTGTTGGTTTTAACCTTGAAACCGACGGTTTTAATTGCCGGTTCTACCACGGTTCCATAAACAGTTCTAACCGACGTTTAAAACTATCGGTTCCACGGTTTTTTAGACCAAGGAACCGGAACCAAAATCAGTTTACACGGTTCCGATTCCAGTTTTGGAACCGTTGACCGGTCAATGGTTCCAAACCATTGACCACGGTTCCAGTTCTAATTTGAAATCCAATATTTGTTCCATTTGCCAACCCCTACCTTCTTGGAATGGCTTTAAGATTTTAGCTAACAATGTTTATAATTGCAATTTACCACAATTTACCACTTCAAAAATATCAATTATAATTTCAAATAGAACTATAATTTAGTATGTAGTAATTCACTAAAATATCAACAGACAATAAGATATATAATAGCAACAAATTAACTAATACAATGAAGACTTAAAATAATCATTTCATTATTCATTAATATCTAAATAAATTACTTTGTATCTTCAATAGAGAAAAAAGACAATCCATTAAAAGATATGCATATTTTATCCTACCCAAGAAGCAGATAATGACAACAAAGTAATTAATACAAGAAAAAATTATAAGAATAAAGAAAACAGAACAAGAAAATTTCAATTTACCGACAGAATTTATCGAAAAAAATGATTATGTCACTAAATTTTACAGTTACCTACATAATAAAAAATATTATTTTTCTCAAGTTATCTTGTGAGTTTTAAAATGTGTGGAAACTTGTGCAGGTACTTACCAAATAGTGATTTTAGATATCTAGGTAAATATTTACCTGCAATGATTTTATTTTACGTACAACGATTTTACATACACTTTACAATTATCGTAATACTTAGCTATAAATTTTTTTGTAAGTAAACTGAATTTTTGTTGTAGTGAAATTATACATCGATCACAAAAATTTGATTAATTATGAGGAAGAAGCATTAAGCTGTGACATTTTGGTGCTGCCCGTGAGGTGTTCTCCATTCAATTGGAAATTGGAAATTGGAAAAGTGGTTTTGTTTTATTACTTATTTTAAGACCATTAAATTTAAAACTTAAACAAACTTTTTATTAAATAAGAGGTAGTTGATTTGGACAATTGGATTTAGTGTGTTGGGCTCGGTGCAAAAAATATGAGAAATTAAAGTAGGTGGTGGGTGGGCTGAATTTTTAGTGGGCTGGGGCCTAAGCTTAATCTATAAAACCAACGTAGCACAAATATATATGGGCTTCTTGATGTTTTCACTGGGCTAAAGCCCAATACTGCCCTCTTTATGCTCTGTCACTGGATAGGAGCTTCCTCCCACCCAATCCCCACCCCCTCTCCCCCCAAACAGAAAAAAAGGTTACAGGTGTTCGTATGAGTAAGTTTAAAGAAAATTATTGTTTTTTAAACCACACGGACCTCCTATTTTATTTTTTGTTTCATTTGATGTTTAAAATCAAGTAAAAAAATCTGAATTGCCTCTAAACAATCTAAATTCAGGTAACTCGCTTTAATTGTGGAGGATTCGTCTTAGCCATTCGGTTCAACCACATAATAAGCGATGCACTCGGCTCAATACAATTTGTAAATGCTATGAGTGAGATGGCAAAAGGCGCATCAACTCCTTCGATACTACCTGTTTGGAGAAGGGAGCTCTTAACTGCAAGACATCCACCATGTGTCACACACACGTATACTGAATACGATATACATAACAAAATTGCCAATATCCCATATACTATGGATGACATGAATAACTTAGTAAGAAGATCATTTTCTTTTGGCTCTCAAGAAATCGAAGCAATTCGCAAAAATCTGCCCCCGGAAATTCGTTCAAGCTCCAAGTTTGATTTAATTGCAGCGTGCTTGTGGAGATCACGCACAAGGGCACTACAATTCGACCCTGATGATAACGTGCGAGTCACGTGCATGGTTAATGTGCGCGGTAAAAATTTGCTAGACTTGCCTTTGGGATATTATGCAAATGCAATAATATGTCCGGCGAAAGTCTCAAAGGCAAAAACATTGTGTGCCAGCCCATTAGGGTATGCAATGAGGCTAGTGAAAGAAGCAAGAAGACAAGCCACGATAGATTATTCGAGATCAACGATCGATTTTATTGCTACAAATCCAGGAGCTAAACTTATTAGTCCGTGGAATTTTATTGTATCAGATGCATCTAAAGTGGGATTTGATGAGGTTGATTTTGGGTGGGGGAAGCCAATATATGGAGGAACAATGTATGGTGGCACCTTTAATAATATTGTGTTGGCTCGTTATTGCAATAGGAAAGGGGAGGAGGTGATGGTGGCGCCGATGATCTTGCCTGCTGCAGCAATGGAGAGGTTTGAGATTGAACTGAGGAGATTAATTTGGGAGCCAACTGAAAATTCCTATAGTCCCATTATTGTTCTTTCTAAAATCTAAATTAAAATAACATCCTAGTTATTGTTCCTCTAGAAATAGATGCCTTTCATTTAAATTGCGACTTTAAATTATTTTTTCGTTGTTTCTTTTTTCTAAAGTTTAGCATTATTTTTTTTTTGCTACCTGATCGACTTGTGATCATGACTTTTTTCTTTTTTTTTATATATTTTCATTTATTCGAAAAAAAATTACAAAATGCATCCTCAAGAGTTCTCAAGTAGGGATATTTGTTAGGTAAATACAAATCTCAAGGGGGGTAATTGTAAATTTGAAAAATAAATCGAGATTTTTGTAATTAGGCTAAACATTAGGGATAACTTTTATAAGTATCACATAAAAATATTGAGTATATCAATTTGGTTATTAAATATTAGGCCCTTGGCTCACACCTACCACTAGCATAGCATAGGATTTGCCTTGAAGCTAAGAACAAATAATGTCCCTGCCAAACAACATAAGTGGTTATTCAATATGGTATTTCACAAAAAGTTGTCGAATAAAGTCTGTTAATATGTACTAATACAGTATATGCACAAGTCAACTGGACTACTTCACCAGGATTGCATTTGGATGAGAGGATTTAGATTTGGGGAGGGAATTTAGGAAATGATTTCAAATGACTCTAAATAGAAAAGATTTGAAATCCTCCAAAATGACTCCAAAAATAGCTTCCAAGGATTTGAAATCCATTATAGAATGACTCTATCCAAACAACCTCAATGGATTTCTTATTAAATGCATAGCTCAAAACCTTCGATCCAAATGAAGCCTAGGTAAATTTTGAACAGTCCATAATCTAAAAGGTAAGAGTATTACTTAACACCAGCTGATTAGTATCTAATAATGCATTTTTTTATTGTCACACTTCATATGAAATATTCCAATTTTATTATCATCATACATTCATCATACACACATAGATAGCAGAGTTGATCGAATAGGAAAAAATTAAGAAAATGAAACATCAATTTTATTCAATGTCTCTTATTTCTAAAGCATGGACAACATACTGATAATTGATCCAGCACACAGAGGACCAAATCTGCAATATCGGGCCAGGGAAACATTCCAGATCTTGAAATGCAACAATGGCGAAGTGCCATGGCATTTGCTGCGAAAGTGGTTTGTATACTCATTCACGGTAAACAAATGGTACTTTGGAGGATTTTCGTCCGATAATAGCTTCTATTTGCAAATACTACCAATTTTTGATTTTCAATTATTTTTTACTTCTCATAAGATAAATCAATTTAAAAATAGCAAACACTCCCTAAGTAAGATTCAAGTCGCGAACTTTTATTGCGTGCAATCCGGAAAATAATCAGCAAAATCCTATATATGTGTTAAATGTTTGCCTGTGCCTGTTTGAAGTGTTAATTTGTTGAAAAAATGAAAACTGCTTATTTTAAACTCATGGTGTAACGACCCAAATTTATGAAATTAAAGTACTCTAAAAATATTATTATGAAAACATAAATTTATAAATTAAAGTGATCCCAATAATTATCTTAAGGAAAAAAATATAATGATAATAATAATAATAATAATAATAATAATAATATTACATCTTCCAAATTAAATATCCAACAATTATTCCAAGCTTAAATCGGAAAATTTAAAGACATAAATCCAAAATTTAGTCTGATCATAATTATTTAAAATATAAATATAGCATAATTTATTCCACCATCCACAACATTATATCTTGAGCCAGATTCCTCAACCCGAAAGTCATGATAATAATAGGGGTGAGCTTCATCTCATTCGATAAGGATATATCTGCCAATATTTAATATAACATGAAAAACATTCACACAATTACAATAATAAATTCATTAATTTCCTCTTTTTTTCCTCTGACTGGCCAGTTACTGCATATAGCATTGCGGGTTCACCCCAAAAATACGTTTGATCCCGGACCCTTTTCATAGCCCCTAGCTTATATGGATTTATTTCCTCTTGACATATATTCCAATTAATAAAATACAATCATGAAACATTAATTAAATCAAGACAAATAATATAGAAATCTCTACCTTAATAATCGCAGATACTCGATGTAGAAAAACTGAACGATAAATGTCCTAGTTCTCGATCTCTCGTTTTCTATTGTAGAGAATTGAGAAAATTGTGAAAAATACATGTGGGTTAATCATGTATTTATAGGCTAATTTTTATTTTTATTTCTATATTTTTTAAAAATCCTAAATTAACCCCTAACCCAACCCCTAAATTAATCTATAAACTAACTCCTAAATTACCCCTTATTTCTTCTTTTTTTTTGGTTATCACATTCTACTCTCCTTAAATAAAATTTCATACTCGAAATTCGATATTTTACCTGGAATTGAAAAACTTGGGTACTTGACACGAATCTCCTTTTCACGCTCCCAAGAAGCTTCATTATTGTCATGACGATTCCACTGTACTTTGATCAGAGCAATATGTTTATTTCTCAAATAATCTAGCGTTCCAAAACAACTTATGATGTTTCCTCATAAGTTAAGTCATTATTGATTGTAAGATCCTTATCATTCACGATGTGACTTGGATCGTGAACGTACTTTCTTAGCATAGAGATGTGAAAAACATTGTGCACACTTGATAGACTCGGCGGTAATGCTAGCTGATAAGCTAAATCTCCAACTTGTGTAAGGATTTCAAATGGTCCTATATATCTCAGTTTCAACTTTTCCTTTTCGCCAAATCGAATAAGACCTTTAATTGGAGCTACTTTTAGAAATACTTTTTCTCCTTTATCAAACTGTATATGTATTCTCCATCTATCACCATATGACTTTTGTCTATCTTGAGCCATCTTGATTCGATCTTGTTGATACGTGTAAAATATACGTGCATTTATGGGCTAAAAATGATATATATTTGATACATTTGCATGCATATTTAGTGTGTTTTTACTTGGTTTCCTTAGAAGAGCGTCTGCGTATTGTTGTAACTTTTTTGGAAACGAGCTTAATCGAATAAATATCGGTTGAATGACCCGGATAGAATCGACGATGCGAAGAGAAGAACAAAAACAAAGATAATAGACAAAAAAACACGTCACATGGCAGAGTCAAGTGTGGTACCACATGCCAGGTGTGGTACCGTGTGTGACATACCCGTGTGAAAAATGACATGTCCGTGTGAAAAAAAGGAAGAAATAGGGGACGAAAACAAGCCTCATGGCCGAACCATATGGGACCCACACGGGTGTGTGGAGTTGGGCTGAACAAAACCCATCTGCTTTATACTTCTTTTTAAGGATCCACTTGCATCCCAAAGGTTTGCCACCCAGTGGGAGATCAACAAACTCCCAAGTGTGATTTTGCATGATGGAATCTATCTCATTATTGATAGCTTCTTTCCAGAGAGGAGCTTCTGGACTAGATAATGCTTTTTGAATAGTTCGGGGTTCATTTTCTAACATATAAGTTAGAAAATCAGGACCAAAAGACTTAGCTACATTTGTCCTTTTACTGCGTCTTGGTTCCTCTTCATCATCACTTTGAGGTAACCTTGCAGTTTCATAAGTTCGTTTACTCGAACTTTCTTCTTTCCGTTCTTTGTTCGGAAAGATATTCTCGAAGAATCTGACATTCCTTGATTCAATGATCATACTTTCATTTATATCAGAATTGCGACTTGTGCACTAAAAAGCGATATGCATTACTATTGTTAGCATATCAATGAAAGCACAATCGATCGTCTTGGACCGATTCTAACTTGTTTCGGCTTAGGTACTTCGACTTTAGCCAAAAACCCCACACTTTGAGGTATTTATATGACGGTTTACATCCCTTCCATAACTCATATGGAGCTTCTTTTTTATCTTTGTGTGGGATCTTAGTAAGAATGTAGTTTGCAGAAAGTATGGCTTCCCACCACAAGTTTTGGGGTAAGCCAGAACTTAACAACATCGCATTCATCATCTCCTTAACATACGATTTTTGCATTCTGCAACACCATTTGATTGAGGTGAGTAAGGTGCAGTCGTTTGATGAATTATACCTGTTTCCGAGCAAAATTCTTCAAACGGAGCAACATACTCTCCGCCTCTATCACTTCGAATCATCTTAATTTTCAAATTAAGTTGATTTTCAACTTCATTCTTGTAAGTCTAAAAGCTACTAAAGCTTCATCTTTGCTTTTCAAAAGATACACATAGCAATATCTTGTGCAATCGTCTATAAACGTTATGAAGTACTTTTTCCCACCTCGAGTTTGCACAAGTTTTAAATCACACACATATGTATGAATTAACTCGAGTGATTTAGTACTTCTCGTTACCGAATGAAATGGTGCTTTGACCAACTTTGCTTCAACAAAAATTTCGCATTTGTCTTGTGAATCGGTTTTAAATGTAGGTATTAGTTCCAGATTCACTAACTTTTTAATTGTGTTGAAGTTTACTTGTCATAATCTATCATGGCATAAATTAGAACAAACCAACAAGTAAACAGAAGTAACGTTTTTATTTTTCGCCTCTTGGCGGAAAACAGACATTACAGACATCTTAAACTGGCCCTTATCAAGGTAGCCTTTACAAAGAAACTGACCATTCTTGGTCATTACAAACTTGTCAGACTCAAACACTAGTCTAAACCCGGCCTTACTAAGCAAAGGACCGGAAACCAAGTTCTTGCGGATGTCCGGGACATGCAGCACATCTACAAGCGTAAGCTCCTTTCCGGAAGTCATCTTGAGCACCACTTTCCCAAGCCCAACGATATTGGAAGTCGAAGAGTTCCCCATGAACAATTTCCTTCCATTAATCGGAGTGTAGGAGGAGAACATCTCCTTATCGGCATAAATGTGATGAGTAGCCCCGGTATCTATCCACCACTCCCTTGGGTTATGCACCATATTGGCTTCAAACACAACGGCGGTGAGATCGAGCTCCGACATGTTGATTGGAACCGACTTGTCCTCCGTCACATTAGCTTGTTGGTTGCTACCTTGATTGCCCTTTTTTGGGTGTCGGCAATCCTTCGCCATGTGGTTTGGTTTGCCACAGTTGTAGCAATTACCATTGAACTTTTTGGTCTTTCCTTTCTCTTTCCCGGAGTGCTTGCATTTCTTGCTAGTGCTCAATTCAGCAAGATTGGCCTTAGCCTCCATTTCAGACTTACTGGATTTCACATCTGATTTTCGGTTGTCTTCTTTGATCCGAAGCCGAACAATCAGATCCTCAAGCCCCATCTCTTTTCACAATGACGACAACTTTTCGATTATTGCAGCCACTTGAAAGGATTCATTCAAAATCATCCCTTTAGACACTAAGTCGTGAAGTATGATTTGAATCTCTTAAACTTGGTTGATCACCGTCTTGGTGTCAACCATCTTATACTCGAGGAATTTGCCGACAATAAATTTCTTTGTGCCGGCATCTTCCGTCTTGTACTTCTTCTCTAAAGAATCCCACAATTCCTTGGACATTTTGAACGTGCTATAGACATTGTAGTGGGTGTCGTCTAGTCCATTCAAAACGTAGTTTCGACACAGAAAATCGCTGTTATGCCAAGCATCCACAGCGATTCTCCGGTTATTGTCAACTTCTTCATCTCCAACGGCGGTAGGGGGTCGTCTTTCAGAAAACGAGACAACCCCAAGGTGGTAAGGTAGAACAACATCTTATGTTGCCAACGTTTGAAGTCGGCGCCGGAGAATTTGGGCGGCTTTTCGCTGTGAGCGGGAGGAGCAGCCATTGATGTGAACGAGATTGAAGATGATGCCATCGTCTTCAACAGAAACAAATATATTTTTTGTCTTGCGATTGTTGGTTAATGAGTGTATGGTATGGTTTCTGTTTAGGAAGAAAATGGCTAAATGTATGGCTTTAGTCGAGGCCTCGAATTCGATTCGGTCTCAGTAAGACGAAAACGCCCGTATACAAGTGCTAATGGTTACAGCGACGTCCCTAAGATACAACGACTATTTCGGTTTTGAGTTTCAAAGACTTGCAAACTCGAAACACAGCGAACAACAGAAAATATTTATGACTTTCAAGCTTCGAACGAATATTTTTCTTATCGTTTTTCATCTGCAGGGGTCGACTAATATAGGTACCAGGTGCCCCGTATGGAAAGATCACGTCTTTTGGCTCGCAAAGACACATTTTGCAATGAACAGACGCACTTTGTTCATCGGCAAGACGACTTTGACCGACGCGACGGCGTGGCGGCGGTGCGTGCGTGAAGGTTTGGCGGGGCCTTACGACCAGACGCACGGGCCGTGCAAACACTCCCAGTTGAAAATCGTTTAACTAATTAATTAATTATTTTAAAGGTATAAGGGTCTTGAAGCCCAAGCCCAAGCCCAAGCCGATCGGCTGGCGGTGGCGGCGCGCGTGTGTGCTTTGAACCAAACCAACAAGCATGTAGTTCTTCATCCCTTTAAAAACTTGGGTGTCCCCAAGGGCCCAAACCCATAAGTCCAACTTGGGATATATAAAGTGTGCAAACTTTTTATCCTTTTCCTATGTGGGATTGAGCATTTCTCCTTCCCCACATTTCCCATTTTTCGTACCATTTATTTGTATTAAGTGACTAACTTCTAGCATTAATTTCTCATTCACCCGGAATCGGTTTTGAGAAATTCCAAATGCAATTCTCATCTACTCTCTTAGTAGAATTTTTACAAATAATTTAATTCCATTTTTCACTAATAGAAACCACTTAATTATTTGGTCAAAATCGGGTTAACACCCATTTCTCAAGACCAAATTCCAACAATAATCAGATGAGTTTGGTTTGCGTAACATTAATTAATTAGTTGTTTTAATTTTTTATTTGAATAAAGAGGGCATAATCTTTTTCTTGCACCATGCCCTTAAAATATAGAAACGGCCTGCATCTAAATGATGTGTCACTTCAATCATTTCTTATTGCAAGCATGAAGCATCTGAAATGTGAACAAAAAAAGATATGTATAAGGAGCCAATTCGGAAATTAAATTATTTGAATTCAGAAGTGAGACTGCGGTGTATTGTTTTCTCCCAAACTATACAGAACAACTACCGACATCAGTAATAATTTTTAAATTATCGACAAAAGTATCATACGTATAATATTGGTCAACCGTTTATATTTTGTTGGTATTTATTAACCTAAACGATTTTAGCTGCACTTTGCAATTATGTTAATTTACCTATGGATTTTTCTGCAAGTGATTTTTACTTGTGGTGCATTTTGCAAGTTCAATCAAGAAAACTTTCAACTCCTGCAAACTCACGATTGAAATCATCCAAATAAGTGTTTAATTAAGTACGACGCATAATTACTTATGCTTAAACTATTCTCACAGTACAACAAACATCAAAGCAACAAATGGAAACACTCTAAAATTCACTTTCTCGGAACATTATTTTCAGAATTACAAGATTGAACAGAGAGTGGTGGAGATACTGCCAATGCCGAGTCCAATCTCAAATGCTCTGAATGCAACCCTCCACTTGTTCTGAAAAACATATGTAATCAGACAATGTTTCAAACACGATACACGAGAGAGGGAAAAATGAAACACGACAAGAAGAAACCAATTTACCTACCAAATAATTTGTTGGTAATTATTAAGATAATTGTAAACTGTAGTTAAAATCTTTGTAAGTAAAATCATTGTAGGTAAATGTTTATCGACAAAATCTTAAATTATCAGTAAATACCTACAATATTTATGTTGGTAATTTAAAAATTGTTGAATTGGTTGGTATAGTTTAAGAGAAAACGATACTTTTTTTATTTTGTCGATATTTTGTGGGCAACTGTAAAATTTAGTGACAAAATAATTTGTGTCGGTAAACTATAAGTTTTTTTGTAGTGATGCAATCTCATTCATGTGTAAGACATAAGAAATATCCTGAATTCTTACCATCTTGGATGCAGGAACAATTGCAGTTGAATAATTAGGCCTTGGACTTGGAGGATTTACAACATATGTATGATAAGTTGGTCCAGTATTATTGATATACAGATTGCCGTTGGAAGCTGGGACAATCGCGTTATGCGGGATTGCACTTCTAGTGCTTGTACTCCCTGTAGTCCTTGTCTGCTAGAAAAAAAATAGTATTGGTAAGGAGTTTTTTCGTAATCAAAGGGAAAACTGCAAATTGGTTTAGGGGCTAGCAAATATTAGTCATGTTAAACTTCAATTTGGTAAAAAAAAAACCCTGTAAATTTTTTAAAAAGCTCTTAATTTTTAAGTCAAATTTCCGCCGAAAACTGAATTATTAGTGGGAAAATGTCATGTAAGATGCATGCGACTTGGCTAAATTGCAATATTAGTCTTGTAGCTATGGAATGGCAATACTAGTCCTGCAGAAATCACGATTTGCAAAAAGCAATGTAATTTTCAGTAAACTCTCGGTTTAAGTTATTTGGTCGTAAAATCAAGAATTTGTCGGAATAATCCACGTGTATACATTTTTAGTCAAAATGCTTTGTGGAAACCAATTACGTTTATGTAGACATCATCTAAGTGAGTTGACGTGTTGATTGTGATTAAAATCCAGGAAATACAAACTCACTTAGATAATATACTCAAATAAGTAAAATTGATTCTCTCATCAACGGGTTTGGACGAAAATATGGATACGTTGATTTTTCTAGCAAATTTCCAATTTTCGCCAGACCAGCTGAAAATGAGAGTTTTTTTTATTATTATTGTAAGGTATTTTTTCGTTTTTGTGAATCAGGATTTCTGCGACCATTATTACCACTCTACTGTAGCTAGATAACTAAAATTGTAATTTACCGCAAAAAATGCCAAAAACATGGGCCTTGTATGGTTGTGTTTCCAACACCATTTTCTCACTTTCCAACTATTCCGAAAAATGAGTTTATGTTTGTTTCAAAAGTTTTCAGTAGAAATGAAGTCATTTTCAGTTTTCACTTTTCACTTTTTTATGGAAAATATTCTTTTGAAAACACAACCAAACAATTTTTCATTCCAATTATGCAAACCTAGGTAAAAATACACTACAATCACGCAAACCTATGTTAAAAATACATTTGAAAAACTATAACCAAACATATTCTCATATTCAAACAGAAATCCAGACAACAAACCAAACATATTCCCAATTCTCACACGAAAATCAATAAAGTTTGAAAATTCACTTTCCGACACTAGAAACTGGAAATTAGACTTGGAAATACATCCATACAAGCCCATGGTTTTCAAGATAAGAGTCGTTGCTTTAATGTTGTTAGTGATCATTGAAAAATATAAATCTTAGACATATTCAGCAGGATTAATTTTTAATCAAAAAGATTGTTCCTAGCTGATGCTGTCTCAAAAGACAACTTGCCATGTTGACATTAAAAGAACTCTCTGAATGTAAGAGACATCTTAAAAAATAGCCCCTATTGCTCCTAGCACTTCAGATCTTGTATTCTAATTTGGTATTTCATTTCGTTAAATTTCACTTCTCATACATGTCCAGCATAAACAAATAAATATATAAGGAAACATTGAGCATATTTTGTGCAATTTTGATGTGGAATCTGAAATGACTATATTATCAGATAGTTGACTTACTACCTAGCTAATAATCACCATTAATGCCGAAACTACATTGTTGCAACATCATATAAGATTAAAGTTTTCATATATTTTCTAACAATATATTTTAAGTACTTCACGTAGCAAAAGCTTTACTCCCTCCAAATAAAGATGGGGGATAATTACAAAACCTCGTGAGGTTTAGGCTAATTACAAAATAACATAGAAGGTTTCCAAAATTACGAAAAAAGCCTTCAGGTTTGTTTTCATCTTACGTTGTTCCCTTTCACAAGCAAATACCATTTCAAAAACCCTAATAACATTATAGAAATATTACAATTACCCTTTATTTTTAATAGAAAATCAACCTCAATGGGGTTTTTTGTAATTTTCAAAACAGTCCACTTCTTTTTTGGTCATTTGTTGATAATAAAAATAATTCTTAGCCATTTTTTAGTTTAGTTGTTCATTATGCTATTTTCTTCATTTTTCGAGACCGGTATATTTCTGAGAAATATACATCATCAATATTTTTCAGACATTACCGTAAATGTACAAATGTTTTTGTAGTTAGTCCATGCGCCTTTCTTTTTTTAATAATTATCCGTAAAAATGGCCTTAATACAGGAACTTTTTTGAAATTACAAGAAGACATTACCTTAGTCTGATTTACACCTGTAGCTTGAGCCAAAGCCGAATCCTTCAGGGCTTCCAGCAATGTATAGTTGTCCAAAAACTGAGTCTTTCCATAATGATTATGACTACATTTTTCAGACCGATAACAATCACGGCACAGACTAAAAGAGCTTTCAGGTCTCTTAAAGCACTCCACGCAAGAGAAAAATATTCCAGGTATAAAATTCCCACACCAATCACAGAAGGGTCGTCCACTTTTAATTATGTAGTATAAAGTCATTACTTCCCAGAAATCCAGAGTGCCATTACCATCCCTGTCGAGCTCCTTAAAGAAATAAGGATTACGCATTTGTGCATAGCCTTCTTGTCTCATGAATGACAAAAACTCGGGAAGATCGACACGTCCATCACCGTCGGTGTCTAAGGATTTGAAAAATTTATGTGCGAGGGCCTGGACTTCTGGAGATCCTGCTCGATAATGGGATTTTGCAATCCCCCTCAATTCTTCCATCTCTTGCTGTCAGCCCCACGATGAATGTTAGAATGATACTATAAAGGGATAACTACAAAAAAGTCCCTCCTGAGATTTAGCATAATTACATAAAACGTCCAATTATCTTTTAAAAATTACAAATTATTTGCTTGAGGTTTATATTTAGGGATAATATATTTAAAAAAATACCTCGAGGTTCGGGTAATTACAAAAAAAATATAGAAATTTTTAAAAATTGCAAAAAATCTCTTGATATGATATCACATTGCATTTTTCCTTTCATAAGCGAAAAACAAAATCCCTTGATATTTTAAAAAATTATAATTACCCTCTTAAAAATAAGATAGAATCAAAACTGGGGCTTTTGTTTTCCATCTCCCTGTTATTTTGTAATTAGCTCAAACCTCAGGGACATGTTTGTAGTTATCTCTTATATTTACCTAACAAAAACCTCCTCTTAAGACCTATTGGTTGAAAACAAATATCCGGAGGGTTTTGTAATTTTAAAAAATAACTGAACTTTTTTGTAATAAAAAAAATAATTTCAAAAACTTCTCTCTATTTGAACTAATAACAAAAACACCTATTACAAGAATCCTCTTGAAGTTTGGTTATATACATCTCATTTATAAGCAAAAATATTTCAAACATCTTATTTTACATAAGCAAAAATATTACAATTATCCCTTGTATTTAAGAAAGAATCAAACTGCATGGGATTATCTCTAAAAAAAAGTTGGAAAAAAAATATGGATTTTTTTTTTTTGTAATTAGGATAAATCTGAAGGGGAGTTGTTGTAATTAAAAGAATGTAGTTAGCTAAAAGATCCATAACAAGAAAATCAAAATTTGTACTTAAATTCAAACTTAATACTATCATCCACAACAAAGAATTATAACATTTTGCCGATGGATATATATTATTACCTTCTCTTGAATTTTCTGCGCATCAGTTGTACGATCTCTGAAAAGCATAAGCAGAGCATGGTGATCCAAGAAGTTGCACGACGCGTGTTGGTGTTTGAATTTCCCTCCATGGTAGCAACCGCAACAAAGATCACACGTATTGGGTACATATGCTTGACATATCAAGCAGGAAAAGTATGGGCCGACTAGCAAATCACGACAGCCATCGCATTTGGGGATTCTGACCTTCTTCTCCATGTAATAAAGAGATAAAGCTTCGTAAAAATCCAGAGTTCCATCCCCATTGGAATCGAGTTGTTTGAAGAGTTTGTCGTCGGATAACCAAGAGCTTGTACAAGCCTTGTGTTGACGTGCGTTTTGGTCAACAAGGAGAAATACGTAAAAAGATTTAACACGTGGAAATGAAAACGTGCGTAACGTATTTTTATTTCTGGCTAATTATGCCTTTCTCTGTATTTTGCCGAGCCGAAATATTGGGGTCGGTCTTTTTTACAATTTGTTGCCTCTCTCCCTTTTCTTTTTCCTGTTTCAGACTTTTTATACCCCTTTTTAGTAAGTGGGTTTACAATAGTCATCTTTGCACTAACTATTCATTAATTAATAAAATAGCTAAAAAGGCGACACATGTCCCTCTATAGTTGTGCATGTCAGTCAAATTCGCCACTTGTCGACTTCTCTTCATAATTCTCTGACATGTGGCAGTTTCTGATACCAATAAAGTGCTAAGAATGGGCGTGTGATTATTTTTACGAGGTTGTCGCGCGTGTGCTTCATATTGAAAACGGGCTCGGGGCTCGCTCGGCGGCCGTGTTGTGGTTGGGCTCGGCGAGTAGTTGGGCTCGATGGCCGTGAGCTTTAATTCGTGGCGATGTCGTAAATGCGTTATTGTTGGCGTCACTCGCAGTCGCCTACTCGGATATGTGTCGGTCGATGACGTGGATTAATTTCGGCCGGCTCGGCTCGGGTGTCATCAAAGGCCCCAAGTTTGACTTCGAGAAAATTCTTTGACGTCGGAGTTAAACTTTAATGCTAATGATGAACAATTAATGGGAAAATGGATTTTTCAAAGGTTTTGTTCTTTCCTGGTACTGTCGGCGTAGCAATTAATGCTTGAAACGGCGCGATTAATGGGTTGCCATAACGACAGAACACGTGGCATCTCGCGGTTGGACCAATCTTGCGCAGAACCAGAAAAGTTACGTCGGTTCGTCGGCGGGCGTGGGGACACGACGCGTTTTTTCTGTCATGTTTGGCGGCTTTTGAGCTTTTAAAAGGAGCGTCCTTTCGCATAAACGCCCCGCTTATCGAGGAAACTTATCTATAAATACCTTTGTTTTCCTTCATTATTCACTTTCGCATCCTTTAACCCCGAGCTAAAGTAATTAAAACCGAAGCGAGAAATTTGGTCGGCTTCCCAAGTTCGAGAGACTTGAACTTAGGTATTTTTAAATACTCTTCCTTTACCTATAAATGTCTTCTTTCAAGATAGTAGAAGTCGTAGTTATAGTGTAGAAGTTGAAATTGAAGATCCTCCATCCGAACCCTCTGTTTATTTTTCAGACGGCCGCGGCGATCTCCGTCCCATAGTCCGAGTATTATCCAGATATCTTCTCCAGATTCTTCACGAGGTGGAACGTCCCAGAGCGGGACGCACACTATCTTTGACCCGACGCCGAAGAATCGTTTCTTAGAAGAAGAGCAGTGTACCAACCCGGATCGGTACAAGAGAATTCCGGTGAAGAATCGCCAAGTATTGATTCCAAATCGTGCCGGCCGGAAGAAGAAGATATGGATCCATCCGAGCGTAGGAGCGTGACAACGAGAGCGAGTAGATGAACTTGTCAGGGATTCGAGGTAGGAAGGCCACTAGGGCCCATAGCCACCGTAATGGCGACGGGCCGTGTAGGAGGAGGACCTCGTCTTCGTGTCGAACCTCGTTGGACGCCGAGTGACATAAACGATATCCCGAGCATGTTGATGATTCGGGAGGTGGATGAGCTCCGGCGGATGTACCGTATTCGAGCGGTATCTCTTACTGCGGTACCGGACTGACACGGAAGTTCCCAGTACCCACCAGGAGGGTTGCACTACCAGTATTTGCTCCCACCTTTTATACGGTTTAAGATTTCCACCGCCGCCTTCCTCACGCGGTGGTTTTGCAAGTGGGGTATGCATCCACCCAGTGCACCCTATCTCTTGGGGAAGGATTATCGGCCTCTTGGTGATGTTTCACCTGGAAAAATATCCTCGCCCCAAATTTAAGGAGATGAACGAGCTTTTTGTATGGCGGCGACTCCATCGTCTCTCGGGTCGACCATCCAGGATGGTATTACGCATGCACCGATTGTAGGGTATCCGGACGGTTTGGTGGAGGTCTACCTTCTTCTCTCGAAGGAGTGGAAGGATAAATGGTTCTCGGGTGAGCGCGAGTGGCAAGCTCGCGTGGGGAAGGAGAAAGTGAGACCGTTCTTCATCCCCATCAAATTTTGTTTTTGGTTCTGATAAGTCTTATCTTTTCCCTTTCCTCGCTTTTTCTTTGTTTATTGTTCTCTTTTCATAATTGTCCTTTCTTTCCACCTTTCTTAAAAACAGGGCATCAAAGGGCCTCTGTCGCCACACTTTTTATTGAAAGGTGGAGAACATCCAGGCCCGGGAATCATGGACGGCGGATTGAGAGGTTGGCCAGCTGAGGCCAACTTCGCCTTGGTGGTTTGAGGCTGCTCGCCCGACGACCCGGCCGAGGGGCGGCTCGGGATGAGGCGGCGGGAGGAGGAGGTCGAGAGAGTGCCTCAAAGAATCCTCTCGTTAATGAAGAAATACGGCCCCATTCTCCGGGGGATCACCGGCGAGAATCGGCAAGCGCGCGCCGCCTCCTGCGGCGACTAGTCCTGTGGGCGAGATCATCTGCGCGCCGTAGGCGAACCATTAGATTTCCCCGGAGCTGAGTCGCCGAGCTGCCGTTCGAGGTAAAATATTGTACTACTTCCATTTCCTTTTGAGTTGTCTTTTTTGTTTTCCTTTGATCTTTCTTCTAATTGATGGTTACTTTATGCGGGCGTGGCCTGGATTTGCGTGCACGCCTTCAGCGGTGTGAGGAATACAAAGACGGTGAGCTCGGGCGGCCGCAATCAACCCGCGGATGTGGAGGCTCGGAGAGAGAAGATATCCGGGCGAAAACGCCCTGGCGATGGAGTGCGGAGGAGGCGGTCGGCCGCCTCTTCAAAGGAGAAGAGGGGGAATTGTGATGGAGGAGCCTGATCGGTGAAAGGGTTGGTCGGCGGCGCCCGAACATCCTGAATGACCCCAGGAAAATGAAGGTCCGCGAACATTCTCGGATGACCTCGGCGGGGAAGGTCATTTCATTCCTCCAAACCAAGCAAGAGATGAATATTGTGAGGAATGGTTGGACTACGCCCTCGGTGGTTTGTGGAATTCGTTCGATGTGCCACGCCGGCGCAGGAGGAGCAATCACGGGTCTTCACGGGAGGAGGTCGGGCCGCAACGACCGCCCCGGCTCGTGCCTGGACAAAGGCATCGAGCAGTCGCTCAGTAGATCCGGCCAAGAACAAATTCAATATCTTATGGCCGTATCAGGCGGATGATTGGGCTCTTATGGCATGCGGTTGGGGAACCGCGAGTTGGAGAAAAAAATATGCCGACCTGGAAAGGCGGCACGGGGATCGCAGGAGGCTATGCTACCTCCAAGGGTGCAAGAATCTTTTAAGACTCAGCGGATGAGGCTATAGCTCGGGCCAACTCCGAGAGAGAGGTGCTGCGAGGGCCGAGGCGAGCGAGATCGAGCCCGCAAGGCCGAAGAAAGAGCTCGGGGTTAAGGTCGCCGAGCCGAACGGCGTCTTCGCCTGGCCGAGGAAATGGAGAGGCGCTATCCGGAAGTGCGCAGGAGGTCAAGAAGCCGCCGCCGACAAACCGAGGAAGTTCGTAGAGAGGCCATTAAAGCTTACAAAGACTCGAGGAGTATGCATTCATGTTAACTGTGGCCATGCGACTAGTCTCCAAGAAATTCTTGATTTACTTAAGGGCGGGCGTCTTGTTGCTCGGCCTTGGAAGATTTGGCTCTCTGGAGGGCGATCTCAATACCCTTCGGCCGAACTGCGGAGGCTTTAATGCGCAGGCTCTCCTCCTCCGGATGTGGAAGAAGTCGCCTCAGCGGTCTTTGTCGATATTCCGCCCCCTGTTTCAGTCATGATACTTTTATATGTACCCCTAGCAGGCAATTTGGCTTCGTGCCTCGAGATGTAACGGGCCCGGCCTCCCTTTTGTAATTATTTTTGAAGTAAAAATGAATTGTTATTTTCCTTTCCCTGTGTATGTGTTTCAAGCTTTTTTTCGTGGATGCTCGCTCCTTCCTTTTTGTAAGATTGTTGCCTATCTTCTCTTTTCCTCTTATTTTCCCAAGACGGGGCTCGATTTTTGGTACTTCCGAGTGAGGGGGTCCGCTTGTCTTAATCGATTCTTGCACTCGGGGATATAAACCTGTTCATTTTGTATTTGAAATTTCGTTAGTATCGTGCTTTCGGTGCGTGAGGCGAGTCTTGGTATTGGTGCTCGGTGTGTGACCAAGTCTTTATCTTGGGCAGTGCGTAACAAGTCTTTATTGTGCTCGGTGCGAGTCGAGTCTTTGTATTGTGCAGTGCGTAGCAAGTCTTGCGTATCGAACTCGGTGCGTAACAAGTCTTTATTGTGCTCGGTGCGTAACCAAGTCTTTTGTATCGTGCTCGGTCGCGTGCAGAAGCAGTCTTTATTGTGCTTTCGGTGCGAGCTTTAGTCTTTATTGTGCTTCAGTGCGTAACCAAGTCTTTGTTTCGTGCTTTCGGTCGAGTCGAAGTCTTTATTGTGCTTGTGCGTAACCAAGTCTTTGTATTGTGCTCGGGTGCGAACTGTGAAAGTCTTTATTGTGCTCGGTGCGTGAGCGAAGTCTTTATTGTGCTTAGTGCGTAACCAAGTCTTTGTTTCGTGCTCGGTCGCGAATCGAAGTCTTTATATTGTGCTCTCGGTGCGAAATGAAGTCTTTATCTTGTGCAGTGCGTAACCAAGTCTTGATTTCGTGCTCGGTGCGAATCGAGTCTTTATATTGTGCTCGGTGCGAGTCGAGTCTTTATCTTGTGCAGTGCGTAACCAAGTCTTGATTTTTGGTGAGTAAAAACTTCGTTCTCCTTTAAAGAGCTCACGAAATACCGGATGAAGGGATAATTCTTTGGAATCCTATCGGATCGTAGATCAAGATCTTTATTGATAATACCGGGTATGCTACATTCCATGGATGCGTGAATTTTTCTCCACTCAAATATTCTAATCTGGTATGCCCCACCGGATAAGACGTGGTCGATCCGAAACGGGCCCTCCAGGTTGGCTTCAATGGGCTCGGTTGAATGCCCGTTATCTTTTTCAATACAAGATCGCCGACCAAATCTTCTTTCTTTTACTTTGAATTGTAGTACCTTTCGCTCCTTTGTTTATACATTGCATTTTCATCTCAAGATCGCACCTTTTTTTCCTCGAAAGCGAGTCTAGTTCGGCTCGGAGCGCGGCCTCATTCGGTCTTCTTCAAAATTTGCTGAAAGTAGGGCTCCAATCTCGACAGAATCACCGCCTCGCCTCCATAAGCTAAAGAAAAAGGTGTTTCTCCCTGTGGCATTGCTTTCGATGTGTCGATTACGTATGACCATAGTACGCCGAGGTAGTTCCTCCGCCAATTGCCTTTAGACTCCTCCAATCTCGCCCGGGGTATACTTGAGTATTTTATTAACGGCCTCAACTTGTCCGATTCGATTCGGGGGGTGGTATGGAGTTGAGAAATAGTTTTTTATGTGGAAACTTTCACAAAATTTTGAACCTTCGGTTGTCGAACTGTTTCCCATTATGTCGTAATAATCGAATGTGGTATCCCAAATCTCTGATGATAGATTTCCATACAAAGCTCACAACCTTTTCTTCATCTATTTTTGCGAGGCTCCGCCCGCCCATTTTGTGAAATAATCCACCGCCACAATGGCATACTTGACGCCCCTTTTGCAATGGGTAATGGTCCGATGAGGTCCATTCCCCATTTGGCAAACGCCAAGGGCTAAATACGAAGTAAGTCTGTTCAGGATGATATCGACTGTGGTGCAAATCTCCGCACCTCTCACATCTTTTGACGAGGTCGGTTGCATCCTTTCTCGATGATGGCCGATAGTATCCTTGCCGTATTAATTTATAGCCAACGCGTTTGGCCCCAGCGTGGTTGCCGCATATTCCCTCATGAACCTCTCGCCGAAGCGCATAATCTGCGTCTGTCTCGAGAAAAAGCGTAGAAGTGGGATGGAGTACCCTCGTTTGTAGAGGATGCCGTCTACTAGTGTAAACCGAGCCGCTTGAGTTCGTAGTGTTCGGCTTGACTTTGTTTTGGTTGAACTCCTTTCTCTAAATATTGGATGATTGGGGTCATCCAAGTTTGCTCAACGGTTTCGGTTGTATATATTTTCGCACCAAGTGCCAGGCGCAGACAGGTTGTGACAATGTGATGACATCCGTGATGGCATCCGTTCTGGGACTAGCCGAGCCGAGCTAGGGCATCCGCTTGCATGTTCTCGGCTCGGGGCACATGTAAGACTTTTGTCTTAAAGTGTGATAACCTTTTCTTGACCAACTCCAAATATTGTGCAATTTTTGCTCTTTTGCTTCATACTCTTTCGCCGTTGATTTGATGAGCGACTAACCGAGAGTCATGTGCACCAATAGTTGTTTTAGGCCCATAGAGGCCGCCATATCTAAACACTTTATGAGCGCCTCATATTAAACCGTTGTTCGTTGCGGGAATGGGAATCAAATCGCGGCCCGAAAGCAAGTAGCATTTTTCATTTGGATCGATTATCACAATTCCGCCGCCGCCTGCCCGGCGGAAGAGCCGTCAGCGAATAATTTCCATTCTTGGTCTTCTGACTTCTAATTGTATGGAAGACGTGAATTCGCCACAAAATCGGCTAAAGTCGTCTTTTTTATTAAAGACGTGGCTCGTATACAATGTCAAATCGCTAAGTTCGACGCCCACTTAATCATCCGACCGAAGTATCGGGTCGGTGTAACACTTGTTTCAATGGATAGTTCGTCAATACTATAATCTTGTGTTCTAAGAAATATGGACGGAGTTTCCGTGCAGCGGTAATTAATGAATAAGCCGTTTTTCCATTGGTGGGTACCGAGCTCGGCATCATGTAACGCGGTGTAATACACTTTGGATGTTGAATAGAGCCATCTTTGATTAACACCGAAATGATGGCGATTCGGATACCGCCAAGTACAAATACAAGTCCTCCCTGGGTCGGTTTTTGTAATATAGGGATTGAAGATAGGTGTTGTTTGAGGGATTCAAAGGCCGTGTGCTGCTCGGTCCACTCGAAATTTTTGCTTTTCTTTATGATTTCAAAGAAAGGTTTGCACTTGTCGTGGACCGAGAAACAAATCGGTTAAGGGCGGCCAATCTACCCGTTAGGCTTTTGTACCTTTTGTGAGTTTGGGGATTCTAGGTCGGTGATGGCTTTTATTTTATCCGGGTTAGCCGATTCCCCTTTGGTGACCATATACCCCAAAAATTTACCCGAGCCGACCCCAAATGTGCACTTTCTCGGGTTTAACATCATCTTATACTCTCTCAAAACAAAGAAACATTTTATTAAGATCGTTTAGATGATCGGACATGTACTGATGATTTTACTAGCATGTCATCTACATAGACTTCCATAGTGTGACCTATCATTTTCTCAAACATCTTATTCACTAACCTTTGATAGGTCGCACCAAAGATTCTTCAATCCGAAAGGCATCATCTTGTAATGTGATGAATTCCCAGAAGCGAGAGAAAAATGAGGTATTTTCTTCATCTTCCTGGGTGCATCCGTATTTGGTTGTAACCCGAGTATGCATCCATGAAGCTCATCATTTCGTGTCTGTAGTGGCATCTACCATGTAATCGATATTCGGCAATGGATAAGCGTCTTTGGGGCATGCTTTGTTGAGGTCGGTAAAATCCACGCATAGGCGCCATCGCCATTGTTTTTCTTTACCAAAACAGATTGGCGACCACCGAGGATAGAGGGCTTCCGGATGAAGCGATTGTCTAGTAGTTTGTTAACCTCGATTTCGAGTCTTTTTGTCTATCGGGGCCGAGTTTGCGCCTTTTCGGATGATCGGGCGTAACGTTAGATCAATATTAAGGCGGCGGCACGCATACTTGGGGTCAATTCGGGCATGTACGCATGAGTCCATGCAAAGACGTCAAGATTATTTCCAAAACTTCGACCAACTCGCCGATATGGTTTCGGAAGATCATGACCAATACGTAGTTGGCGCCCGCTTGGCTTACCGGCATTGATTGTATCAACTTTGTTCTCATGGTTCGCTCGTTTTCTTTTCTTGCTTTGCCCCTCCTTGATTTGGGGGGTAAATCGTCTTGGCCGCTCGTTTTTCGATTGCGGCTCGCTCGCTTCTTCTTCCATCATTGGCTCCTTCCCCCAGGCGTCTGGGTTATCTTCCTGGACAACCACCGCCGCGCTCGGACTCCTCCCGGGCAAGGGATTATCTTGTGTGGTTTCACTGGTTTGCCCTTGTTCCACCACATTAATCTCCACCGGTCGGAGTTTAAGAGAGCACTCTCGTGACTCCCTTTGATTCCCTTTATGTATAGCTTCGCCATCCAGGCGTCGGGAATTTTATACAAAAATGATATATTGAAACTATTTTGCTTTGATATGATAAAGCAATGGCCTCCCAATGATGGCATTGTACTCCGAATCGGCATTGATTATTTTGAATGTTGTCATAACTTGATCCGTTTATGCAAACCTTGTCCCATTTGGATGGGCAAATCAACTTCTCCGAGCGGAACTATCCTTCCTCCTCCAAACCCCGCAGAATGCTTTATCGTTACATGGACGGATATAACTATCATCCACGTTTAATCTTGAAATGCTCGGACATAAATGTGACGAATAGCTTCCAGGTATCAATTAAAATTACGTGAGCAGGAATACCGAGGTGGTGCCGTGATGACAGGAGTCGAGGTCGAGAATGAGGATGGACCACCTGGTCGGCATCCGCATCCGAGAACACAAAGTGGCGGTGGGTTGGCCTTCCTTGATTTCGGCCACCGAACTTGTCTTTCGGCATTAGTTGCTGTCCTAACATCGGCTTTTCTTTTCTGTTGGAGCGTCTATCCTCCATTGTGTTGGTATTGATCCGACTAACACTTGACATCATGAGGATTTCTCTCCCCCTGGTTTTCATTTGAGGCGGCGGCAGAGAGCCGGGTTGATTACGCGCTCCGGGTTGACGCCATGAGCCATTCGGTGGGGGTGGTAGCTCGTGAACGTATCTTTTAAAGGCCGCTGCCGAACAACCCGCATAATTTCCTAATTAGATCTCGGCACTCGTCCAAGATCGTGACTATCGATTTGTGATAGGCGCAGAATCGACGCGAATCTAGTTTTGATGGCTCAATTTTCGAGAGGCGAGCGGGAGGCAACAAATTCGGACCTGTACTTCACTCCATATGGCCGACGGAGCGTGGGTCAAAGTACTCTTAGCGGCGACTTGGCTCTCGCCTCTGGCGAGCTCTAAATCCGGTGGTCGGATTTTCCGAGAATGGGAAACCCCCGGCCCAACCATCGGTTCTTTCCTTCCGTCCTTTCTTACGTTCCTTGTCGGTGCTCGGGGCGGTTACTTGCCATGGCTTCTTCCGCAAGACAAATATGGCGTTCGCGCGGATTAGAAATTCTTGAAACGAGGTCGCCCCGATTCGTGGATGGAGTAATTAAACCATGTTTCGGGAGCGATCCGGCCATTTGCGATTAAAATGGCGTCATCTCGATCACCGGTTCCATCTCTCGAACTTGTTTGTTGAACCGAGAAATATAGCTTTTCAGGGGCTCGTCTTTCCCTTGTTTGATGTTCACGAGGGGAGTCTTTAGCGCGGCTCGGACTTTGGGCGTTAAATGCGTCGTAAAGCGAGGCTAAATCCCCCGTGCTTGAATGGATCCTGCGGCGCAGGTCCTAAACCAACGGTGGGCTCGGTCGCCCAAAGTCGGGGGAAGGCCTACGAGGAGGATCGCATCGCTTGTTTGTATAGTTCCATCCATGCCAAGTACTTGTGAATATGAGTGGTCGGGTCGGTTTCCCATTATAGAGGCCGAGGGGATTTTCAACTTTGGTGGTAATGGGATCGCCAGATTCCAGGAGAGAATGGCGACGGAACAACTGTTTGGTTCATTACTTGGGACGGTCTTGAAATCGTTTCGCCATCGGACCGCCTTCTAAGTCGTTTAGGACGGCGACGCAGCGGTGTATTTCTACATCCCGTTCTGCCATGAGCCAGGGCTCGACTTGATTGATCTGCTGTTGCCCGATCATCAGGAAACCTCGAGCCGAGAACTTATCGATCGAGCCGGGAGAAAAGGATCAACTCCGATCGTCCAGCGAACACAGAGTGGGCACGATGATGTCGCGTTGGTTCCGATAATGATTACGCTATCCGACTTTGCTCTCTTCTTCTTCTTCGCCGCCGCCTTCTATCACGACGGACATGTTGTTCATTACGAATCGCTTCTTGGGCCGTGATGAGGAAGCCCGGAATTTGAGGATTAATGTTAACATTTAGTTGTGGGTTGAGTGGGTTAGTATTTGCAAGGAATGGAGGGTGCTTGAGAGTTCGTGGTAGCGAGAGTTTGTGATATGAGTTGGTTCATTTGTTGTACAAAAGTTGGGTTGGCAATTAGGCGAGCGAAGGGAAACAAAGTAGTCTTCTCCTCTCCGTTTGGGGTATATTTTGGCCATTAGTAGTCCGGCGGTTTGGTTGTTCAAATGTTGCTCTTGATCACACGAGCATTTCTCGTGATGACTCATTTTTTTGTTGAAGAAGCCAAAGCGTTAAATTTTACCTGGTTTTTTCTTGACTTACGCGTGCTTGGAATTATTTGGACCAATACGGCCCCTCCTTCTAGCGCCAATTTGTTGGCGTGCGTTTTGGTCAACAAGGAGAAATACGTAAAAAGATTTAACACGTGGAAATGAAAACGTGCGTAACGTATTTTTATTTACGGCTAATTATGCCTTTCTCTCGTATTTTTTGCCGTAGGAATATTGGGGTCGGTCTTTTTTACAATTTGTTGCCTCTCTCCTTTTGTTTTTCTGTTTCGGACTTTTTATACCCCTTTTTAGTAAGTGGGTTTTGATAGTCATCTTTGCACTAACTATTCATTAATTAATAAAATAGCTAAAAAGGCGACACATGTCCCTCTATAGTTGTGCATGTCGATCAAATTCGCCACTTGTCGACTTCTCTTCATAATTTCTCGACATGTGGCGGTTCGATACCAATAAAGTGCTAAGAATGGGCGTGTGATTATTTTTACGAGGTTGTCGCGCGTGTGCTTCATATTGAAAAGCGGGCTCGGGGCTCGCGCTCGGCGGCCGTGTTGTGGTTGGGCTCGGCGGTAGTTGGGCTCGGTGGCCGTGAGCTAATTCGTGGCGATGTCGTAAATGCGACGTTATTGTTGACGTCACTCGCTTGGTCGCCTCTTCGGATATGTCGAGGCCCGATGGCGTGGATTAATTTCCGCCGGCTCGGCTCGGGTGTCATCACCTTGAATTCCACAAGGGTTATTTTTCCATCCCCATTGGCATCTAATTTTTTGAAGAATGCTTTTGCTGAGTTCTTTTCCTCTTCGCTTGCTCTGTCATAATAAGCTCTTGCAATTTTCTTAATCCCATCCATGTCTGTGTGTGTTTGTGTGTGTGTGTGTGTGTGTGTGTGTGTGTGTTGAGGGGGCAAAAGAGTTAATGATAGATGGAACGGACTTAATGGCATGTTTGTCACCTTATATTTCTTGTTCTGGTTGTATATTTTCTGGCAGGCTTTTCTTTTATTAAAAAACCAAAAAGACGACTAAAGAAAGATTACTTTCTAGTCAATGGCTCCAAGTTGAAGAATAAGTACCAACATTCGGTTCAGAATTGTGGAATGTTATTAATCCTTTTTGAATCTCTGCGTATTAATTTACAGGTCTTGGCTGGATTATTTATTTATGTTACACCAGGTATAAAGTACACTTGGTGTGAGGATAAAGGACGGACACCCACCAAATGTACATGTCAGCAGAATATCTAACTCGCTTCGCACTATAACATAAATGGCGTTAGACAGAATACAATTTTTCAGAAGACTTTTACATGAAAGTACATATAATAACACATGTTTGTAACACTTTTTACATTACAATATTTATATAACACTTTTGTAGCACTTTATCAATATGTAACACTTATATGTAACGTTTTTATATATGTAACACTTTTTAAGTATCACTTTTTTTTTGTTATTTATTTTGTAACGCAAATAGGTAACACTTTTATCAATATGTAACGCTTATATGTAACACTTTTATCAATATGTAACACTTTTATCAATATGTAACGCTTATATGTAACACTTTTATATAAGTAACACTTTTTAAGTATCACTTGGTTTTTGTTATTTCTTTTGTAACGCAAATATGTATCACTTTATTAAGAAGCACTCTTGACAACACTATATTTTATTGATTGTAACACTTTTTAATCTATATTTAAGTAACACAAAATTATATAACTATCATTAGATCATGTCAAAGATTTATTTAATTAATTGATGTCACCAAACCTAAAAATTGTGGACATCATGTACTCTGTTTTTTTTAACTGAACTTTTTTTTTTTTTTTACAAAGTATTTTAGTTTTGATTTTATTTTTTTATTTTTTACGAAGGCAATCAATTTCGTCTTAATACCAACGGAAAATGTGCATGTATATATTTTATTATTATTATCTATTTATTTTTCAATTTTTACTAACGGAGATCAATTTCATCGTTAATTTTTTTTTTTTTTACTTTTTTTAAAAAAATTACCAATGAAAATTGATGTTGTCGTTAATTACTTAGGAATTTTTTCCGTCGGTAAATTATTTTTTCGTTATTTTCTTTATTATTTAATTTTTTTGCTGTTAAAACTTTTTTATCTGTCGGTAAATTAATGTTATATATTTATATATTTTTTATTTTTACCGATTGAATATTTTTCATTAGATAAATTTATTTTATATATTTTTGATATTTTTAATTTGTTGTGTCCTTTAATATATAATATAATATGATTTTCAAACTATATACTATACAATATAAATTTTGATATATACAGTGTATAATATAATTTAATTCATATATTATAAAATATAATCTTTATTATATAAAATATATTATATATACATATAATATATATATGTGTGTGTGTGTATGTATGTGTATGTGTATATATAAAACAAAGCAAGAGTTGTAATAAGAATCAACTTAGCTTAGTGGCAGATTACCACTTCCATACATAACTTGGTCGTGAGTTCAAATCTATTTGGTGGCAAAAAAATAGTATTTCTGCAAAGTGCTACAAAAAAAGTGTTACATAAGATTCATATGTAACACTTAAGAAGTATTTTTTTAAAAGTGTTACAAATATAAAAAGTGTTACATAAGATTCATATGTAACACTTTAGAAATATTGCTTCAAAGTGTTACCAATAGAAAACTTAATATAACACTTAGAAAAAGTGTTACTAAAAGCTAATAAAAGTGATACCTTAGACTATAGAGCACGGACAACTGCAGCGCCATAAAAGTGCTACCTATTGTCTATAGTAACATTTTATAGTCATTAGGTAACATTTTTTGAGTATTACTTAATGTCATTTATGTTGTACTGTCGTGTAATACATATTCCTTTTTCCTTATTTAATGGAGTCGTGACATTGTTCAAAATTAAGCTTTTCAATTGTTGCTCTAAAGTAACTCATAAATACATTTGAGTTTAGTATTATCAGTACTGCTTGTTTCTACTCATTTTTTAACCCAATATTATTTAGACCAAATTATTTAGTTAAAATTTTGTTGCTAACAATAAGTAACATGTTTTTGCAAGACTTCTTAAATACAGCTGTGATGATCATGAAAGCTTTCAAGTGGCCATTTGGTAATAGAACCGGCCGATCAACGGAGACTTTGTCGCCGTGAGATTGATAATTACATAATTATTGTTTCATGTTCTATAAAAAAAGAAAAGAAAAGTGACATTGCTTCTCTTATTTGGTATAATATAAAGATAAAGTCGAAGTCAACTAAAAAACATTTTTGGAAATCGAAATGGCTTCATCAAGAGACCAAGAGCATGTTCGGAAATCCATTTGGAATTAATGAACTTCTCCATTTAGAAAAAAATAACGTGTTTGATGGTTATTTTTAAATTGATTTATGGAATAAATCGCTTCTCTGATAGCCCATTTCGGAGAAGTATTAATTTATAACATTTAAATTTCATCTAATACACTTCTACTGGATGAAAATTAAAACTCATTTCCACCAGATATTTACTTATAAGCACTTTTCCAAAAGGTTCATATTAAATAATTTATTATATGTTAAGTAATTATGTACTAAGAACTGTTAAATATAGATAAACTCATTTTATAAGTGATAAAATAAGGCTTATATTTTTGGGCTTTAATATATCTAATAAGGGGGTTAGTCGATGCTACCCACTTGGGTAGGTACCCAAGTGGGTTTTATACCATTGGATTAACACATACCCATGTGGATGTGTATGTGTATGTGTTGATCTAACGGTATAGAACCACTTGGGTAGCTACCCAAGTGGGTAGCATCGACTTACCCCTAATAAGGTATGGATATTTAATGTGTAGAGACATAATGAGTTATTTTACTTTCACAAAAACTTATGTGAGACCGTCTCACGGGTCTAAATCCGTAAGACGGATCCTTACATAGTCCACATCCTCCCTATTTTCTAGTCCCCTATTTTTTCTCTCTTCTCTCACTGGTCCCCTCCTCCTTATCTCTCTCTCACACATATTCTTTCATTGTCCACTTCTTTCTCTCTATCTTATTGGTCCCCCTTCCTCTCTCTTCACTTGGCCCCTTCTCTCTCCTAATGTCCCTCCTCTCTCTCTCTATACACACACGTTTGAATCCAAATTCTTTCTTTTTGTCTCGAATTATTAAAAAAAATCCAAATTCTTTAGAAAATAAATTACCAAATAAATGATACTTTAAAAATGTATACTTTTCATGGTATAATTGATAATTTTTAAATAAAAAAAGTGATGTTTTTTAATAACGAAGTAATATTGTTTTAATGATAAATAATTTTTTATGATACTTTTTTTTAAATAAAAATAAGTTTTGCTTTAATAAAAAGTGGCACTTTTTTAATAAGAAGTGATACTTTTTTCTATAAAAATTGATACTTTGTTTTAAGAAAAAATGATATTTTTTAATAAGAACTGATACTTTTTTAATAAATAGTAATACTTTTTAAATAAATAGTGATACTTTTTTTGTAAGAAGTGATACTTTTTCTGTAAGAAGTGATACTTTATTTTAATAAAAAGTGATACTTTTTTTGTAAGAAGTGATACTTTATTTTAATAAAAAATGATACTTTATTTTAATAAAAGATGATACTTTTTGAGTCTAATGTGATATTTGTTTCATAAAAAATGATACTTTATTTTCTCCGTATTTTCCTTTGTTTCATGTATGTAGAGACAAAGAAGGATGACAAACATGTTGAGAGAGAGAAGGACCACACGAAGAGTTGGATGAGGAGAGAGAGGGGACCATAAGAGGATTGAGGTATGAGGAGAGAGAGAGAGAGAAAGAGGGGGGGTCATGGGAGGAGTGGGATATGGGGAAGAAAAGAAAATGAGCATGTGAATTTTAGGTAATGGAGCTCTGTTTCACGGATTTAGATCCGTGAGACAGTCTCACAAGAGACATTCCCAGCTAAAATAGTAGTACCCTTTATAACATGGTTATATTAGGATATAATCCTTAAGTCACATGTCGTCTTGCATTTTATTATGCTATCTCATTATCGTCAAAAAGAAACATATGGAGAAAATCAAAGAATTCTATGAAAGGATTTGAGACGTGTAAATTCTAAAAGGTCAAATCCCAAAACATTCAATGGCTACGAATTTAGGTGCACTTCCACAATTTAGTCTTTGAGTATTGGCAATTCAAATGAACCCTAAATATGAACGCTATTGATTCTTTTTTCTCGAAACGATAGCGATTTCATAAAATCTCCCAAAAGAGTCAAAATATTCATTACAACCCATTCCTTTTGAAATCAAAAGATTTCAAAACCGAAAAAGTCTTCACAATTGTGAAAGACTAAGCAAGCTGAAACAATTCAGCATCAAAGACAAAAGAACCAGAAACATTGTTTAAACAAAAACCAAATGACGCTAACAACTACAAGAAAATAAAATACAGCAGTGTTCGCCTTATTTTTAGCTTCACTGCAAGCGCACGGTGTAGTTTATAGAATAGGGTAAGTAAGGTCGTATCTACGGAGACTAATAAATTAGTGCGCTAAGTATTAAACTAAGATAGTTTTATTTTTATTTAGACGGTCGTAATTTGATGATTGTTGGGGAAGTAAAGACAAGAATAACCACAAGATACAAGATGAAAATAAATATGGAATTATCAAGAGAATGAAATGGATTCCCGAGTTATGGTTTCAATTAATGTTCCTCTTGTTGTCCCATTTAATCAAAGCCAAAGTTATTATCAATATTCCTATAAGACGATCACAACGGAATTTTATCCCCCCTCTCGAGATGTATATAAAGTGTAGATTGAAATATCTATGCTAGCATCTCTACTCAACAATATATATACAACTCCCAAAAGCACAAAAGATCAATTGTCCTCACAAATATTCACAAACCTCTCGATTATGCAAACATTCATGTCAAGTACTCAAGATCTAATATTGAAACTCATCTCTCGAATTATGAATCAATATATCAAACATGTTAAATTATTGGCCAAGTGATAAAACAAGAATAAGAACAAAGTACTCAAATAGGCTTCAAGACAATAACTTCAACTACGATTAAAACACTCAACAATAGTTCAATTAATCTGCTTCCAAAACCCGGAAATCACAAGAAGTTTAGCTACTCATTACAAATAAACAACTCATAGACAAATTGTTCATATTCATGACAAGCTAAAATGAAAGTTTAAAGCACAAAGAATGAGAAAACTTAGGGAAATGGATAATCTCTCAATTAATCTTCAATCCTCAAGCTCCGATTCGCTCCGATTCTTCCCTTGATTCTTCCTTGATGAAGTTGGGCTATTTCTTGTGTTCTTGGGTCTTTTCCAGACCTTTCCTCCCCTGGTGTGCACCCGCAAAAGTGGCATTTATACCCCTTAGAAGCCTAGGTCAATGTGCTATCAGATTTTGGAGTTTTCTGCAAGAATGCACGGATCGTGCGCCCACTCACGGGCTACCCATGCTCAAATGCGTAGGAAAATTGATTTTCAGCAACCCACGCACGGGTCGTGCGTCCACGCACGAGTTACCCGTGCTCAAGTCTGTAGGCATGCTTAATACCTTCAGGTGTGCATGGGTCATGCGCATCACGCACGACCAGCCCGTGCGTCATCCAAACGTCCGAATTTGCTTATGGGGTCTTCATAAGAGTTGTGGCCCTCTCTCTTAGCTTTCAGGGCCACTTGAATCAGCTTAATATCAATTTGGTAGAGAGAGTTATGGCCAAAATACTAAACCCCGCGATCTTTGGAAATTCCAAACGCGTTTGGGCGCTCGAGATAAATCCCCTCATTTGTTTGATCATCCATGCTTTTGACACACGAATCATCACTATGACTTTAGACTCAATATAATTGGCTTCCAATTGGGTGTAATCGCTCGATTCTTGATGCTTCTAGGTCGCAATGCTCGTATTTGTCACAAAATCACTCCAAATATCGTTAAATTCCTACAAAACGAGGAAAGCGTAATACCTTTTCCACAAAGAGCGAATATATACCATTTCATATGAGTTATTGCATATTTATAAATAATTATAGCCATAAATATGCCCTAAAATACATGCAAAACTCACACTAAACAGCAATGCGGGCCATTCATTATGCATTCGCTAAGGGCTGGACTCAACTTTGGCTTGAGTCAGATTCCGTTTATGTTGTGGACTTGCTTCACAAGAGATCCGTTGTTGTCCCCTGGCGTCATCTTAGCAAATGGCGATATACTCTTCATTTGCTTTCACATATGGATCTAGTGGTTTGGCATATCTATCGTGAAGACAATCGAGTGGCAGACCTTCTGAGCAAGAAGTCGCAATCGGCGACTTGGTGGTGTGTTCCTCCTACGGATATTGTACCTTTTCTCACGGAAGGCTATGTTGGTCAATCCAATTGTAGATTTGTTAGATAATGCGTCCTGGTCCTTATTTCTGTATTTTTGGATGCTTCATTTATGGGGTACTCTTTTTCCTGCCAAGGGTTTTTCCCTTAAGGATGAGTTTTACCTTGGGAGGTTTTAACGAGGCCCCAACCATTCAGCAATTTGATCGACTTGTAACTATTTCGATTTTTTTTTGGACTTGATTTTCGTCTTGTTTCTTTGGCTACCTGATCACACTCTTTTTCATTTTTAATATATCTTTAATTCATTCAAAAAATAAGATGAATCCATAACTGTATTTTAACATGTTTTCGTTCTAACCAGGTGGCTTAGCCCAACTGGCCACCACAAGCAATTGTGGGATGGAGGTCAGGGGTTCAAATCCATGCTCCATCAAATTGTTTGTGGGGTGGAGGTCGGGGGTTTATATCCCTGCTCCATCAAAGTGCTCCACAGGGCATATGCGGTAGTGAAGATTTGGTGGGAACTCATCTTGAATAAGCATCCGTGTGGGTTCGATTCGGGAGAGAGATCGTTATTAGTAGATTGGGGTCGAACATAATTGTTCTCTTTACAGGAGGATCTGGTTGTCGTCGGCCAGACCCCCGCGTCGTAACACCGCCTAAGTCGTGCATCCCATCCGCGGTTTACTTCATGGCAAGAATGAGGAAAGGAAACATTTTGTTGTCGCCAAAGCGTAGTCGGGCGTGGCGCGGAATCGAGTTATCGAAAAAAAAAAAAAAACATGTTTTCGTTCTGCCAAACAAGTGATTAACCATCCTACACCTGTCAATTATCATCAAAGTAGCCTGTAGCCGCCACCAGAGAAAAAAGTGAAAAAGAAAAAGAAAAAATTAGAAATGAGAAACAAATAAAAGTGAGAAAACCTCAAGCCATATTCTCTTCCTCTGACCTTCACGCCGACCTCTTCGTTCAGACATCATCTGATGGCTTCATCTGCTGTAACTCCGAGCACCTCCTTTCTCGTCGATAAGGTATGTGTGCTTATCTCGTCCGATTACTGAACTAAAATGCAATCTTGTTTCTATATTGATTTTCAACCAATTTTGTGGAAAAGTTTAGTTAACCAATAATTCCGCTCGTTTTTGTTTGTCTGTTTACAGAAAGATGTGGGCTTTTCAGCTTTATGCACGCAGCATTCATTTCCGTGTTCTGCACAAGTTTCCAAGAAAATGGTCTCCAAGAAAATAGTATCTGTAATGGCACCGCAGCAATCTGAGCGAAAACCTTCAACAACAGGGGCGGTAAATGCAATTCTTCTTCTTTTTTTTTTTTTTTTTTTTTTTTTTTTTTTGGAATGTTGAAACTTTGGAAAAGTGGGTCTGCTAATATGCTGGATTTTTAATTTTATTATGAATTTTGTGGATTTTACCAGGTTAAGACTGGGATGACTATGACAGAGAAGATACTAGCAAGAGCTTCAGAAAGAGCCCAGTTGATACCTGGTGATAATGTATGGGTCAATGTGGATATTTTGATGACGCATGATGTTTGTGGCCCTGGTTCTATCGGGATTTTCAAGAAAGAGTTCGGAAAAAATGCTAAGGTACTTAGAAAAGAACAAATTTTTCTTGGTTAGAATTAATCTTCACTGAAGATGTGGATACTGTTTCTCAGTTATTCTTATTCGATAATGCACATTGCTCTTTAGTAATGTATAGAACAGGGCATATCCTGAGAATATGTAACTTCAGGCTGTTGGTAGATACTTCACTTGTTTATCTTTGTTTTGATTATGCCGGCACTTCACCAATTCTAACATATTTTATTAGGGGTTCTTAGGTTAGCCAACTAGAAGCTGTATGTCTGATAATCAGATTGAAGCTGGGAAGGATAAAATTCTAGTCTCGAAATAATATTTGTGTTTGATAGATCCAACGAATTCATGATGATACATGTCTTGAATTGTTCACTCATCTTTTAGATTTTTAGGGAGTTTTGCTGAGTGGTTATCTTTAGGACATTAAGGTAGACTGAACAACATAACGCTTTCGTTCATTGATTGATTGTGGCTATATATCTTCCCTTCCATATGTTGGCAGAGACATAATTCATTTATTTGAAGATTCAAATAATTTGTGATTTCTTTATTCTTCTATGTTTATTTAGCGGAACCTCAACCTCGGTATCTAGGTCTCAGGACCCCCATAGATTTTGCTGTTCGGTACTCGATAGATCTTGGTAGTTATGTTGTAACTACCTACTTAATTTTTTCTTATTTTTTTAAAAAGAAATATTATAAATAATGGAGAATATGGAGATCCTTTCTCCAATTGCTTAGTTTTCATAGGAGTGCTTTTCTCTCTCTAAATTTTGTGAAGCATTTTTCATGGATGTGCACGTTATTGGTTTGTTTGGCCATGTCATTCTTTATTTGCTCAAACTTTTTTTTCTGGCTGATTGTATTCCATTTTTCATGGGTGGTGGTTTCCCGTGATTTTGATAAACTCAATAGTTTCTCTGATTCCATTCATTTTTTGATGGTTTCTCTTAAAATTTTCTGATGTTTACGAAATGAAAAAAATGTTGGTTTATATCGAGTGAGTGATGTTTTTTTGTTTAGTAATTTCCCTTTCTTGTAAAGATGACAACAACAACAACAACTACAAGCTAAGCCTTAATCCCACTATGTGGGGTCGGCTATACGGATCATATCGCACCATCGTTTACGGTCATAAGCCATATTTTCATTTATTTGTAGATATAACATGTTTTGTTTAATAGTTTCTTTCCAAGTCTTTTTAGGTCTTCCTTTACCTCTTTTGATTTGTGCGAGTGATTCTCTACCTTCTAAACGTCGCACAAGTGCATCTAAAGTCTCCTACAAACATGTCCAAATCATCTTAATCGTGTTTCTCTAATTTTCTCATCTATTGGTGTTACTCCCACTTTGTTTCTAATGTGTTCATTTCTTATTCTACCTAATTTAATGTATTCCCACATCCATCTTAATATTTTCATCTCTGCTACCTTCATTTTTTGTTCGTGTTCATATTTAGTCGCCCAACATTCTGCTCCGTAAAGCATTGCGGCCTTATGGCCTTTTTATAAAATTTTTCTTTCAATTTTAATGGTATTTTACGGTCACAAAGGATAGAAGATGCACTCCTCCATTTATTCCAACTCGTCTGGATCCTATGTGTGACATCTATTGATTTCTCCATTCTCTTCAATTATAGATCTTAAATATTTAAAACTCTTTGTTATACTCACTTCGTGTCCATCAATTTTAACCTTTGTCTCATTGTTCCTGTTGTTTTTTCTAAAGTGGCATTCCATGTATTCTGTTTTAGCCCTACTTATAGTAAAACCTTTTAATTCGAGTGATTCTCTCTAAACTTCCAATTTTGCATTTACTCCTTCCCTTGTTTCATCAATAAAACTATATCGTCCGCAAATAGCATACATTCAGGGATGGACCGTGAAAAAATTGGTTAATGTTCTTCTTTGCTATTGTAGGTTTGGGACCGTGAAAAAATTGTAATCATCCCTGATCATTATATCTTTACAACTGATGAACGAGCGAATCGCAATGTAGACATCTTGAGGGATTTCTGTACTGAACAAAATATTAAGTACTTTTATGACATTAAAGATCTTGGGAACTTCAAGGTATGGTTAAGTTGTCCGCCTAGTCCCTAACATTCCTATCTTATTATGTATGTTTGTGTTGTAGATTTTTGAATCTGATAAACTGACATTGCAGGCCAATCCAGATTATAAAGGTGTGTGCCATGTGGCTCTTGCCCAAGAAGGTCATTGCCGGCCTGGAGAGGTATAAATTGTTGATTAGAATTGATAAATAAAAAAATGTAATACGTAACAACTAAAATTTAAGATGAGCTGGTCACCTAGTATTGGTACCACCATAGGTTTCAGATTTCACCGCCACCCATTAGACAAAAGAGTTTCAGGTGCTAGGCTGCACAAAAAGAATATTGCCTGCATGTGAAGGAGCATGTTAAATATATTAAATATTTAATTCTATCATCTCTAGCAGCTTAAGCTTTTAGATGAGCTAGTCATTTACTAAGAATTTTATCAATGTACAATTTTTCCACAATTGCTCTATGGAATTATATCTTCTAGGTCTTGCTGGGTACAGACTCTCACACATGTACTGCTGGAGCATTTGGTCAATTTGCTACTGGAATTGGAAATACCGATGCAGGTTTTGTGTTGGGTACTGGAAAGCTTTTGCTTAAGGTATATCCGATGCTATATATTCTTATTGTGTTTCTTTTGTTCCCTTTTCTGTGTGTGTTGTAGTGTGATATTTCACAAATTTTGGTGAGAGTGCTAAACTTCTGTTACTTATTTTCTCTTAAACATACTAACTGCAAATTTGGTGAGGTAGTTTTTGTTTCTATGAATTAATTGCTCGAATTGGGAAAATTGTACCCGATTCTTTTTAATTTATATTTTATTTTTTGTGAAACCCAATTCTAAGCTCCCGATTTAGAAAAAAAACAAAGAAACAGATGAAAATATGCCTAACGCTATTTTCTGATTTCAAATTATCAGTATATTCACATCCCTAGTTCTGTAACTTGTTCGCTTTTGCTTTGAAATGCCTTTTGATTTCAAATTTATCAATATATTCACATCCCTAGTCCGTACATTGTTGTGCCAGCGTCTTATTTGTAATTTTAGTGTCCTATCAGCAATCAGTATTCCCTCGATGTGTACCCTGATGATTGAAAACTTTTATCTCCATCTGCATCACAGTTTTCTTTACATAAATATATGAGTCTTGTCAGTAATTAACATCAATACATTGCAGGTGCCTCCAACTTTGAGATTTGTGATGGATGGTGAAATGCCTGATTATCTGCTTGCAAAAGATTTGATTTTGCAAGTAAGTATATCTGATCTCAAAATTATCTAAAATATCTTAAATAGCAAGAAAAAACATGCTGCTTGTATTTATGTGGACTCAGAAACCTGAAGTTTTTGTTCACTTAGTTATTGCATAATTTGTAGATTATTGGTGAAATTTCAGTGGCTGGTGCAACATATAAAGCAATGGAATTTGTTGGTTCCACTGTTGAAAGTTTGACAGTAAGTGCATATCACCATTCAGTGGCTTTATTGAGGTTTTAAGATAACACTTTTGAGTCACTAACTCTCCGTGGTTATGTTTGGCAAAGATGGAAGAAAGAATGACATTATGCAACATGGTTGTTGAAGCTGGAGGAAAGAATGGTGTTGTCCCTGCTGATAGTACCACATTTAATTATCTTCAGGTTAGTTTGGAATGAATTAATTCAATGATCTCTCTCTCTCTCTCTCTCTCTCTCTCTCTCTCACACACACACACACACACACACACACACACACACATGAACACTGAGGACTCACTTAGATATGCACGACACAATTCAACACGAGTACATTGAGATACACACTCCTAATGTAGGAAAATTTCTTCCGTCAAGTTTTGTTGAATTAAATTATTTTTATGGTTTGTCATAAGCGGCAAGAATAATTAGGTTGTGCTTGGATACTAAACATTTCCACTTTTTGTTCCGCTAGAGATATTTTTTTACCCAGATATGTGATTGTTTACCAAATATTTTGAAAAATACACTATTCAATCACTCACAATTTTTGTCACTTTTCTATACCAATCACATCTACCCACTTCCATAAAAACCCAAATCATTATTACACATTTTCCCATTCACACTCATACACATATTTTTAACTACCAATCATATTCAATCATTATTTTGCTATTTTTATATCACATCATCTTTCATCAATACATTTTCATTTCATTTCCATTCACATTTCCAAGAAAACTTCTTTTTCTCACTAACAATTTTTTCACACTATTCTCGAGTAGAAAGAAAATTTCCATAATGAAAGTATGTCCAGTCGCAACCTTATTGTTCTAGATTTTTCTTTTTGATTATGGTCCAACCTTTTTTTCTTTTGGCTTCTCAGGACAAGACATCTGTGCCATATGAACCAGTTTACAGTGATGGACAAGCAAGGTACCATTGGAACACATGTTTTGGCAAGTTTAGGATCAGTATTTCCTGTGCTAAAAATTGCATAGCGTTGTTGCTAATTTTCTTAAGATCAGCTGATGGTAAAGTAAAAAAGTTGTTCGAAATGTCTTTAGAGCTGACCTAAGAGTCCCATCAGCTCTGAAGCCGTGAGATGTGTCCAGTGAGGGGGAGAGGTGGGCAGTTCCCATTTTACCATTTTAAAATAGATTGGCTTTGGTTGAAAAGGAGTTGATTTCAGTTTGAGTCCCTCTTAAGTTTACTCTTTACGCAATGTTTGGTGTTATTCGAGGTGTATGTATTCAGTCCGTAGAATACAAATAACAAGAAGCATTTGAAACGCAAAATGCATCTTTGTCTTTCCCCCAAAATATTTTTAACAAACTCTAATCATTACTATGCATGTACGTTCCATTTATAACTTATATTTATTTATATATAATATATATATATCTTTACACATATTTCCTATAATTATATTATCTTTTCTTCTTATCATTGCAATAATATTGTGTATATATGTATCATCCAATTTTTACCTTGATATAATAATATATAACAGTACCCCGTGAGGCCTGTTAGGCCCCATTTTGATATCTTTTACTATTCTAGAACTTTTCGTCATGCTTTTTTAGGTGGTCTGTTTCCTGCAACCCCCCTCCGTTCCCCCAAGATTATTTCACTTAGAAAGCTATATGTCTTATTTGTATTGGTTTTTGGTATATGATGCACTTACTTTACTAAAGCCGAGCTTGCTCGAGATATGAAATTTTTTCCTGAAAATGCAAATCAATTCTATATACAATTGTGATGCTTACATAGCATATTCTTTTCTCTTTGATAGATATCTTTCGAAGTACAGATTTGATATCTCAAAGTTGGAGCCCTTGGTGGCTAAGGTCAGTAGTAAAGTCGCAATAACCTCTTCAGTTCTCTGAGAAAGTTGTCACAAGAGACGAGAATATTTTATCTATTTAGAGAGGCCTTCAGTTCAACTGTGTGTAGGTGTTGAAGAAATATGAAATCTTCTAATCTTTTGAGTATATGCTTTTTGTAGTTAGTATGTCAGTATGTGATTCACGCACCTTTCTATTTTATTGCAATTTTCATGATGAGTGGTGAGCTCTTTATACAGTTATTGACATATATTTTGGCTTTCTCAGCCTCATTCACCGGATAATCGTGCTTTAGCCAGAGAATGCAAAGATGTGAAAATTGACAGAGTATATATTGGATCTTGTACTGGTGGAAAAACAGAGGATTTCATGGCAGCTGCTAAAGTTTTTCTTGCTTCGGTAAGAAATGTTTCTGTTATTCGTGGGTTGAATATTATTTTACCGGCAGATATTTTCTTATCTCAAATTTGATGGGAAAGTTTTTTTGTACTTTAAATAACTGAAATCTGATAAGCTCCTCCATGCGTACAACCAATGCACTTCAGTGCTGATACAACTAAAGATGCTCTTTATGGGTCCCAGTATCTTAGTATGAATGTACTTGTATGTGAGGGGTTTATCTGCATTATATATATATATATATATATATATTTATAGGGTAAATTGCAATTTAGTCCTGTAACTATAGAAGTGCGCCAAAAATTGGCCTTTTTGAATTTCTGTTTGGCAAAATCACCCTATATCTTTGGGGGAAAAAAACACTCGGATTTACTCCTCAGTTCGCCAGATTAAATTCCTCGGGAGATCTCATGAAAATTGCACGTGAATGCAAAAAAAATGAGGATTTTCTAATCTCTGGAAAAAAATTAGTGTTTCCGGCAAATTTCCAGCCATATATTATGTTTTTTTCCGGAGACCTTACTCAACAATTACATTAGCGAACATTCTAAGTTTTTGCCAAAATCACCAATTTTTTGTGCTCGCGTGCAATTTATGTGAGTTTTCCAAGCAATGTTGGAATTTCTGGCGAATTATTGACTAAATTCAAGAGTTTTTGAAGGATATATGGTGATTTTGCTAAACAGAATTTTAAAAGGACCAATTTTGCCGCACCCCTGTAGTTACATGACTAAATTTGTAATTGCTCTGTGTGTGTATACATATTTTAATTGTAAGAGTATAAAGCCGGACAGAGTTCTTTAAGTATAGCAACTGCAACCAGTTGCTCGTCATTGTTATCTACTACTTGGTCACCATGATATTTATCTTAAAATTGGTATCAATAATATGTAAAGATTTGCAAATCTATAGATTACTGAGCATGCAATTCAATGGTATGTAACAATATACAGCCCTCCATAATGGACTTTGTTGCAAGGAAATGCTACAGTTTTCCTTCCAAAGTATCTAATTAGTCCAAGACCAACCAAAATGACATTTATTTTTCAAGATGATAACTGGGAAATTGTAGATGTCGGACCAAACTTTCTTGAGCTGAAACATAGTTGTTTATCCACAGGGCAAAAAGGTCAAAGTCCCGACATTCCTTGTTCCAGCTACCCAGAAGGTATGTGTTACTTAGGTACTGAGGGCTCGGTGCTTCTTTTTATAAAGGTTAATTACAAATATAACCTTGAGGTTTAGTCTAATTACAAAAAACTCCACCTATCTTTCAAAATCACAAATCACAAACCTCAAGCGGGTGTTTGTAATACCTTAAAGGGGTATATGTAATTTTGAATGATAATCGGGTTTCTTTGTAATTAGGTTAAACCTCAAGGGTAGTTTTTGTAATTATCATTTTTTTTATGCATTAAGTGCAAACATTTCATATTCTCTGGGTAACTTAAATGTATTTCCGCAGGTTTGGATGGACATATATAGCCTTCCAGTCCCGGGATCCGGTGGGAAAACTTGTTCGCAGATATTTGAGGAAGCTGATTGTGATACACCTGCGAGCCCCAGTTGCGGTGCTTGTTTGGGAGGACCGAGAGACACTTACGCTCGCATGAATGAGCCTCAGGCATGTAACTGTTTCTAATGTAGACGGCACTTTTCTGTGTTTTGTAACAATCGTGTACAAGCTTGATCCGAGATTAAATGATTTCCATGTTGCATATCATAAAGAATTTTGTTTTTTTTAAATGAATAAGTGACAAATGATCACATGCTAAATTATACTTTCTAGGTTAAATTCAAAAAACTATCCCCGAGGCTGAGATTTTTGTATAATTATAAAAAGATCTAGTTATTTTTTAAAATTACAAGTATACCTAAATAGGTCCAATTTGTAAAATTGAAGCAAATGTCAAAGGGATATTTGTAATTTCAAAAGATAACTGTTTTTTGTAACTAGACTGAACCGCAAGAATAGTTTTGTAATTAACCCCAAGTATTTCATTTAACAATGCTTTACCAAAAAATATAGGGATAATTACAAAAAGCACCATTGAGGTTTGACTTAATTACAAAAAAACCTAGCTAACTTTCAAAATTACAATAAGTGCCCTTGAGGTTTGATTCATTGTTAAAATTAAGGGGCCTACTGTAATATTTTTATAACTATTAGGAGTGATTTTGAAATGTTCTTTTCTTATGAATGGGGTAAATGTTAGACAAAATAAAACCTCAATGGTATTTTTTTGTAATTTTGAAAATAACTGGGTTTTTTTTAATTAGATCAGACCTCAAGGGTAATTTTTGTAATTATCTCAAAAATTTAATAAATCTTGTTAATATTTATGTCATCAATCAAAATGATGTATTGGCAACTTAAGTGATTTTTTTACGCGATTTTATCACGCAGAAATTTGTAGAGCGCACGATATATATCATCTTCTTGGTGCAGCATGTGATAGGTAGTTTATAACTTCTCATTTTAAGATACCTATTGAATAATGTGATTTGGTAAATGCAGGTCTGTGTTTCAACCACAAATAGGAATTTCCCTGGTCGTATGGGCCACAAAGAAGGGCAAATATATCTGGCTTCTCCATATACAGCTGCAGCATCTGCATTGACCGGTTTTGTTACTGATCCACGAGAATTTTTGCAGTAAGATTTTCATGAATCAATGTTGTACTTTTGTAATCCGACTTTCAGAGTTGAAGCACCTCAATATTTTTTTGGGATAATTTACAAAAACTACCCATAAGGTTTAACCTGATTACGAAAAATTCCACTTACCTTTGAATGTCACAAGTGCACCCTTAAAGTGTTACAAAGACCCCCTTGAGATTTGTACTTACCTCTCTCTCCTCTAGAGGGTGCAATTTGTAAAAGAGAACCAAATGTTAAGGGGGTATTTGTAATTTTGAGCAATAAATAGGTTCTTTTGTAATTAAGTTAAACTTTAGGGTAGTTTTTGTAATTCGCCCTATATTAAAAAAGTGATGCTAAATTTGCATGATGTGATCTTGTTAGACCTTTGTCATAGGCTATGCTTAAAACTTGCAACGTTTTGTGTACCTTAAAAATAAAACATTTCTGAGTATTCTTTCTGCTTCTGTGATTGTAATAATACAATGTCGAGGATGGTACGAGTCTTGAGGCTTAGTGACAATAATTTCATATATGGTTATGGATTCTAAAGTGTTGGTTGACTTTGATATTTCATTTTGCGCTGTTGTTTAATTCCTGGTATAACAATGGCAGCTTCAGACAAAAGATAAATGGGGATTTTAATGTTTTAGTTTCATTAGTTTTTACTTCCGTGGGCGGAAGCTAGCTCGGATCCTTGGGACACTACAAATCTTATGTTCAATCCTTTCTGTTGGATTATTGGGTCCATAGATCTCCCCCATGGATTTCCCTTTTGCTTTGTGGCATCGTGCTGTGACGGTCTAACCTGCCAATGTCCACATGGATTTATGGGGTCTTCATGTGGACCTACGAAGCCTGGCATGCCCGCAGCACGTGAAACGTGGGGTTATGCGCTTCTAATGAAGGAAAAAGTAGTTTTGCTAATCGTTAGCTATAGTTTTTTTGTCTAGCGGTTGGGATTTGATTCTAACACTTTCGATGTCAGATGAAGCGTGTGAAATAAATGCATGCTCAAATGCAATAGAATCACGAAACTCGATTTCAGTAAACACCATGGTTCATCAGAGGAAGTGAAAAGGAAAAATGAAAAACAATGTCGAATTGAATATGATTTTAGTATTATTCATTTTTTTTATTGTTTTTGGAAAACCTTAATCTAAAAGTAACACGCAGAACATAATATAAGATCCCATCTGATTTCTATGGGAGAGAAATATAAGCAAATATAGGCCCAACTCCTTTGATGCACTTGGGACATTAAAAAGAAAGTTGTATTGCGCTTTTCAGCAGTTGTGATGCAACAATAATGGATGTCTATTTATGCTATGAAAATGACGAGAGAAGAGAAGGGAAAAAGGTTGCTATAAAAATGGGAAGGCAAACTTGGGTGGAAAAGAATGATGAGAAATTGAAGTGAAAAAGAACATCATTTCTTATCACTCCTGATATTGCTGTCCAGTTGTCATACTTGAGTCTATAATCAATCACCTGCTCAATGAGAGTGGAGATGTGATAAGAACAAAAGTGCAAAAGAAAATCTAGTTTCCTGTTTAAAAAGAAACAAAAAGAAACTAAAAAGAGAAAATCATTTTTTTTCTCTTTTTCCATGACTAGGAACAGCTGGTAAGGGAAATGAATGAAAAAAGTTTTTCTATTTTCCTATTTAAAAAGTAAGCCAAACATTTCTATTCTATTTGTATATCCGTTTCCGCCACTTCCTAATCATTTAGTATTTAAATACTCTTAACACGTTCTCTTACGTGCAGACGATTATTAATAAAACCTTGCACATGGCATATTTTATACGAGTGGCGGTGAGATTTGAACTTGTTTGGTCCGACTCTGAAACCAAACTAAATGACCGCCTCATCTAAAACCTTAAGCTATTAGAGAGGTGAGTCATTTAGTATTTGATGTGGATTAGAATTACCTCCGGATTTGGACAACTGGGTCGGATATTTTCGGTAATAGGGTTCGAGAAAGCAGACCTGAAAGAGAAAGAACACGTCATCTAGCGTGAGGTGGTCCCACTACGGTCCTCCGATCTTAAGTCAGGTCGAGGTATTTGGGTCTAAGAAAGGAAGAGAACATGAAAACGAATTACAAGGAGTGTAAAAGAGTTGTCATTTTGTTACTGTTGCATCATATTATAAACAATTCTGGCACATGTGGACATTTTGGTGATGCCAAATGTCATCATCCTGGATGGCATCTTTTTCTTCTTTAGTATCATAATTCAATCAAAACTTCTCGAATTCCTCGAATCTGTAACTTCACAATGGCCTATTGTACTCTTTGACAATGGTTGTCATGACCTGTCTTTTATATTGTTAGATAGTGAGATCAATGGTCTCTAAGTTGAGTCAAAGTCGATCGGGTCTCGGGTCGGGACCCATATAAAAAGACGCAGATCATGTCCTGTTAGGTCATTTTGGCTATTTTTTAAGGGTAAAGTAGGATTTTGGGTTTTCCCACATCAATATTTAATGACTAATGATAGTTAGCAAGAATTGTAACAATAGCTGCAGAGGTGTTACATTTTGTCCAAATCAATATTGTGTCTGCTCAGCATCATACAACAGATGGAACAAACTGAAAGTGAAATTACAAGGTGTAGCAGAACAAGTTCCAATAGCACTCCAAGAAAGTAGAAAACAACAACCTTCTCTCTTTTTTGAAATCAACTCAAAAAAATTGAAGAATAAAATCAAGTAAATTTAAGGACTCTTCTAGTGACATGAGGCATTCTCATATATACATAATGAGAAATAAGGTATCCAGTGTAAGGTGTATGACAATAAGAGCTTACAAATTCTAATTTGAATATATGGCTTACAAGACGAAGTAAAATGAGGGTCGAAAGACGGGTGCAGACTATAAATGCAACCCTGAAAAACCAAAGAAAGAAAAAAATTGAAAATAAAAAATTAGACGAAAAAGACTCGTCGACTCAAACATATGTAACCCTTTTGTTTGCAGTTCCTCTTTCCGTAGTTTTATATTGGTTTCCCCTTTTGCTTTCCATCCCTTTCTTGGAACTTTGGAGCTGTCGATAAATCATTAATTCCGTTAGTAAATAATGAATTTATAAATCATAGTACTCTCAAAATGCATGTACATACCGAGTCCATTAGCCTCAGACGTTCGCATGATTCTGAGACGTTTCACAGTGTTGAAAAACATCCTAATCAAGGAGAATCCATCTTCAGTTATTCAAGACAGTGAAGATTGGTTGTTTGTTTACTTTCACACAAATCACTAATTTCATGTGCTGAATGTTTATTTAGACAAGTTTTCCAAGACTCGAGTATAAATAATTTATCAGGAAATTAAACACATACCCCCACGGAACATCACCTACAAGCATCCAGTCGCCTTCTTTATCCTCATATGTTAGAACAAACTCTGATGATCCATCCAAAAGCTTTGGAGGTTGTATTGATTGTTCCTTTCCACCACCTGATTCAATTGCAGCTAGCATCAGGCAAGCATATGTGACACAGCTACAAAGATTTTGAATTGCCGTAACAAATGATTAAACCGAAAAATATACTTTCCTCATTTGGGGTAATTTTTATTAGAGATAGTTACAAATACTACCCTTGACGTACCTCTACATTCATATTTATTTTAGAAATCCCCCCTCAACAGGGCGCAATTTGTAAAATAGAAACATACGTCAAGCGGTTTTTTGTAATTTTGAAAGATAACTATATTTTTATATTTATAATATAATTAGGCTAAAGCTCAGGTCAGTTTTAGTAATTTACCCTATTTATTATTTAAAGTTCCTTCAAAAGTTAAGCAAGTAATTAAGAAGGTTATCATTTAATCACAATGGTCATAGATGTTCTAGTGCCTATATATTTCAAGAGGAACGAAAACCTACGGATCGTCAAGGACGGCTTGAAGAACATCTCCTCCAACGTTTTTCGCTAAAGTTTCATAGCTCTTGTGAGCATTCAAATCCACCTTTCTTCCAATTGGTAAGCCATCCATATTCACCTTCACGAATCCAAGATGACCTCTTTCTTTAAGAGCAGCGTCGTTTTTGTCGTTTCCATGGTTGATTTTCTTGTTCGATTTCTCATTATTTTCGTTCCGCCAACTCCCTTGTTCTCTTCAACATTTGAAGTCTTTGTTTGGCTAAATAAGGTGTTCATCCTGTATGACCTTATAGGAGGCCATCCCACAACCTGACTGCTTCAAAGGAAAATCGAACCCATTAATCGTGGCAATGGCATAATTAATTGAAGATCCCTTATTACAACTATGACAAATCAACTTAATAGCCTAATGCAGAAAATGCACACACAAAAAGGCTAAAAGAAAAATAAAAAGTGCTAAAAGAAATAGAAAAAAACAAATAAAAACTTAATTCAACTAAAGGCTAAAGGAGGAAGAAAAAGAAAAAGTGCTCCATAACACTATTTTTGACATATACAACGGTCCATTCAAATAATGCAAAAGCAATTTAGACAAAACATAATAATGTGAAATGGAGGAAAAAGTAAATCTAAACATGCTTTGTACATAATGCTAAATTATTTAAGAAAAAGGACGAAAAAAGGAAGTTGCGCCTGATGTACTGATGCCATAGGAAACATTATTTTGTTTAACAAAGAAGAATAACTTTCCGAAACTTTAATGTAAAGAACTAGTTTCACGAAACAGATTACAGAATCAAATCTAATTGTCCTAATGGATTAGCCAAATCAAGAACCAAGCTTATCTAAGAATCAGAACCATCATAAACATAATCCACTTTAAGTATTGCCGATAAAGACGCTTAATTGAAAGTTAGGGATAGTTACAAAAACTACCCTGAGGTTTAGTCTAATTTAAAAAACTCAAGTTATCTTTTAAAATATCATTGAGGTTTGCATTTGGCTAACAAATATCTACTACAATTTTATAAACTAAAACAAATGTATGGGTATTTGTAATTTTAAAAGACAACTGCATTTTTTTCTTTAGTAATTAGGCTAAACCTAGTTTTTGTAATTAACCCTTAATAGTTAACAAAAACTAACCAAATACATAACATACCAACATACAAACAGAAAAAGATCAAGAACTGGGCACATCTGAAAAAGGAAGATTCATTTCTGCACAAAATAAATAAACATGAAAATTAAAAAAAAAATATTGGAAAAATCCTACCTGACAGCAGCAGCAGTACATCCCTCATCAACACCATCAGTAGCAGCTCTTTCCCTCTTTGTGCCACCACCATTAACAGCACCACTTGTACCACATGGAAATCCATTTGGAAAATCCTTTGCTGTCAGTATTCTACCATACTCACCCCATGCAGACCCCTTCCCTTTCACCACGGCGGCGCCGCCACCGCTATTTCCAAGACTCAACCCCAAACCCAATTCAAGTTCAGCTTCTTTTGACATGCCCATGTAGTCCTTTTCCATCTTCGCCGTCTGCTCAATCGACAACCCCACGCCACCACCACCAGTACCGCCGCCGCCGCCTAAGCCGAGAGATGGTTCCATGGCATAAACAATAACACCAAGAAATTAAAATGGAGAGTAAAGGGAAAGCAAGAGTAAAGCGATAGAAGATAGAACGCAATGGAATGAATGGTTTCTTGAGAGAAAAAAACTGAAAAGAGAGCGGAGAAGGAAAAGAGTGGAAAAAGTGTTGGGATAATGTAATGGCGGGTGGCGAACAAGATGGTGGAGATAGTCATGATTTGGGACCCATATGTCTCCTGCAAGTGCTCCCACCAAATTCTTTTCTTTCCTTTTTACGCTTTTTCATACCCCAACTAAATGTCTCGTTTTTTTTTTTTTTTTGTTTTTTTCTTTAATTTTATATATATAACCCACGTATGCGAGGTATGCCCCAACACCCGACTAATCTTGAATCTGCCAGCACCAGAGGTCCCTTCACCAAGTATGATTTCTGACAATTATTCCCAAGAGAGAAATCTTCAATTCTTCTTTTCCTGGAGTTAGAAGTTTTTCAAATGGGATCTTGCATATACACACGCAAACATTAGAGGCCTCCCGGGTTGTCCCAGGGAGGCCCCCCGACGCTCAAATCAGCACAGTGGTAGAGAGAAAATAAGATTGTAATCGAATATTGAATTAAATGTGTCAAAGTAATTATGAGTAAATATACTTACAAATGAAGAGGATGAACCTTTTTATACGTGAGTAGCGGGCCTTGTGGGCCGCGTAGGAGAAATCGGCCTATGGGCTAGTACCGAACCCTTTGGGCCAAATTATTCCATTAATAGCCCATTGGACAATTAATATAAAATTAATATATAAATAGAATTATATGTTTAATTATTAAATCATTTTTGTGTTGCGGAGGTATGAAGCACAACAGAAGCTAAACCAGAATGGTGTCTGGCTTGTCTTGTTCTATACCTTGTCTTGTCTTTGGAAAATCTGTGACCACTCTTGCACAAGGACACACTTGGAAGGAGAGCTTTGACCATTTCTTCCAAAGGTAATATTTCTCTCTCTTACTCTTTAATATCGAACTTGTTTGCTTGGTGGAACACTTAGAAAAATCTCTTGAAAGGTAATATTACTCTTTAAAGACCACTCTTGCACAAGGACACAAGACCCCCAGTTTATTCTTCTTTCCACGTTTCTCTATCTTCTCTAGATTTTTCACATATTTCGGCCAGATTTTTGGATTTTGTTCCTTCTTCAGTTCTGCTCGGTTCTGTAATTTCATTTCCACCACTACACGTGGATTTCGATATTCCCCCTCTAGCTCCGGAGTTTTGTTATGATGGTGAGGGGGAAGTAGAGCTTGATTCAGATTCGAGTTCAATTAATGAGGCTCTTGAAGAGGAGTCCAAGGGGGACGTTCATAAAAAGTCCATCGACCCAAGTATCAGCATAGACCTCCTTCGAGTGTCGGGTAGTTATCTCGAGAGAGTTGGTTAGCAGAGTTTCATCTCTTTGTCTTCGTAGTTTGCGGGGGGGCTAGAGTTTTCTTCGACATTTTGGATGTTGGCCGCGAACTTGGGCAATAGACTTACTCATCCGCCCGAAAGGCTTCATCACAATGTATCTTTATAGTTTCCCCATTGGCTTTGTTCTTCCTCCTAGGATAATTTTCTTGTTACGATCCTTAGATTTGTGGGAGCATGCGTTGATGAGATAGTTCCTCAATCTTACGCATATATATAGGGATTCGAGTATGATATGCGAGAGGTTGGATTGTCTCCGATTGTGGGACGGTTCTACACTTTGTTTTTCGCTAGAAAGTCTTTCGGAGACACCTTCTTCCACTTATCCCCTCGCCCTCAGTTCAAGTTCCTTAGGGGGCTTCACCCTCTCGGTGGGTTGTGGAAGGACTTCTTCTACGTGAGGGACAATGGTTGTGACTCCTCTCAAATGGATCTCGAAGCCATGTCATCCCGAGGCACTCATCTTCCTCGGCGAGTAGCTTGTGAGTGGGTATGGGGGTTGTGTTGCTTGGGACTCTTCAACTAATGGCGTCTCTTCACGATTCTCGTTGCGTCCTTCATCTCTTATTCCCAGTCTTTCCAGGTCAAGGTCTTCAAGGGCGGGCGAAGCCTCGAGCGGTACACCTGCGGCTCCGATCGCAGCTTGATGCTTCAGGGCATTCCGTGCAGCTACTTCCAATAGGATTTGAAGAGTTTCCTTGTGATAAGGGTCTTTTTATGCATGTTTTTATGTATATATTTAAGTATGATTTGAGTTATTTTATTGTTAGTTTCATAAATTTTTGATTGTACATGGTTCACATTACTCTGAGGTGCTTTTATTGGTGTAGATTGATGATTTGGAGCTGTTTTTGGTGAATTTTGGGCCATGGTTTCATGTCAAAACATACCCGGGGGTTTCTGGATGCAAAAACACTCAAAATCCCAAGCTAAACGCGTCATTTCGGGGCCTTTTCAGTCAAACACGGGCAGGGTGTGTTTTTAAGCATGGCCGTGCTTTTTAGAAATTAAAAACGAGCAATTTTTCGACCGACGCACCAAAACCAAACACGGCCAGGACGTGCTTTTAAAGCACGGCCGTGTTCGGGAAATAACAAAAACACGGCCTGCCCGTGCTTTTAAATCACGGGCGTGCTTTTCGTCCAGACTGGTTTTTCTTTGGTGGAAATTATGGAGACTTTTCCTTTCTGCTTTTTGACAACCTTTGAGCAACTTTTACACCTCATTTTGATGCACCAAGCTCTATTATTCCCTCAATTGTCATGTGGACACAATGATTCAACCAACTCAACCATGAATGTGTACACAATGATTCAACCAACAACCATGGAAGTGGAGCATTTTTTAGCATTATTGATGTGTTCTTTCACAAAGATGGTGCCTATAAAAGCCAAGAGTTTGAGTTGGAGATTCATAATTCATGTAGTATTCATTGATAGAGAGATTCATTGTATATTCTAAGTTTCAAAGCAAAATACATTGAGAGGATAAAAGAGAGGTAGAGTTGGAAGTTGAAGAGCAATAGATGAGAAGGCTTGGAGCTCAACATCATTGCAATCAACCAAGGAGGAAGTCTTATATTGGTCTTGAATAAGAGCTAAGTACACCATGTTCATTTTATTCATATCTTCTTGTGTAGTATACTCTTTTGTCAAAGCCATGTGTAGCTAAATTTCTAGTGTTTGAATGCAATGAACTCTAGAATGAATTTGTGATTAAGGCTTGTATGTTTTTAATAAAATCTTCATGTTTTGTGTGATTCACTTATATTATGCTTTATTCATTCGAATTGGTATATGCGCAATATTGATTTGAAGTTTATTTTTCATCCGAGAAATCGAGAGATTCATGGTGAAATAGAACATATATAAGTGAAAAGAGTTGCATGCAATCCTAGATATAGGACGACATAAATCTTCTGGATTAGGGTCAAACCTAATATAGGAATTCACAAATCGTTATAATGTTGTCTTGGGGTTTTAACTAGAAAGAGATTTGGTTAATCAACTTGAGATTAGAAGTTATTCGCTCGATAGAGGTTTAACTTAAATCGGGAATTTCTATGGTCCACATAACATGAGATTTTATTAAAAGAGGTTGGTTTTTGCTTAAGGGCTTATGGTTGTATTTTTATCTTGTTGAACCACAAAAACATTCTAGAGGGATTTACATTCAATACATTTCTATCTCTTGATTTCTCATTCCATAATCTACTTTTATTTTATTTATTGTAAGTTGCAATTATTTTAAATTCTCTATTTTTATTTTCTATTTTAACAAACAAAACTCTGAAAATTGCTAGATTAGATAACAAAAAGACGGTAATTATTAGTACTTACAATCCTCGTGGGAATGACACTCGGTACTCAACAATCTATACTACAAAATGATAGGTGCACTTGCCTAAGGTTTTCTAAGGTAGCTTTTGAGCCATCACCTTGGTCTGGCAGATTTGTTCAATGGGCGTAGCTCCTTCGAGGGGGGTGGCGGCACCCTTTCTCCTTGCGGGGAAGGCGGCGCCCTTCCAGTAGATAGGTAGTTGGCGTCCCGCCTTCTTGACGGTCGTTCCTCTTGTGGATCCTTAGATCGGCGACTAGCGGCTTCAGATCTGACTTCATGAGCTTGAGATCGAGTTTGCATCTTCGTGTGCTTTGGTTGTTTTCCACAGACGACGCCAAAGTGGTCCTGCTTTTTAGGCAGATCACTCAAAATCTAAGATTTCTGACAAAATTCTTCTTCCCAATGGGAAAGTCTTCAAGTCTTCTTTTCCGGCAGGTGAAAGTTCTTCAGACAGGAACTTGTCTGCACACACGCCAACGTCAGATTGCCCCATGGTTGTCCTAGGGAGGCCCCACCGACGCACAAGTCATACAGTGATCGAGAGAGAATAAGATATCAATCGAATACTGAATTAAATATGCCAAAGTAATTATGAGTGAATGTGCTTATAAATGAAGATGAATGATCTTTTTATACCTGAGTAGTGGGCCTTGTGGGCCGCGTAAGAGAAAACGGCCTATGAGCTAGTCCCGAACTTCTTTGGGTGGGGTTATTCCATTAATCCCATTGGGCAATTAATATTAAATTAATATATAAATCGAATTATATAATTAAATATCATTTTTGCCCCAACACAGCAGGGGGTGAATCGTACCCGACAAATCCTAGATCTACCAGCACCAGAGGCCTCTTGGCCCAGTAGGAGGTAAATCGCACCCGACTAATCCTAGACTTGCCAGCATCAGAGGCCCCTTGGCCCAGCATGAGGTGAATCGCTGGATGTACCCGAGTGGTTAGGGTGAAACCAGGACCCAACTCTCCTCCTACCAAATTAATCCCGAACTGAAGCATGAGGTGACTCTTCAGTGGGGAATCGCCACAAGGATTCTTGGCCCAGCAGGAAGCGAATCGCGGGATATGCCCGAGTGATCAAGGTTGAACCTAGCACGATAGTCCTCTGTCAGATTAACTCCAAGTTGAAGTATGAGGCTTCAGCCGTGAACCACGCGACCTACAGGACCATTGGCCCAACAAGATGTGAATCGGGGGATGTGCCCGAGCGGTCAGGGTGGAACCAGGACCCAACTGCTCTCCTACCAGATTAACCGCAAGCTGAGGCATGAGGTTGTTGCTTCAACCGGGAATCAAACCATGCGGCTGAAGGACATCACATGTTTGTCTAACCCTATTTACCACCCGGCTATGCCGGTGGAAGGGGAATGTCTTAGTCTTTAGGGGTTGAGGGTGGTGGTTCTTGATTTTTTAGTACAATCGATGTCAAATACGCCGTTTATATCGGTTGTACAAAGAACCGATGTACAAAATGTCAATATTGCGTTGCTTTTTACACAGTCATTGATTAACAAATGTAAAATCTAATATTTTACATCCGTTACAAGCCCGATGTAGAAAGATCCATATTTTTACTACGGCTGACTCTACATCGGATAAATAACCGATGTACAAAGGCCCCCAAAATCGATGCAAAAATGGTTTTGTTTGCAGTAGTGCACATGTACTCATATCGAACTCGGATTAATCACTCTGACAGCACAAACTTGTACTACTGAAGCATAAGGTTGATCTTGTGTTCTTGAATTGATAAATATTCTTCATTAATTAGTAAATTATTAATTAGATAATGCCTTCTTTTAGTTAATATTCTTCAAAAGCTACCGATTTATAAATGTTTTACTGCACATAGGCCTAGTGCAGTTTATCTGATAGACGTGACTACGTACCTCAAGGATAATAGTTATGGGCTCCCGTTATAAGAAGAAAGAAGAACAAATTCCTCCTCAAATTCATTATCATTTGTTTTAGAATGATGTATAAAATAAATTATCAGTATTCTAAAAATATTCCAAAAACAATAAACCAAAATAATGATATAATATTATTAGCTGTTATTTATTATTTAATATGTAAAATTACATAAAACAAATAATTTTCAAACTTCACGGAATCATAAAATAACTTTTTTTAGTCTAGTTTTTTAACGAGCTTAAACTGTTAATTTTTTAAAATTAACGATTTAATGGTTATATATTCAGATCATCTAGAAGTAATTTATGAAATTAACAAATAAAACGAGACAAAAAAGAATCATAAAAGTAGGGTGGGAGAGAAGGAATAAAGCTTGAGGGTTAGAGATGACAACGAGGGTATGACCAAACTCGAGACCTATCCCGCCTAGATAATATTGGACTCGAGACCTATCCCAGAATCGACCCAAAACCAGGTAGGGTAAAACCCACTAAATCCACAAACATCAATTTTTATTTTATTAATTAATTTATAGAGGAAATGTTACAAATAACCAATATTTTCCTAAAAAACCCTGCAAATATGATGTCGTCTTTTTTACTTTCCTACAAGTACATTGTCATCTATTTTTCTCCCTGCAAATACGCTACAACTTATAATAGTTAGATTACATCACCGCAACTTAGATCTCAATTATCATGGAACACAACAACATAAGCAAACACAAAAATATTATTGTAACTTAGATCTCAACTACCGCGAAACAACACAAAATTGCATAACAATACCAAGAAGAAAACAAATTGCACCAAAACCATGAGAACAAAGAGGAAGAAGGAAGCAAAACCATAGCACATAGAAGCAAATCTCAGGAAATCTTAGCAAATTGTAGCAGGAACCAACAAAACAAAAAATCCAAGGTAATCAACAATTTTCAATCTCAAAGTCATTGTGTATTTCATTTCAAGTTCATTCCTCTAGAATATATTTTCCGTGTTACTATTTTAATTGTTTTCTTTGTTTTCAAGTTTAAAAAATATAATTTTCTACATATTGTGTATGAAATTTATGGTTCTAGCTAAAATTTGCGTATTTGGATTAGTTGAATCTAATGCTTCTAGATTTATATCGTTTCAAATTTATTTCATGGTTGTTTCAAAAAAAAATTTAACAATGTTTATGCTACATATTTGTAATGGAATTCTGTCAAACTTAGTCATCTATCTGCAGTTGTTTCAACTGATTGTTTTAGAGCTTTGAAGTTGTTCGAATATGTTTAGAACATTTTTCAATTAATTGTCATTGCTCCTCTTGTTAATTTCTAAAATTATTTTAAAAGGTGCTTCAAAAATATTTTAAATATGTTATTGAGTTGTTTCAATCATGCTTTAAACGTGTTTCAACTAATATAATTTTATTGTTTCTCTTATTAATTTCAAATATTATTTCAAATGTGTTTCAACTAATACAATTTTATTTCTTTTTGCAGACACATGGAGACAATTCCAACAGAACGAGAATAAAAATAAGAATTACATCAACTTTGAAATAAGAGACCTACTTATTCCAAAGGATTACGCTTTCAACAATCTAAAGAAAATATTGGAACATCAAATATAAATCAATAAAAATGAAGAAACAATAAAAATTAAATACCAACTGAGAGAACTTTGCCACCATTAAAGATTGAAACGACTTTAAACTGAAATAATTCAATTATTTCAATTATGAAATAATCAAATTAGTAAGATAGCTCAATTGTTTATAGATAATTTTATAATTGTTTCTAACTGTTTCATACTGCCACGAGGAGAAAATGGTAAAAGCGTAAATAGTAAAAAAAATTCAAACAAAGCGTACAAAAGTCAAACAAAGTATAAATTAATTCCAATAAGCGTAAAAATGTCCTTTTCCACAAAATAACAGTATTTTTTGTATTTTTCTCTAATTTATATCTAGTAAAAATAATAGATTTTTTAGTACAATGAGGATAGTAGGGGAAGGACCCACACTCGGATGGAATCGAAACTGGGGCAATTACTCTTACAACACAATACTCTACCACCATAATGTAAAATTGATCCTAGTTTAAATAATAAAAATATTAATAAGAAAATGCATTAGACATTAAAATTCGTATACTATCATACTAATAACAAAAATATAACATGAATTATGAAATATTTTAACTTGAGACGGTCTATATTTTCAACATAAATATACAATATTAAAAAATAGAAATGATAAAATGATTTGATTAAGTGACTAAATTAAAATATAAATAATATAAAAGTAAATAAAATTTAAAATCAAAAGTATATACAGCGGGTCGGATATGAGGGTGTTTGGCTGAGCTTATAAGCTCTTAAAAACAGCTTATAAGATGTTTAAGAGTTTATAAACTCTTAAAATGTGTTTGGTAATTTTTTTCCAAAAGAGCTTATAAGCTCTAAAAAAAATGCTGTCAGAAAGCTTATAAACTCGTAAAAAAAGTACATCCACCCCGACTTTTTTTAAAAGAGCTTATAAGCTCCTTACTTTAAACATTTTAAAGACAAAAATCTACTTAATAATTTTATAAGATGTAAAAACATCTTATAAACTCAACTATCTTATTTTATCCAAACACTCTGACAGCTTAATTTTAAAATAAAATCTAACATCTTATAAGTTCCTAAAACAGCTTATCAGATATAAAAACTTATAAGATATTTTAAATAAATTTAGACAAACACCCTCATAATAGGACTTGTTACCCACCCCAAACCTGATAAATTTAAAAATTATAGATCCGAAACCCTCCCAAGACCAGCTTGATCAGGTTTGAACCCATTACATCACTTTTTTTTTTGAGGGGAAAATTCAACTTCATTCAGTTAAGAGGATTGCTCCTCGGAAAATACAAGATATTGCAGGTTGGGAGGTATGTCACCAACATGATATCCATTACATTCATCAGAAAACGCAAAACGGGCCAAATTATGAGCTAATCCATTGGCACTCCTAGGAACAAAATTAAAAGAAATTGAATCAAAATCAGAACACATAAATTTGATGTCCTCCATAATGCTCCCCAAATACGAGAGGTTGCCGTGGCCTAACTTCAATCCATTTATCGTTTGAGGCAATCCGATTCAACTCAGTATTTGTCAAGATTAAGATGTCGAGCTATCTTAATTCCTTCTCTCGCACGCCAACGCTTCGCCACCTCGATATCAAATTAAGGGTAAGGTGCTTGGACACCGTTTGCACAATATTTCCATCGTGATTTCTAAGAACCGCTCCTAGTCCGGTGCCAATGTTCCCGACAAGAGAGGCATCGAATTAATTTTTATGATTCCTGGTGGGGTTTAACCCATTCTTGTGCAATTGCGGTGTGTTATGGTTGATGTGGCCAGGTGATTTGGCTTGTTGGAAATCTTGGAGACACCTCATGGTGTAGAGAAACAATCCTGGTGGGATAGGACTTTGCTTTGAAAAGTTAAAACATTTCTAGCGTGCCATAACTCCCATAGGAGCATGGCAAATAAGCACCGAATTCGTGATTTTGTATCTTCGAGATCTCGAATATGAAGTCTGTTATGGATGCAGATTTTGTGTCCACCAATTTCTTTGTCTAATCGAAGCAAAGAGGCCTCGGTCAAAGAGAAATTGCTCCAAGCGCAATCACGTAAGGCATGTTCAAATTTTGTTTCCATGTGATCGTGGCATCCGATGCAATATGGATTTACGTCCACCCTTTTTTTGATTAAATTTTGTCCCACGGGAGGATACCATTAGTTGCTTTCCATAGGAATACCTGGACCTTTGGTGGAACATTTAAGCGCCATATCCACCTCCAAATTTTCGAGATGGGTCCCGAATGAGAAGCGCGCATTGTCATTTGCTCTATCAATGGAGAGTGCAATTTGGTACCTGATTTAAACTTTGTAAAAACCATTTGTCGAGTAGTGCCACACAATCTATCAATTCCTCCAGGAATTTCAAGTGGTATCGAGAGGATTTTTAGCTTACGCTTTTTCGAGAAAATCTCATGTATGGCTTGAGTTCCATTCGCGTCGCCTGGTAACATAAGCTCGCCGACTTTTAAATCCATTGGCCAATCCCGATTATTTCGTGATGGTGGAAGTTCCTGCATTCACGAAGCCACGGGTCGAGCCACACGCGTGTTTTCTCACCATCTCCAATACGCCAATAAAACCCCGCACTAACACCTCTTTACTAGCCATGATGCTTTGCCAAGTAAAGCGGGGTTGTAGCTCTTCATGGCATTCAAGAATGTATCATGTGGGTAATAACGAGCTTTTAGAGTTCGCGAGTAGTGAGTTATCATCATTTAGAAGTCTCCAACCTTGTTTTGCTAGCATAGCTTTATTGAACGCCTCAATGTCTCTAAAACCCAGTCCTCCTTCCTTTTTACCTCGTGCATAGTTTTCGCCAAGAAATCCGATTGGTGGTCGCCTTTCATCTCTTCTTTGTCCCCACCAAAATCTCGCAATGAGAGAGTTTATTTTTTCGACATACCCCCTTAGGAATTAGGAAGCAACTCATGAGGTATGTTGGTATTGCTTGCGCCACACTTTTGATAAGTACTATTTTTCCAGTAGTAGATAGAGTCTTCGCTTTCCAATCTTTCGATTTTTTTGTTCACCCGATCTATGATTCCTTGAAACAGTGACTTTTTGGAGCGGCCCTCTTCATTCTTGGGGATGCCAGGTATATAGCATGTTTATCCACCAGCTGGACCCCCAATTGATTCGCAAGTGACTGGGCCAACGTGTGGGGGATGCCTCGACTGAAATTCAGCTCGGATTTTTCAAAATTTACCATTTGTCCCGAAGCTTCACCATATGTGCTTATGATATTTTTTATAACTTCAATCTCCTTCATGTTCGCTCTTCCGAAGATAATGCTATCATCTGCAAAAAATAAATGGGAGATAGAAGGGGCCCTTTTGCATATTCTAGCACCATGTAGTTCTCCTTGAGATTCTGATCGCCGAATTAGCGCTGAGAAAGCTTCTGCACAGAAGAGAAATAAGTAGGGGGATAGGGGGTCGCCTTGGCGAAGACCCCTAGAGGGGTGAAAGGGTGAACCTGGCAATCCATTAGTAACGACAGAATATGAAACAGTAGTAACACATCTCATTATTAATGAAACAATTGAGTTAGGGATTCCCATTTTTAGCATGGTTTTTTCCAAGAATACCCACTCTACTCGATCATAGGCCTTGCTCATATCAAGTTTAAGTGCAAAAGTCCCTCTTTTTTGTGCGTTGTTGGATTTCATAAAGTGAAATATTTCGAACGCTAACAATGCATTATCAGTAATTAGTCTTCCAGGGACAAAAGCCGATTGACATGGGTGAATGACATGAGGCAAAATTCTTTTTAAACGGTTCGCAATGACTTTTGTGATTATTTTAATAATAACATTGCACAAGCTAATAGGACGAAAATCACTCGGGGACTCGGGCATCTTTTTCTTGGGTATAAGGACGATATGTGTTTTGTTAAGAGGGGAGGGATCCACACCATCATTAAGAATACTCAGAATCACAGAAATAACATCACACTTAATAGTAGACCAGAATTGTTGGTAAAATAGAGCGGGCATACCGTCAGGTCCCGGGGCCTTAGATGGGTGCATTTGGTTTGATCGCCACAATTTCAGCTTCATTGAAAGGTGCACTAAGGTCGTTGTTAAGCTCCTCTGTCATTTTATTCTCGATGGCGTCTAGGACTCTTTCCATTCGAAGATCAATTGAGGATTTAAAAAGGCGTTGGAAATATCGCTTAATAACTGTGGCTATCTGATCGTGTTCTTCCACCATGTTCCCACACTCATCCCAAATTTTGTCAATGGAATTACGTTTTTTCCTTCCGCTGGCCACTTGGTGAAAAAATGCGGTATTCCTATCCCCATCATGCATCCAATTAGTTCGTGATCTTTGGAACCACATGGTCTCCTCTCTCCTCATGAGCTCTGATATTTTATTCTCAAGGTTTTTTGATGCAGAGATATTTTCACCTGTGGGGGGTAAGGATTGGGTTTTTGTAGTTGCTCGCACAAGTGTGATTTGATTACGTACATTGCCGAAATGAGATGCTTCCCACGATAGTAAAGATTTACCGAGCTGCTTTGAATTTTGAGATTTAATTGGGAAGGGCATAGCATGTCATTGGTAGCCGACCAGGCTTCTTGGATAAAGGGTTTGCAAGATTCTTCTTGTAGCCACATTTTTTCAAATCTGAAAATCCGCCGTTTTTCTCGTTCTTTCTTCTTGCGATTTGAGCAAGAAATTACCACTGGGACGGTGGTCGGATCGACCTTTACTTGATGTTCAACCATATAGTCGGGAATTTACCCACCGGTGATGTTGGCGCTTTCTGTCGAGCCTTTCTTGGATATTAGCATCTTCAGGTTGCCCGTTTGTCCACGTGAATTGGTATCCGTCATAGCCAAGGTCATCAAGATTGCACTCGGCTAGCGTTTCTCTGAAAGCTAGTAACTTCTTGTCATCTTTTCGTCGTCCCCCAATTTTCTCCGAGTGGTAGAGAATCTCGTTGAAGTCACCGAGACATAACCAAGGATGATCATCGTGCGTACAAAGGCTTCTAATTAATTCCCATGTATTTGTTTTCTGGTTTTCTTCTGGCCACCCATAAACACACGTAAGTCTCCAATGCTCTGATGAACTAACGTCCCCGATAAGCTGCGTCAATGTGGTGTGTCGTTGAGGAACTAATTCTAAGCGGTAGACTATCCTTCCACATAAGACAAAGCCCACCTCTCCTGCCTCCATTACTCCTATCACAGTTAACAATATGGTAGTTGGGTAAACACAATAATTCACAGATCTTGCTCATTTCATCTTCGTCTAACTTGGTTTCCATTAAGAAAACCACAGTGGGATCTTTTTATGGATATCTCGTTTAAGCACTTGAACTGTCTGAGGGTTCCCAAGCCCTCGACAGTTCCAACTAAAACAACTCATTGAGTTCGGCGGGACTGCGTCTCGGCAGTCTCCGCCGTTGAAGTGTAGGTACATGTAGCATCCACAATATCAGACCTTTTGGATCTTTTCTCAGGGTTTGCTGCGCTCGGTTCATCCCGGGTGTAGGCTGTGTTTGCATGTTTGCGTTTTTGGTGGGTGTATGGGGTGGGTTCGGTGGGGGTGGGTATTTTTGGTTGTTTACGTCCACGTTTGCGGTGCCATGTAGGGGAGCTAGAATTGGTTGGGGTAGACATATCTAGTATTGGAGGGAATATTGGGAGGGTTGTGCTATTCTCGGATTTGTCTGCATCGGGTTCTTGCGGCGAGTCTTTTGGAGGTAGGAGGGATATTTGCGGAACAACTTGTGGGCTAGTGAGGGGGTGGTGTCAGAGGGGTGCTTTTTGGGGATATGAAAAGCATGGGGGTAATTGTTGGTGGGCTCGAGCTAGTGGGTGCATGTTTTTGGTTTATTTGAGGTGAAATTTGTCGGGTAGTTTGCTGTATTATGGAAGAAGTGGGTATATTTGTGTAGGATTCTTTTTGTTGGACAATTATTGGTGGGTTTGAAATAGTGGGTGGGGTTATGTGGTTTATGGGGATGTTAGTGGAAATTGCAGGTTGTAAAGGTAGGGTGGTGGAGTGTTGTGGGCCCATTATGTTTGTGGTGGTATTTGTTGTGGGATTGGTAATAGTTAAGAATTCCAAAGTGGGGAGGATTGAAAGATTTTCAAATTCAGTGGTGGGACACGTGGGTTTTGGTGGTGGGTTGGGTGTTGGTGGGATCGACTTTTGGTGCTGGGTAGGTGGACGGGTGGGCTCTACCATTGTCTCAAGTGTTCGGGCTATAGGTGAGGGTTTTTAGTGGAAGATTCAACTGGGTTTCGGGCTCTTTTGAATGGTGATGCTTTCAGTCCGGGCCCGTACTTTGCGTCCGATGGATCTGGAGCATCATTACTATCATAGTTATCACAAGCTCGGTAATGGTGTCCGATTAGTCCGCAACCATAGCAATAGACCGGTAATCCTTCATATTTTAGAGGGATCCATGAGACTCCTTTTAGTTTTATTGTTATACCACGTCACTGGGGTTTTGTTATGTCGATTCTTTCAGATCTGCGACTTTCCAAATAAGCTATCCGGTGAAGGATCCCATGCCTCGAAGCTGCCGACTTGTTTAGCGATCAATTGTATTGTTTTTTCATTCATGCACGCGACAGGAGGTCGTAGACTCGTATCCAAAAGGAAGACTCAGTAATATTGAGGGTGGATGGTTGTTCGTTCTGTGATAGGTTTGATGGCGAAAAGGAAGCCTTCAAAATGCCATGGTTGATTTTTAAGAACCCAATCTCGATCACGGTGTCTGTGAAACCGAATAAGAACAAATTTTTCCCCATTCGCGGGTGTAAAACCCTTCCTTGGTTTCAGGATTTCTTCATGGTTTCCATTAGATAGTAGGAGTTTAGGGTTTTGTTGGTGTAGAGTTTTCGCCAGGCGGAAGAAGAGCGCCCGATTGCACTATGATTTTTCGTATGTTCGGCATCCAAGTCAAGTATCTCGGCCTCCTTAGATGTGAGATCGGCCATTTTAAATCCTCAAGCGCTTGTTATGGAAGAGAGACTGACCGCACGTCACCTGAAAAAATGAAACAGATAGAACAAAACTACAACCCTAGAACAAGCCTAGACAATAAAGTTTAAAATTCAGGCACACACTGTGGAGAAAGAAAGGTTTTATGGGGATACCTAAAAGGGAAAAAGAAAAAAGAACCTGAGGATTAACAGGACACACGCGAGGGTAAAGAGATTGGAATAACAAATCTAAGCTACCTCTAAAGAGGACTACACTCGGGGAGGAAACCCTAACAAACCCTATCGAGAGGGAACCCAGCTCCTACATGATGAGGAGGACCGACTATTCCTCCCCATTACATCACTATTTGTATTGATGTTTGCCATCTCAAAGTGGTATATATTTTAGCTTAAAGTTATTTACATTCCCGACAACACTTCTTTATTTCTTCATGCTTAAAAATGTTGTACTCAACTTTTTATTCATACACTCATGTCAGGAACGAACAAATGAATCTTTCTCGAGGCCTACAAATATATGTACATCTTATTTTAATGTATATTTAATGGAATTGTTTTCGTACATGCATCAAATTGTTGGAAAGACAGAGGACAGTCAATACCTCCCCACTGACTACTTTTTCAATTGAGAATTTTTTTTTTTTTTTTTTGAGGTGTTTTTCAATTGAGAATTCTGGTATTACAACTAAGAAAAAGTAATGTTATGATGATAAAGGCAACGATTTTCATGATGAATGGCAAAAGAAAATGTTATTTATTTATTTATTTACAGGAAATAATTATTATTAAATTAAAAGTATCAAGTTATTCGGACTAAGTTGAAACTCTTTCAAATTCGATTCGATCAAATCAATTTTAAACATAATTGATTATATCTCAGACAAGTTTAAATAATAATGTCTAACTCGACTCGATTTGTTTATATTCTTATAAGTAGAGACGGAGCTAGAGGCTGGCCGGGCTAGCAGTGACGCCTCCAACTTCATTTTTTTTGTTCTGATTAATATAAAATTTATATATAATTTTTTAATTTTATGATTTTGCCCTCAATAAAAAATAAAATTTACATATTTATCTATTAATTTCAAGAAACAAATAAATCTCACCCCATGGTCTGATGGTCTTTATTTTCTGGGTTCACCCATGCTTATAAGTTATATAACCCACCAACAAGCTAGGTCATTATTAAGTGTTTCGACACATTTTATTAATATGGACTTTAAAGGTAGTGTCTGCCTTTTACCACTGTAAAAGGAAAAAGTTAAACACAAAAAAATATTAGTTTTTTATATCTTATTTTAAATGACGTTTTTGTTATGTTATGCCATTGCAATCATGAGCTCCACGTCAATTTGTTGAATCCTTAATAATTTTTTAATGTGTGTTGATATATATATATATATGTATATATTGGTATAAATGAGACCAAGCCCTTTAGATGAGACCGTAGGGACATATCGTGGCCATTGGATCTAAACGAATAACGATCCAGATTTTTCCTCTTATTTTTAGTAGGCACCGGATTTTTAGGGAGGATTAAGGGTAATTTGGTATTTTCGAAATTAATATCCTTAACTATTATTGGTAAAAAAATCTTACCATATATCTCTCTCCCGCGATTTAAGGTGTCAGTTACATTTTCAAAATATATGCCTATTCAGTTTTCTTTCTCAATCCATTTCACGTCTCTGTTCAATTCTAAGTATACACAATAATAAAACTATATATGCAATATTCATATTCTAAATATGTACACTATTAAAATTCAATACAGTACACTTTGTTCATACTAAATATGCAAATTTGGAACACTATATATGTAGAACATAAATATGCAGTATGCAGGGTTTAAATTATAAGGATCAATTGCTTAATGTATTTTAATATTTTAATTGTTTTGTTCTAATTATACACAATAATAAAACTATATATACAATATTCCTATTCTAAATAAGCACAATATTAAAACCGTAATGTTATACACATTGTTCATACTAAATATGCAAATTTGGAACACCATATATGCAGGACATAAATATGCAGTATACATGGTATAAACTATAAGGACTAATGCCTAATGTATTTGAATATTTTCTTGTTTTGTTCTAAGTATACACAATAACAATCCTATATATACAATATTCCTATTCTAAATAAGCATACTATTAAATTTTTAATGTAATACACTTTGTTCATACTAAATATGCAAATTTGGACACTATATATGCAGAACATCAATATGCAGTATGAATGGTATAAATCATAATGACCAATGCCTAATGTATTTTAATATTTCCTTGTTTTGTTCTAAGCATACACAATAACGAAACTATATATGCAATATTCCTATTCTAAATAAGCACACTATTAAAATTTAATGCAATATACTTTGTTCATACTAAATATGCAAATTTGGAACACTATATATGCAGAACATAAATATGCAATATGCAGGGTATAAATTATGTAATATGTTGAAGGAGGAGAGAGGATGGTTGACCGCGTGATTGAAGGAACGTGATCAATTATAGATCACGCTCCTAATTTGTAAGAGGAAAATGAGGGCGATTATTTTTGGTATGTTTTTCTATTCCTATTTTGCCCCTACACGTAATCAATTCTTTGCATTTATTAGGTGTATCTTGGCCATCCAATTTTTTTTTTTATGGTGTAGATCTGTCCCTACGCTCTCACCTAAGAGGGTGGTCTCACGGGATCTCCTCCATATATATATATATATATATATATATATAAGATGAACCGCATCCCTAAGAGCTGCTATTTCCTCGCTTCTAGAGGTTCATGAATGAGGTGAATCGCGAGATATGCCTCAACGAGTCAAAGTTCTGAGTTGCTTTAGACTGAGTTACCACACAAGAAATCATTCTCCAGGATGTTACCAGTCGAATTAGAACATCCACGCTGCGGGTGCTAGCAAAACGGCTGTCACATCGCTCAAATCCTTTACCAGTTGATTCATGCCCAGGGGTTCGCGGATTACCTATGTGTACGTTGGCTCTTATTTATTTTCTCTTAATCTTTAATGATATTTTCTCAAAGAAAGGTATAAATGACAAATTCTTTTCCAATTTCCAAAAAGCTTTGTTTTTTGTTTGAGGAAATGTGATGTCTAGTGATAGCAGAGGAGGAGATTCGAACCTAGGCCCGCTCTCCATTAATACTCTATTTTAATAACTTGGGCTACATTCAAATCCCATCCAAAAAGCCTTATTTTCACCAAACTATTTGTCAAAATATGTCTACAATGGGTGAAATCAATTCTCTGACTTAGAGGTGGCCACGGTTCCAAAATTGCCGGTTTCGATTTCAAAACCGTGGATTTCGGTTCTGGTTTGGAACCCGATTCTTCCACGGTTCCGATACCACCACCACTAATAATAACAACAACAACAACAACAACAACAACAACAACAACAACAACAACAACACTAATAAGAATAATTGTCTATGGTAAGAAAACATAACATATTTTTATCTCTTGTACCTATTCTCACCTATTGTCTTCTAATCTCAACATATTTTTTTTGTTATTGACTTATTTGAATATTCACATTTCTTTTTATTTTTTTATGATCATGAAGTTATGCTGCTAAATTCATAAAATATCATGAATTATATTTTTATATAATCCAACAAATTCCACTAAAATCTATTAAAATCTACATAATTCCATAGAATAAAATTCTGATGAAATCTATAATGGAATCCATAGAATTCTCTAAAAATATATGAAATTCCATTGATTAAAAATCCCTTCAAATTCCATGTTGGGGACACCCTCCTTAGTTTAAAACATCTTTTGTAGTTACGAATATTCTACATTATAATAAATATTTAATATTTTTTATTTTTACCAAAATAAATTAAAATCGTTGGTTTTAACTTTGAAACAAACGATTTTAACTATCGCTTCCACAAACGGTTCTAGACTGCCGGTTTTACGATTTTTGAGATCAAAGGATCGGAAGCGGAATCGGGCCTACACAGTTTCGGTTCCAGTTTTGAGACATTTGACCGATAAATGGTTCTCGAAACCGTTGACCATGGTTCTGGTTTCGGTTTGGAACTCAGTGTTGATTCCATTTGGCCACCCTTACTCTGACTACAATAAACCCGGTACGTTTTATTTCGCACCGACAAAAATAGTTTCTAATAGCTTCTCAACATTTTCATTTCTATTTTATAATATTCACTATAATCAACAATAATGAAAATAGCTAATCAAAACTATTCAATACCCGACTCAAGATCAATCGTTAAAATTTTGTTTGAACTTGATTCATTAACATGCTAACTAATCAAAATTGAACACATTTTTCTATGCGATAGTATGTAAAGATTGGCTTTAGCTCGATTAGATTGTAATATATATATATATATATGTATAAAATATCAAGCTACTCGAGTTCGTTTCATGTTCGTCTCGACTAATGTTCGTTTGAGCTTGATTTGATTAGTAATCAAACCAGACTCAAATACACTTTTAAAACTCGATAAAAATTCAAATAAACTTGAATTATACAATGCTTAGCTCTACTCGATTCATTTTACACCCATGCTACCGTGTAAAGCCACCACCCTCAAGAACAATTAAAAGAGTCCAAAAATACTTTTTCTCTTCGCTTGTTCATAAGCATTTTTCTTTGTGGCCTTTTACAATTAATAATTACAGGATTAATCTAAGTTAATTTGATCAATAAACTCTTGCTCCATGAAACTTCAACAATACACTTTCCCTAGTGCGGTCGAAACAACTAGAGAGCCAGTTGGAATAACATAATTATAAATGGCATGGTGGTGCTAATTAAATTAAAATTAAACATTTAAGGTACTGTCTGAAACTTTAGTATAACTATAATTAACATTGTTACCCATTAGCAAGGTTGTTAAGATCTAAATCAGGATTAGGGTGTCTCACTTTAACAAGAGAGGCTGGGTTAAAGTCTGGGGAATTGAGTCTTTTTACAAGCATATTGTAAATATTGTGCTGCTCCATGCTTTTTTTTTTTTTCTCTTTCTTTAATTGTGCTGTCCACTATGCAGAGGACAATCAGCACAGAACCTTGTTTTGGAAAGTAGGGTCCTAGAATAAATGCCTACCAGTAGCCACAATAAAAAGGAAATATAGCTAGAATAGTATATAAAAAAATAAAAATAAAGAGAACAAAACTTGCCAAGGATTAAAAATTAAACTAGAAATAAGCACAAGAAACTAGATTATGGATTAAATATTATTTCCTAAGAATATTAGTGTGAAGAGTTGATTGTGTAATTTTCCCTTAGAAGTATTATAGTTACTACATTATTTGCCTCTGCAAATAAGTTTAACGTTTCCATATATATTGGGGTTGAGACCTGATTTGGGTCAAATTATACCTCTAAATATGGGATGACACATCGTTATATCAAGCTAGTTGGTGGTTTTCAGTTACGACAAATTCAACTTATATATGGAAAATAGTCGGCTAAGTTGGCCTAATTTGAGATTTAGTCTATGTTGTCAAAATTTATTTTTAGTCCAGAATATTTTAAATTGTGCAATTTTGGTCCGATTTTTCTGGGCCAAATCTACTTCAGTCGGAAAATATTGATGTAGCGTTTTAATTAGTGGGAATTACTGACATGGATGAAAATTTGTTTTTTTCTTTTTTCCCATTTGGCTACTCACTCAATATATGTATGATTTAGATCAGAAGATTACCTTCGTGTTACAGATTATTGGGTAATCGGGTTTGAGTTCTTGTGTAACCTGAAATAGACGAACACACGTTAGGCTCGCCGAGGGGTGATCCCGGCTAAGACCCTCCGATGACTAAGTCAGGTTGAGTTCTGTGAGGTACAAAGATACAAAGACAGTAAATGTAAAAATAAAAGGTAAAAGTGGCAGAGTGAATAGTTACCATCAAGTTACTGTAGCATAGTATTTATAGATATTTCTGGCACATGTGAGGCCTGTGGTTGCGCCAAATGTCATCATCTGGAGGGGTGGAGTTGTACTAGGTTGTCAGGGAGATCAACGCTCCACCTTTTCGGTTTAGGCCCATTCTCCCAGTCCGGGTCGGATACGGAGCTTCAAGCCCAATTTCAAGACCCCACTGTGTAGAGACTTTAAGACCTCACTGTCTTATCATTATTCCCCTGATTCACGAGGTTGTGGAGGGCTCGGGGTCATTCGGAGGAGCTCGAGGCTGGGGACAAGCTCGTGAACCTTGGTTTTTGATTGTAAGGAGCCCAAGATTTTCCTCGAGCTCGAACCCGTGTTTTGGATAGACCTTTCTTGTTCTTTTGCATTTTATGATAACTATAATTTATTATTATTATTATTATTATTATTATTATTATTAATAATTTATTTATTTTTGAGGGGGTGGCGAAGAGTTCGTCCCCTAGGGTTTCGTGCCCTGATATTTATGTCTTGTCCCATAAATGACAGGCGACCTCTCTATATATAAGGTTTGATGCTTGTAAAAAGAATTCACTTTTCATTTTCTTCTGTAAAATTTTAGGTCATCGAAGACCCCAAGACCTCCATAGTCGCGGTACGACCCAGTGATCTCGATCTCCAGTCCTTCTGTAGGAAACACTTCTCCTTCGTGTAACCTCCAGTTACCCAAGTAGTTCTCAATTTTTCTTTCTAAATTTTACCTTTTCTTTATACATTCTTTTTAGAGGTAGATGAATTTTAGGACCACCTCTAACCAGACCCATAGTAATCCAATAAATATGGCTCTAACGAGTTCTTCTAGCTCGAGCTTGGAGGCGAGTTCGAGTTCGTCTAGGGGTGATGTGATTGGACCATACTGCCCGGGTCATGACCTTCCTCAACCGAACCCCTTGAACTCTGTCCCTTCTACATCCTTAGTAAATAGACCTAGCAGTAATCCGGGGTATAGCTCCTGTCGAGCCCCATCTGATCCTCCTATGCGTGACTCGTGGGAGATAATAAAATCCATGGTATGCCGTGATGAAGCCTTACAAATAAAACACTGAATTTTATTTCCTTCCCAATACAAGGTTATTATTCCGGGACCTCAAGACCGTATGCACGACCCCCCTACGAACCGTTTTACCTTCCATCTCACGTCTTTAGAAGCCAAATTACGTTTCCCTTTGAACCCGATTATAGAGGATATACTTGTTCGACTGGTAGTGTGTCTTACCTAGTTTTCTCCTAACACCGTTAGGCATATTATTGGCTTCATTATCCTTATGAAGCACTTCAAAGTCGAGCCCTCCGTAGCTCATTTCTGGGCTCTGTACTCCATTACCACCTCAGCAAAGACTAATGATCGCGACTTCTTCTATTTGACCCCAAGAGCCAACTGTAAGTTTCTTACATATTTATCTTCTTCCTCTGGTGATTGGCGAAAAAGGTTTATTTTTATTGAGGCTCCCTCCAATCGTCCTTGGATAATTCCAAAAGATGGTGGTTCTCTAAGCCTCGAGTTCGCACTCCTTCTTTTGGAGAATGTACATGGGAAGAGGATATTATCTCCAAAAAGCTCATTTCCCACTATTATGATATACGAGAGCTTACTAAGGAAGAGATCCTATCCTTGGCGGGTATTAGTCCTGTTGTAGCTCTAAGAACCCAATCACTTGGTAGTTTGTACCCTTAAAATTTCTTTCGTGTACTGTATTTGCTTATCTAATCTGGTTCATCTTTTTTTTTAGGTATGATCGTACGATCGTCTCAAGTTGCTAAGGTCATAAAGGAGCAGAAGGAGAGGCTCATTGTGGTTGCCCAATCTTCAAGCCTGAACCTTCATCCTTCACCCTCCGTTTATTCTAGCGACCCGAGCTCCGCAGCTCCCTTAGTGGCTCGAGTAGGTGAGGTCGAAAGGTTCGAGCCTCTTGTGGGGACGCAACCCGTTGCTCAAGGACCGGTGACTTAGTTGTTAAAAACCCTCCACCCATTCTTATTATCGAGGCCGGAACCACTTCCGGTCCCAAGGATAAGGGAAAGGTCAAGAGCAAGAAAAATAAGAGCCGGAGCCATAGTGGCAGTAAAAGCAAAAGTAAGGGTTCCGGGGGTAGCAAGCAGAAGAAAAAGAAAGCTCGTGTTGAGAAAGAGAAGCTAGTGAGGAGGAGATCTCCTTAGCATTGGGCCAAATTTCCGACCACCAAAAGAGGTTATCCGAGGCTCGAGATCAAGTCTGTGTTGAGACCTCTTGACCTCAAAAGGAATTTTCTGGCACCCGCATCATTCCACGGTGGAACATTTCATGGGAGAGCTCGATCCTTAAGACTCACGGAAGGGAGGATTCGTTGGAGCTCTACCAAGTTTGTTTTTTCCCTTTGGACCAAGTGGCCTTGGGTTCTATGTCAGACACCAAATTGGACGAAATTGTTGCTCATGACCTCATGAACCTTTCCTCAAATTCTTATTCTATCGTCCCTTTACTTCTTGTTCTTTTTCTAAGTGTTTCTCTTATTGTTTCAGACTGCTAACGTTGCTCACAACTTGACACTTCGAAGCCACCATTGGTAGTAGCGAAAACAATGTATTTCATGGACAAACTTAAAAATCGTCTAATCCTATCAATTGCTAATGAACTTGAAATGAAACTAATGACTTAAATAACCTAAAAGAAATCAAATAGTTTGACATAATATTTTTTTAAAATAAAACATTCTTAAATTTCATAAGCCTTCTCATATCCACCGCCTTTAGCCAACGCCATCTCTTTCACCTGAAAAGTTGGATTATATTTGAGATGAGCGACACAGCTCAGCGGAGTCAAAATTGTCCAAGCTGAATACACAGTAATTTCACATTAACATGCAAATAAAATCTAATAGAACATAACATAGATTCTTTGAAAAACCATACACATAGACATAGCTTGCACTGCGGGGGTATCACCCGAGGGATACATCGACCCGGACTTCTTGGGTCTCTGGCGATAGTAGGCGTCTAAAGCAACCATACTTCATATCATGCAAAATAACTACTCATTTAACAAGGTCAATAAGATTTTAGAAAGCAAACTCCACCTTGAAACGTAGCTTGAAAAACAAGTAGGAACTAAGTGTGTTTGAGGCAAGCATGCCTAATCCTTGCTCGATAAATCACCTAACAATGATAAATTATAATACTAGTTAAAACCTCGAATACTCTAGATTTGTAAACTTAAAATAATATTCTAAAATCCTAAAAAGGGGCTTAATAGAATATAAATAAGATTGGGGGTTAAATTATATTTGTAAGCCAACTTGGGGTCAAAAGGCTAAAGAGATTTGAAAATTCGAAATGGGGCAGGCACGATTGCAATTTGGTAGGACAACTGGGAATTACTCAACTTAAAAGTTGCACTAACTTTTCCCCTTTTTTTCCATTTCCCCTCTCTCTCTCTCTCTCTCTCTCACACACACACACACACATACACACACACATACACACTTTCCCTTTTCTTGTTTCCCGTACAAACCCCCCAAGTTGTGATAATTTGAGGCATATCATGATTGATGATAAGTATCTTTTATGCATGTTTTACATGTTTATTTAAGTAGGATTTGAGTTGTTTTGTTGTTAGTTTCATTAGTTTGATTGTACTTGGTGAGAAAGGCTTGGAGCATAACATCATTGAAGCCAACCAAGGAAGAAGTCTTGTTGTGATCTTGATAAAAGATAAGTACACCATGTCTACATATCATTTAAATCTTCTTGTGTAGTTTATTATTTTATCAAAATCATGTGTAGCTAAATTCTTAGTGTTTTAATATAATGAACTCTATGATGCATTTGTGATTAAGGCTAGTATGTTTTTAATATAATATTAATATTTTATGCGATATGCTTATATTATGCTTTGTTCATTTGAGTTAATATTTCCGGGCTATTGTCCTCCTCTTGTCAGGAGTCTTTGTCCCCATTAGGGTTTGTCAGGAATTCATTCCTTTTGTCCCTCTTTCGAGGCCTTTCCCCCCATAATCTCCCTGTCTCTCTCCTCTCACGGTTGCTTCTCGGCCTGTTTGTCGTGTCTTCTATTCTTGTTGAGTCTCTTCCCTGTCCGTCTTTTTCCCCTGTATTCTGTTTCCCTTAGGTCTGCTTCTATATAGGTCCTCTCTTGTGTGTCTCCCGAACTTGTGTCGATCTCCAGTTTTGTTCTCTTCCGGAGTCTGTTTTCATCTTTCGGTCCTTACTTGGTTACATTCTTATCCTTTGCTCTGTGACCCGTTTAAACCCTCAGGTTAGCTGTGGATTTATGGATCAGCTCACAGAATCAGAAACCCAAGTTATTGATTTGGATTCAAGCACGGAGCTTCCAACTCCAGAAATAGACGCGCAAGGATTTTGCCTAGCCGGGACGCTATACACCAACAAATCCTTCAACTCCTTCTACCTGATGGACATCATGAAAAAATCTTGGAGAGCAAAAATAGGTTTTTCTGCGAGGGAATGGGGGAAGAACCTGTTCTTGTTCAGATTCGATAAACCTAGCGATAGGGAGTGGGTCTTATCAAACCAACCATAGCATTCTGAGGGGTCCCTGTTCGCCATTAGAGCCATATCGGGCACATAACTACCCTCAACCATCAGTATAACGGAGTCCTCATTTTGGGTTCGGATATATGACCTCCCTATTGCTTGTATGAACAAGAAATCCTTAACACTGATGGCTAAGAAAATTGCAAATTGGAATCCTGGGACTCGTCCATGGACGGATTGATCGAAAAATCTGCACGAATCAAAGTCAGCATAGATATTTCGAAACCACTTCTTCGAGGTTTGACAGTCAAAATCAAAGGGGAGTCGTTATGGATCCCTATCAAATACGAAGCGCTCCCGGTCTACTGCTACTGCTGCGGCTTAATTGGCCATCACTTCAAGTCTTGTACGGAATATGATTACAACTAGGGGTGTCAATTTAGGACCCAACACGCAAACCCAACACGAACCTAACACGAAATTAATGGGTATGGGTCCAGGCTTCGTGGGTCCCGGTCGAAATTGGGTCGGACCCGACTAACCTGCCAATTAAACAGGTCGGGTCTGGGTCAATCTACTATACCCGTATAACCCGTTTGTGAATTAAAAAAAAATAAGTAAATAACTAAGTGTAAGAAGAAACAACAAACAAGACATATCTTTAAAACTCAAATTATAAAACCTCATTAATTATGTATTTGTTACTATTATGCATGTCTTTTCGATTAGTATGTTATGTTATTTATGCAATTATGTTATTTCTTTTTGTATGTTGTGAATTGTAATATTGTTTATTGATCGAATAATATATGATATTGATTGGTTTTGGAAAAAAATAAATTTATTCAGTTAAAACTATTAAATGTATATTAAAATAATTTTATTATATGGGTTAAGCGGGTGGTGCAGGTTACCCGTGAAATAAGCGGTCGGGTCCGGGTTGAAGATTCTCGACACGAATAATTAAACAGTCGGGTCCGGGTCGGTTGTTTCGACACGCGAAACGCGAACCCGGACCACGAACCCGGACCCAACCCAAATTGACACCCCTAATTACAACACGACCCCGCACCACGAGGAAGCAAAATACGGTTCGTGGTTAAAAGCATCACCGTATAAACGACCTCGTCCAACTTCTGAACCCAAGCCCACAAGCAAGCCCCCTACTGCCAAAAATCTCCTTAACCAAATAGACAAACACCTCAACCATACCAGTACTGAGCCTACCCCTAATAAACCACCCCATACACAAACCCCTAACCATTTAGAACCAGACCACATTGACCATACTATTGCCTCCACCCTCGACGCCTTACTGATCACAAACCGTAACCCCCAAACCAGCCTCAACCAACCGATACCTCCTACCCATAACACGTCACCACCAACGGGATACCTTAACACTCATCAAGTGGATAACCCCAATACTCATCCACAACCAAATATCACCTTCCGGACTAACACCCAGTTACCCATAACTCCTTATTTTTCACTGTCTTTCCAACCCAATACCTCTCTGACAGACATTACCAACCCTACTTTAACCCATGTCACCCAACTGCAAGATGCCCCATCCAAGACTACCAACATCCTATCACCTAAACAACCAACAACTTGGCACCGTTTACCCACATGTAAAACTGACCAAAAACCACCCCGCAGCAACCCAACCCAAAAGAAAAAAAAAACCAACGATACACAACCAACCAACGACCCCGAACCCTCAAACCCACCTGTCAAAAAACTCAAAGATTCCGAATTGATTGTTGCTCCTGGTACGTCTACTCCAACGGCGGAGACTGCTGATACGCAGTCCCGCCGATCACAATGAGTTGCTATAGTTGGAACTGCCGGGGGCTTGGGAACCCTCGGACAATTCAAGTGCTTTCAAGACATATCAAACGACAAGATCCCACAGTGGTTTTCTTGATGGAAACAAAATTAGACGTAGTAGAAATGAGAAAGATTTGTGAGAAATTGTGTTATTCGAATTTTCACGTAGTTGAATGTGACAAGAGTCATGGTGGCCGGCGTGGTGGTCAATGCCTTATGTGGAAAGACTCTATTGACCTGCAAGTACAATTGGCTTCTCCACATGTCATTGATACTGTGATATCCATCCCTCAGACACAAAAAATATAGCGACTTTCCAGAATTTACGGTTGGCCCGAAGAATCTCAAAAATGTCACACATGGCAATTGCTTCGAGACCTTAAACAAGATAACGATACACCTTGGCTATGCTTAGGCGACTTCAACGAAATCCTGTACCAGCATGAAAAAGTCGGAGGCCGTGCTAAAGAGGAGTCTAAACTTAATGCCTTTCGAGATGCCCTATCGGTATGTAATCTCGATGATCTTGGATTTGATGGCTACATCTTCACGTGGACAAATGGCCAGGCTGGGGAGAACAACATCCAGGAACGCTTGGATCGGTGTGTTGCTAATATTGAGTGGGTAAGCTTTATACCCAACTTACAAAATTGAACACCATGCTAGAATCTATCGATCACCGCCCATTAACGATCAAGTGGAATAATGATGCTCAAAAGAAACAAGAGGAGGCCGCGAATCTTAGGTTTGAAAAATATGGTTACAAGAGGAATCGTGTAAGCCATTTATTCAAAATGCGTGGGATGACCCGGGTGAATACATTACACCATTGTCCATGAAGAATAAAATTCAAGCATTGGGTAGATCATTACTTCAGTGGGAAATGACACATTTTGGAAACATCACCAAACAACTAGAGCATATTAGAACGCAAATTGGAAAAATTCAAACCATGCCTCCGACAGCCGCAAATATTGACGCGACAAAAAGATTGGAAAATAAGTTGTCATCTCTTCTCCGACAGGAAGAGACCATGTGGTATCAAAGATCGCGAACCAATTGGCTACGGGATGGGGACAAGAACACTGGTTACTTTCGCCGAATCGCAAATAGACGTCAAAAACGGAACTCTATGGAACGAATCAGAGACCACCATGGTAATTGGGTTGAGGAGCAGGAACAGATAGCGGATGTCATGATACAGTATTATGAAAACATGTTTAAATCCACAACTAACCTCAGTCTTGATCGGGTACTGGACGCTATGGATACGAAGGTAACCAACGAAATGAAAGATGAAATCAACGCTCTATTTAGCGAAGCTGAGATTGTCAAAGCCCTATCCAAAATGCATTCTACAAAAGCTCCTGGGCCCGACGGTATGCCTGCTCTTTTCTACCAACAATTTTGGTGCACGATTAAAACTGATTTGGTTCGTGTTATTCTTGATGTGTTAAACAATGGTGTTGATCCCTCCCCCTTTAATAGCACTCATATTGTTCTTATCCCCAAGAAAAAGCACCCCGAGTCCCCTAGTGACTATAGGCCTATTAGCTTGTGTAATGTGATTTTTAAATTAATTACCAAAGTGATTGCTAATAGACTCAAACATGTCCTCCCTCACGTAATCCATCCTGCCCAATCAGCCTTCGTCCCGGGTCACCTTATAACTGACAATGCACTTCTTGCTTTCACGATTTTTCACGCTATGAAGAATAATAAACATTAAACAAGGAAATTTTGCCTTAAAACTAGACATGAGCAAGGCTTATGACCGTGTTGAATGGGTCTTCCTTAAGCAAGTCATGATTAGAATAGGTCTCCCCCACACTCTCGTCGGCCTCATTATGCGTTGTGTCTCTACTGTGTCTTATTCTGTACTCACTAATGGCATTCCTGGTTCTGTCTTTTCTCCCTCTAGAGGACTCCGTCAAGGAGATCCTCTATCACCCTATTTATTTTTATTCTGTGCAGAAGCTTTCTCGGCTTTAATCAGGAAATCAGAACTTCTGGGGAGGATACATGGCCTTAGAATTTGCAGAGGGGCACCCCCAATCTCCCACCTATTTTTTGCGGATGACAGTATCATATTTGGGAGGGCTAACGAGGAGGAAATTCGTGAAATCAAGAATATCATCACAAGTTATGGCGAAGCGTCGGGACAAATGGTTAACTTTGACAAATCAGAAATCACGTTTAGCAAAGGGTTAATGCAGTCATCAACCACAATCCTTGCAAACCACCTTGGAGTACAACATGTTGAAAAACATTCTATTTACTTAGGGCTTCCTGCTCATATCGGTCGATCCAAAAAAATAATTTTTCAAGCCCTGGTTGATCGCGCGAGTAAGAAATTGAAAAACTGGAAATCGATTACATTGTCGACGGCTGGGAAATTGACACTAATAAAGAGCGTAGCACAGACGATACCCACATACGTCATGAGCTGCTTCCAATTGCCCCAGGATACTTGTCACCAAATGAACTCACTAATTTTGAACTTCTGGTGGGGACAAAAAAATGGCGTGAAACGGATTCACTGGATTGCGTGGCAAACACTCTGCGAGCCCAAATCACAAGGAGGACTTGGTTTTCGGGACCTAACTGCCTTTAACCTGGCTATGCTTGCGAAACAAGGGTGGCGCCTTATTCAGGACGAAGACTCGCTCCTTGCTCGGTCTCTCAAGGCTCGTTATTACCCAAATACTGATTTCCTAAATGCCCCAATTGGCTACAACCCCAGTTACACTTGGCGAAGCATTGTGGCATGTAGGAACGTCATTCAAAAGGGGATAAAATGGATCATTGGGAACGGAGTAAAAGTCAGAGTGTGGCAAGACCAATGGCTACTACCGGGTAGCAACCTTCGAGTACACAACCAGGGGAGAGACTGGCCTACAGATATGAGAGTACGAGAACTTATAAATAATGAAGGGACGAGATGGGATGACGAAGTACTATTGCAGATTTTCCCAGAACATGTTGCTCGTGAGATTCTATGGATACGCCTCCTTCATGTTGGCTGTGAGGACACAATTGCATGGAATTATACTGAGAATGGGAAATATAGTGTGAAATCGGGATATAGAATTGCCTTGTCAATGGGCACCCGTGCCCTGAACTTGCCGAGTAATTCTGGGGCGCCGTCACCTTTATGGAAATGGATTTGGAACCTTGATGTTCCCCCTAAAGTGCAAATTTTCCTCTGGAAAGTGGCCCATGGTAAGCTCCTTGTGAGTACGGCTCTTCATAGAAAAAACACAGACAACCACCCTCATTGCCAGAGATGTGGCACGGCTTTGGAGTCAGTCGAACATACACTTCGGGACTGCCCGTGGAGCCAGTTCTTTTGGAGGGATTCACCACTTAGACTGGACATGACATCATCTCCCACTACCGCCTACCATTGCAGATATGTGTGAAGAGATCTCAAAAATGGACAATAGCGATTTTGAATGCCTGTTTGGTATGCTATTATGGTCCTTATGGCATGCCCGGAATACTCTTATATTCCAAGGTAAGGAACTCTCTCACGTTCAATGTTTTGACACTGCTTTAAGGTGTTTGAATGAGTACCAAAAAGCCAAAAGTAACAACAGACAACAAAATGCTACATCCCAACAAACAAGCTGGATACCCCCTCCGGAAGGAAATGTTAAAATTAATACTGATGCCTCAGTTAGGAAAGGAGAGGGAACCGGGCTTGGAGTAGTGATAAGGAACCACACAGGTAGCATTAGGTACGCTAGTTCAAGACGCTTTGAAGTGGAGTACTCTGTTGATATTCTTTGAGTCTTGGATTGCCGAGTGGGGATGATTCTAGCACAAAATCTTCATCTCGATCACATACATCTGGAAATGGACTGCACGCGGGTTGTACAAGCTTACAATCACCAGCAGAGGGACCTTTCATACCTTGGGACCATCATAGAAGACATTCGGTTTAGAGCAAGAAATTTCTCTTCGTTCTCTTTTACCTGTACTCGTAGAACAACTAATACACTAGCTCATGGTTTAGCCAAGTATGCTTTTTCGATTCCTGGTAATGAGTTTTCCTCTGGTTCATTACCACCTGAACTACAACATTTGTATTCTGCTGAGGAGTTTTCCTCTGATTGCTAATAGTATTTCTATTACTTTCTCAAAAAAAAAAGTATTTCCGGGCTATTGATTTGAATTATATTCCTCATCAGGTAATCGAGAGATTTATGGTGAGAAAGAATCAATATAAGTGAAAGGAGTTGCATGCAATCCTAGATATAGGACGACATAAATCTTCTGGATTAGGGTCAAACCTAATATGAGAATTCATAAATCGTTATAACGCAATCTTGGGGGTTTTAACTAGAAAGAGATTTCAGTTAATCAACTTGAGATTAAGAGTTTTTCACCTTGAAAGAGGGTTTAACTTAAATCGGGAATTTCTATGGTCCATGAAGCATGAGATTTTTTTAAAAGGGGTTGGTAATTGCTTAAGGATTTAAGGTTGTATTCTATCTTGTTAAATCACAAAAGCATTCTAGAGGGATTTACATTCGAACACATTTCTATCTCTTGATCTCTTATTTTACAATCTTCATTTATTTTATCAATTGTAATTTGTTGATTATTTAGATTCTTTAATTTCCTACATTATAAACCCTCTGAAAATTGTTAGATTATATAACAAAAAGACGGTAATTACTAGTACTCATAATCGTCGTGGTAATGACACTCGGTACTCGGTAATCTATATAATAAAATGATAGGTGTACTTGCTTAAGATTTATAGAGCAGCTTTCGAGCCATCAATTGATAAACCACGAATACAACACAAAATTGTAGGGTTTGGGATGTGGCTTATTGGGTTCGGGCAGTTATCGAGCTGGCACGATAAAAATTGGCGATCTGGGCCGACCACGATAAACACGATAAAACACAATAATTTTTTAATTATTGGTAATTAATTATTTATATGGGTAATTTACTAATAATTAACTATTTGGACTTGACTAGTTTTATTAATTTACCAGAATATATATTTTAAGTATAAAATATAAAGAATATTAGAAAAAACCATAAGTTTTCTTTGTTAACGAGATTAACTGGCCTAACGGGTTTGACTAAATAAATTCGATAATTTTGCTTATCAAGCTTATTGTGTCGTGTCGTGTCGTGTTTTTTGTATTTTTACCATGTCGTGTTTAAGATTAAATATTAAGTCCATTAAGGTTATCATGTCATGTTCGTGTTAGGGCTCATCGTGTTGTGCCGACCCAATAACGGCCCGACACGAACAATTTGCCAGCCCTACCCATCTTTTATTTTCTCTCTTTTTGTTTTTTCTTTCCTTATTCTTCTTCTTTCTCTACTCAACCTAGAGAACTCCCTCAATCACTCTCTCCCTCTCTCTGTTTTTTTTTTTGTCTTTTCCCTCTCCTGCTTCCATGACAAGCCCCCCATTCCACTTCTTCTTCTTCTTCTTCTTCTTCTTCTTCTTCTTCTCTCTCTCTCTCTCTCTCTCTCTCTCTCTCTCTCTCTCTTAATATTCTTCTTCTGCCAACAACCCCAAACTCCCATGTTGAAATTTGTGGGCCATGTTATATTTGTTATAGCAACCTACTAGATCTTTTACATAAAAATAAGGGTAAAAAACAATTTTATCCATCTCTGAGTGTACACCCAATGGATTATTTGATCCATATTGATGCAATGCGGCCAGATGAAGAAGACTGGCGCCTACTAAAATAAAGGGGAGCAAATGGTGAAGACTAAAAAAATGATTTAAGGTGGCATCCCACTTGTGTCCAATGTTCCCGATCCTAACACGATGTCTCTGCCCATTTAGTTACCAGCCCCATTCGGATTTCTGGTCGTGCCTTACCTGATTTTGTGGACCGCGAATCTTGATGTCTAATCTTGGTCGTCCCTTTAAGGTTTTCAATCTCATGCCTTGATTCCCTTTAAAGCCCTAACATCTAAAACTCTAAATTAGAACACAACTCTCACATCCCTCTTTTTCTCTTACTAGAGGCGCCTCTCTCACTTTTACTCCCAGATTCACTTCGTCTCTCTCACTTCGATTCTCTGTGACTCTTTTTGAGAGACACTCTTTGAGTGTTGTGTAACTCTATTCCTGTCTCCTTTGTGGTTCAAGTGATTGGAATAGTTTCTTCGGTGTTATAGTGATTTGGGGCTTTTCGAGATTCAGGGCTGGTCTTTGTGACCTGGTTTTAGGGCTGTATTTTGTGACGTTATTCTTACCGTTTCTCCGGTAGGCCGCTCCGGCGATGTTCTGGGTTGGGCTTCAGGTTGTGGCTTCATAGCCCATGCCTTGGCTTGCGTTCTCTTTGTGGGGTGTTTGTCAGTTTTCTAAGCCGAAGGTGCCGTCCATCTAACCTTTGTCCGATTCGGTGCTATGGAAAGGAGCTCAAAGAAGTTCGTCAACCAAAACTCGATATCTTTCATGCTTTTTTCATGTTATGTTTTCAGTTTTTTTTTCATTTCTTTTATTAATTTAGGCTTGGTTTGTGTGGCAGTGGTTAGGTTCGAAAAAATCAACCTCAGCACGTTTGTTGTTCAACTCCGGGTGGTTTATAGGGTTCAATATACTTCTATAATTCTAGCTTCTATTCCTTTTTCCTTTTGCTTCGGCTAAATGGGAAAATGCCTTCCCTTGTGCGTTTGCATTGCACACCTTTGTTTTCTGATTTACTACTTTATTAGTAAAAATGTTGTACTCCCTAATCCCTATCCCATAGGCTGAAGCATTGTAATAATTTATTAGTTCGATTATTACAATCTTTATTCAGCTTTGGCAATCGTGTTCGACAGCAAGTCGATACCTAATAGTGGTATCAGAGGATCTCCCGTTGGCGGTACTAAACCCTTACTGTAGGGTTTCACACTGGTAAATAGGCTTAAACTCCCTTTAATTTACTGCGTTTCGTAGCATAACCGCTTGCTGCGAGTTTATTGCTTTCATAGTGTATATACCGCTTGCCGTGGTTTCTGTGTTGGGATTTGATGTTGTAGTTTATAGGAATTCTGGGTGATCTGCCTTTACTTGTTCATTTAAATCTTCTTGTTATTTGCTCGTATTTCAGTTTTTATTTCACATGAAAGGAACTCAAAGCTAAAAGACCGCTTGACCATACACCGCGTGTGCAGTGAAACCCTGTGATGCGAGGGGTTTGCCGTCTGTGGCTTGTTTCTGCTTTTGATGTATTCTCTGTTTTCTATGTGAAGTTGCTTGTTTAGTGCTTATAACTTGCCTTGCGTGCCTTGTGTTTTCTGAAAAACTGTTGTATTTTTATGAAAATGGTTGTGCCTGGTTATAATCTTGAACCTTTTAATTGAAAAACTAATTTTCTGATATGGAAACAGAAAGTGAAAGGAATTTTAATTCATCAAAAAAGTTTATAAAAAATTTGTGGATTGGTGTTTATGGTTGAAAAAGATATTCTTTGAAAAGAAAACCGAAATTGATGAGTATGCTTATTCTTGTATAATTCTAAATCTAGCTTTCTGACTCTGTGCTTAGAAAAGTTGGTAAGCTTGATTCTGCAAAAGCTTTAATGGTATAAGTTAAAAGAATTGTATACTGAAACTTCTTTGCCTAGTAAGCTGTTTTTGCTTGATTGTTTTTTCCATATTTAAACGTGATTTAAACAAGGATGTGGATGAAAATTTGGATGTGTTTACCAAATTAATTCAAGACATTAAATTGTCTGGTGATAAAAATATTGATGATTATACTCCAAATATGCTTTTGAATGCTATTTCTGAGTCATATAGTGATGTTAAATATACTATTAAGTATGGTAGGGACACGATGAAATTAGATTTAAAAGTCAACAGAAGTTCTAGGCAAAATTCTGGCGAGGTTATGCATGTGAGGGGACATTCTCAAAACAGGTTTAATAAACCTTGTTATAACCAAAACCAGAAATTTGCTAAGAAAAAGGGAGATAGTAAGTCTAGGTCTAAGTCTAGGCCTAAAAATCGGAAGTGTTATGAATGTGGTGAATATGGTCATTATGTTAGGGAATGCCCTAATAAAAGAGGTAATCAAAATTTTACAAATCACCAACCAAATGAGCATGCTAATATGGCTTCTACGAGTGAAAACGCGGCTGATATCTTTATGGTTTATGAAAATTGTACTTCTGTGAAATCTGTGCACTTAAATTCTGCATGTGAAACTGAATGATTTGTTGATTCCGCTTGCACTTTTCATATGTCATAATTTAAAAGACCGATTTGTAATTATAATGAAATATTGCATGGTTATGTGTCAATGGCTAATCAAAAAAAGTGTAATATTGCTGGAATTGTTGATGTTTGTTTAAAATTTGATTCAGGCTATGTTTTGACCTTGAAAAATGTGTGGCACGTGCCTGATTTGTGTAATAATCGAATTTCTTGTGCTTCTTGAGGATGATGGTTTAGAGGGAAAATGGGGAAGATGCTTAATGAAAATTTTCAAGGGGAATTTGGTAATTTTCAAAACTGTTAAAAGGAGAAATTTGTATGTTTACATTGCTGAACCTGAATCTTACTTGCAAAATTCCGTGAATGTTGTGAGTGCCTGACAAAACGGATTTATGGCATAAACGTTTGGGTCATATGAGTGATAAAGGTCTTGAAATTTTGCATAAAATGAATATTTTTTAAAAGAGAAATTGTCTTGTATGTCGTTTTGTGATTCTTGTGTTCTTGGAAAAATCACAGAGTTAAGTTTCCTATTTCCCCTCCCAGAAGAAATCTGTGTTCTCAAATTCTTAAGTATTTGCATGCCGATATGTGGGGTCTTGCTACTGTTACTACTCATGATGGTTCTAGGTGTTTTTTATATGTTATTGATTATTTTTCAAGATATATTTGGGTGTTTTTGTCGAAAAACAAATCTGATGTGTTTGATGTGCTTCAACAGTGGAAAACTCTAGTTGAAAATCAAACAAGTAAGAAAATTAAAATCCTAAGAACTGATAATGGACTTGAATTTTGTAATCAGTTGTTTGATAATTTATGTGCTGATTCTGGTATTAAAGTGCATAAAATAGTCCCGTACACACCACGACAAAATGGTGTAGCAGAACAAGTGAATCGAACTTTACTTAAAAGGGTGAGAAGTATGCTTGTTTGTTTGGAATTTCAAAAACGTTTAGGGGTGTAGCTGTTTTAACTGCTGCCTATGTGATAAATCGATCTTCTTCTGTGCCTTTAAGTGGTAAAATACATAAATCTATATTTACGAGTATGGAAATTGAATTTTCTAACTTGAAAGTGTTTGGATGTTTTGCACTTGCTCATAAAAAACATGATAAACTTGAACCCAGGGCTGTAAAATGTGTTTTTCTTGGTTACCCTGAAGATATTAAAGGTTATAGGCTGTGGTTAAAATCTGAACCAGGTTTTAAAGTGTTAATTAGCAGGGATGTGATATTTAACGAATCTGAAAATGCCTTGGTTATTTGTGCCTATGCCTGATTATGAAAATAGAACATCTAATAAGGTGGAGCATGTTCCTAGTTTTGGTATATTATTTGATGTTGCTGTGCATGATAACAATGATTATATGCCTGAACCTGAACCTATTTTGCCTGATTTTGAACCTCATTTGCCTAAAACTCGTGACGATGTTGTTGTGCATGATGAATTAGTTGATGTAAGTGAACTTGAAAAAAAAAATTGTATGATTATCAACTTGTTAGAGATATGGCAAGAAGAAACATTAGGCAACCTGCTAGGTTTGATGATTTTCATATGGCTTCATTTGTTTTTAGTGTGTTTGAATCTATTGATAATTCTGAGCCTAAATCTTATGAAAAAGCTTTAAAATCTGCGAATTCTGCTGAGTGGTTAATTGTTATGAATGAGGAAATGAATTCTTTGCATGTTAACAATATGAGATTATTGTGCCTAAACATGCTAATTGTTCTGTTGTGTACTGTAAATGGTTGTTTAAGGTCAAGAATGAATGTGAATCTGTCAGATTTAAAGCTAGGTTATTGGCTAAGGGATTTACTCAAAAAGAGGGGATAGATTATACATAAATCTTTGCTCTCCTGTTATGAAGTTCACTACTGTCCGAATTATGCTTGCTTTATGTGCTCAGTTGAATTGAGAATTAAAATAAATGGATGTCAAAACTGCATTTTTGCATGGTGATTTAGATGAAAAAATCTTTATGATACAACCTATTGGTTTTTTTGATAAAAAGAATCCAAATTTTGTTTGTTTAAAAAATCGCTTTATGGCTTGAAACAATATCCTAGACAATGGAATAAAAAATATTTCTTTAAAATTTAAAAGAAGTTCTTATGATCATTGTTTGTATTTTAAAGAAGATGCTAAAGTTCTTGTTTTCATGGTAATCTATGTGGATGACATGTTGTTGATTAGTTCATGCATTAAAACTATTGAAAATATTCAAAATTGTCTAAGTGCCAAATTTGACATGAAATATCTACGAGATGCACAACGGATTCTTGGCATGAACATTGTTAGAGATAGAAAATATTCTACTATTTTTCTAAATCAGATTTCTTACGTTGAGAAGGGTTTGAGTAAATTTTCTATGGATGATTCTAAATCTGTTAATGTCTCTTTAGCTGGTCATTTCTTGTTGAGCAAAGAACAATTTCCTAAAACTGATCATGAAGTGAATGTTATGAAAAATGTGCCTTATTCAAAAGCTATTGGTTATGTTATATATTCGATGGTTAGTACTAGGCGAATATTGCGTATGATGTGAGCTATTTGAGTCGTTATATGTCTGACCCTGGTATGCCTCATTGGAATTCTTTGAAATGGTTGTTAAGATACTTGAAACATTCTGTTAATTTGGGGCTGAAATTTTCTAAGTCTATTGAAGGTGTTAAATTAAAAGGTTATGTTGATTCCAACTATGCTAATGATAGAGATAACAGAAAATCAACAACTTCGTGTGTTTTCACTTTGTGTGGTTTTTGTGTGAGCTGGAAATCTCAATTACAACATGTTATTGCTTTGTCTATGACTGAATCTAAATATGTTGTTGTAATTGAGGCCTTAAAAGAAGCTATTTGGTTAAAAGGATTAATATCTAAAATTAGTTTTCTTAAAGGTGATGTTGTTGTGTTTTCTGATAGTTAGTCTGGAATTCAATTGTGTATAAACCCCATTTTACATGATAGGACTAAACATATTGATGTTAGATTTCATAATATGAGTGATGTTGTCACAAAAGTATAGTCTGTCTTGAAAAGATTCTTTCTGAATTTAACCTTGCAGATTATGGGAACTAAGTGTTTGTCTGTTAGTAAGTTTCTGTCTTGTCTTAAAATTTTGAATTTTGATACAAGTGATTGAACGAATACTGCACTTGTTGGTTTTCTGATTATGGCTTGCTGGGTACATGTCATAATTGGTTTTATTATACCGTGTATGCAATAAATAAATGAAAAGGAAAAAGAAAATCAGCGATGATGATAACTGTATTTTTTTATCCTAGATTTTGTGAACCGACATTGGGCCAAAGTGAAGAATGTTGAAATTTTTGGCCCAATTTATATTTGTTATAGTTGGTCCACTTGTGTCCAATGTTCCCGAGCCCAACCCGATGTCTCAGCCCACTTAGTTGCCCCAATCGAATTTTGGGTTGTGTCTTATCCGGTTTTGTGGACCGTGGATCTTGATGTCTAATCGTGGCCGCCCCTTTAAGGTTTTCAATCTCAGCCCTCAGTTCCCACTTAAAGCCCTAACATCTGAAACCCTAAATTAGAACACAACTCTCACATCCCTCTTTCTCTCTTACCAGTGACACCCTCTCTCACTTTTACTCGCAGTTTCACTTCGTCTCTCTCACTTCGATTCTCTGTGAGTCCTTTTGAGAGATACTCTTTGAGTGTTGTATGACTCTATTCCTGTGTCCATTGTGGTTCAAGTGATTGGAATAGTTTTTCATCGTTTGAGTGATTTGGGGCTTTTCGGGATTTAGGGCTGGTCTTTGTGACCTAGTTCTAGGGTTGTGTTTTGCGACCTTGTTCTTACTGTTTCTTCGATGGGCCGTTCCAACGATTTTCTGGGTTGGGTGGTTTTGGGTTGTGGATTATTGGCCCTGGCCTTGGCTTTCATTCTCACTGTGGGGTGTTTGTCAGTTGTCTGAGCCAAAGGTGCCTTCCATCTAACCTCTGTCCGATTTCGTGCTGTGGAAAGGATCTCGAAGGAGTTTCGTCAACCAAAACTCGGTGTTTTCTTTTATTAATTTATGCTTGGTTTATGTGGTACCGGTTTGGTTCAAAGAAGTCAACCTCAGTCCATTTGTTGTTCAGCTTTGGGTGGTTTATAGGGTTCGATATACTTCTGTAATTCCAGCTTCTATTCCTTTTTTCCTTTTGCTTCAGTTGAATGGGAAAATGGCTCCCCTTGTGTGTTTGCATCACATGGCTTTGTTTTTCGATTTACTGTTTTATTAGTAAAAATGTTGTAATCCCTAATCCCTATCCCATAGGCTGAAGCATTGTAATAATTTATTAGTTAGATTATTGTAATCTTTATTTGGCTATGGTGATCGTCGGGGTCGATACCTAACATCCCCCTATTTATTTTTTTCTTCTTCTCCCTCAATAAGATTCATGCTCACAGACACATCAATGATGGCGGCACGGTGCACCGGAGGACATAGACGACACACCGTGAAGGGTTTTAGGCTTGGGCAATAAACATTCAGTTTTCAGATTGCTGGTATAATTGGGTTTGGGTGTTCGATGTTGGGTTAGATGCTTGAGGGTTGTGGTTTGGGATTATCCGACGAGGTCCAATTTTCTAATTTTGAGCCGTGGGTTTTCTTTTCCGGCAAGGTCAGATTTGTCGGACAACTCTTCTATTTATATGCTTATGAAAACTGAAATTGGCTTCTTGGGTTTGGGATTGGAAATATAGAATTTTGTTTGTTGAAGTGTTTTCAAAACCTTGCGGAGTATGATGTTTGACGTGGGTTGCCGGAGATAGGAGTTGGACCAGATGAGAGAAATCAATGTGAAGAAGATAAAAGAAAATTGACGTCTACCTTTGATGTTTTCAGAAAACACGTGAGAAACTTGTTGGACTGTGGCTTGTGTTTATAAGTTTATTGTAGGGTTACGAATCCTAATATGAAGAAAAACCTGATAATATTTATCAGTTATGATTTTAATCTTAAAAGATGATAAAAGAGGATGAGTTTGATAGATTTGGAAATTTGAAATCATGTATATCCTGAAATTTTTGGAATCCTACTTGGAGTAGGATTCGTCAATAGACTAGGTTGGTGACGATTGCACATGAAAATGGGTGGCTTAAACTTGAGCTTGGTCAATTGGGCATTGGATTAGAAAATTTGGGCTTCGATTTTAAAATAATGAATTTAGCCCCTATATAATGATAACTAAATCTAATGTATAAAAAAAATTCTAATCTTAACAAAAGGCCTAAAATAAAATCTCAGGTATTACACCAGCCCAGTAAAAATACCGGGTTGATCCTATTTGGCGGGAAATTTGAAATTGATAGCTCTAATCTCTGGGATAGACCTGGATATGTTATCAGTTTGAAATTTGGATTATTTCTTGGGCCAATCTTTACTCATCACGGACCGCTAATACAACTCCCAAACAATATATTTGGATTGATAAAAAGACTTTTCCATGGTAATCCATTTTCCTAAATTGGCCCTGAAGGCTAAAACTCATCCTGTCAAGATATATAGGACCCATGACCAATCCTGCCCATCGAGTCAGAATTAAACTTATTAAACATATTAGACACAACTAGTCTTTTACTCGTGCGGTGAACGAGGTGAATATCTGTTAGGCCTCTGCTTTGTATTGTTACATATATATTTTTCTAATATTTTTATGAATTCTATTTTATGTATTTAGGGATTGGAACATCCTCGTGGGGAACCATCCATGTTGGTAACAGAATAGAATTGGACGAAGAATCCCTGGTTAATTGGGGGATGGGAGTGTGGATGAGTATTCTCTGCTTATCTGGGATCGGGGATTGGACATGGACGATATTTATATCCCCATCCTCATTTCTATTCTAATTAGATATAAAATGAGGATTCTCCGTTTCCATCCCCATTCCCGGAATATTTATATTGTATTTATCTATATTAATATTAATTCTATTTATAATTTTTTATTTTGTTAATTCTAAAATATAAACCTAAAACTTTTTACATTTTTACTTGTACTTATTCTTTATTTTATGACTTATGGAATTATGTTATCTATGTTTTATTTTTAAAAATAGTGGTGCAAAAAATGATTAAAATTTCAAAAAATAATTAAAATATAAAGATAATTAATTTAATTTTAAATCATACGTTTAAACAATTAAAAAATAAACTATTATAGACTATCAAAATCTCTTTAAATATTAAATTTTTGGTTGTGTGAGTATTAATTATATCTATTTATAGAACATGTTTATCTATAAGTAAGTAAAAGTTTGAAATATATTTTAAGCGCAAATGTTTAATTGTTTTTACCCAATATTGAATATTTAATAAATTGTATTTTGAATACAATCAACAATGAAGTCATTTCAAAATTTCAATATTTATTATATATATATACACATATATAAAAAAATATCAAATATACAAATTCATATGTAATCTAAAATGTACAACTTTGAACCTTGAATATCAAAACACGTTGATAAATATAAAAAGTAATTTATATTAACGTGAAAAGTATGTTAATAAATAAAAAATAATTTTTCTATATATAAAATACTATTATGAGTATAATTTCATATTAAATAAATATTAATTTTATTCTTACATGAATATGTATATGCGATGTATTTTATATGTGTTGTATATAAAATTTAGATACATATATTGAGATACGTTCTTCAATTAAAATAAGTATTTTTTTTAATTGAATATAATAAATTAAATAGAATTCTATATAATTATTAAGAAATAGGCTAAGTCCAAATAACAACTATACATACATAAAAAATAGTCAAAATACATGAATATACAAATTAATGACAATTCTACCAAATATAATAAAATAACTAATATTTATTACTTTTTATTTTTACACATAATTTTATTATGTTTTATAGTAATTGTAAAATGGCGGGAAAATTTTGGCTTACTATTTCCGGCGACTTCTCTTTCTATACACATATATATATATATAGATATATATGTTTTTCTTTTTTTTTTAAATAACAACAATATTTTTAGGTAGTCTCCTATTAGATGGTCTTACAGTTAGATGGATCCAATTTAATGAATCTATTTGACGCGAACTCAACTACCTAGCCCCAAGGACCCAACGACGGCGGAATGTCTAATACTTTTTAAGGGACCTACTAATACTTTTCAGTGGACTACTAATACTTTTTAGGGATAATTAAAAACAACCTTGAGGTTTGACTAATTATAAAAAAATCTGGAGATATTTCATAATTACAAAAGCACCCCCAGATTTGATTATATTTTAAATTTAAGGGGATCAATTGTAGTATTTCTCTAAATATCGGGTGAATTTTGATTTTTTTTTTTTGCTTATAAAGAGAGGAAATATAAGACGAAATCAAACCACAATGGAATTTTTGTAATTTTCAATAATCTTCAGATTTTTTTTTGTAATTAGCCCGAACCTCAGGGTTTTTTTTTAAACTAATATTTTTTTATCCTTTAGGGAAATTACTAAAATGGGTGGGCTTTTTTAACCCTATTTGGATAGTGAAACAACTTTTTAATTTTTCTACCCATTTTTATAAAAAAACATCTTTTTTACTCACAAAGACAAAAATACTCTTACTAAAGTAGAACGATCATGCTGCCCCATATTGCTGCACGATCGTGCCCACACTTATGGTGGCACGATCGTGCTCACAATTATGGTGGCACGATCATGCCATGTTGAACATTCCGGTTTTTTTTTTCTCCTCTCGAAAATTTGAAGCAAGAAATACATTAGTTTGATTCAAGTGACTTAAACTTATTTTTAACCGTGTCTTGAATCTTCAAAAATCGAAAATATGAAAGAAAAAAAAGGAAGATTGTTATCTTTGGAAAGAAGAAGAAAAGAGGAAAGAGAATTTATTTTTTTAAACCAAGAAAGAGAGAGGATAAGGGCATTTATGACATTTCATTGAAAAAGTGGGTAAAAAAGTGATTTTTATGAAAGTTGGATAAAAAAAGTATCTTCCTATCCCAAAAAGGGTAAAAATTGCTATTTTCTCTTACTAAAAATGTTTTAGTGGAAAACTAATATTTTTTAGGAGAACTGCTAATACGTTTCATGAAGACAACTGATACTTTTTACAGAAAAAACTACTACTTTTTAGCGGTATTATCAAGTGAATTACGTACTAATATGAAAAACCTAATAATTTTCAGCACTCTCGTGATACTATATCACTGTTCTATATTACAAATCTAATACTTTCATGTGAACTATATACTAATATTTTTAAGAGAGATTGCCAAAAATTTTCAGAGGGACTATTAATACCGGTCCCTGGATATTAGTCATTGCTAATACTATAAAAACACCACCCGATGGATTTTGGGATTTGTCTTACATATTTTAGCCTGTTAGACCCAACCGGATATTTTTTTTGACTAAAACAGTATTGTTTTAATAAAAAAATTTAAAAAAACCAATGTGATACTAATGTGTCAACACTACTACATCTAGACAAACTTTTGACACCGGTGAACATAGAAATCAACTAGTATTCCAATAATAGAACAATCAAGTCAACATCAAGAGGGAGAACTTTAATACAAATGAAAATAGAAAGATTGTTCAAGAATTAATCGTACAACTTTACACTAAAAGAAGAAAGACATATGTATGTTATGCAAACATGAAGACACAAACCAATTTAACCAAGAATGACCTAATACGAACCTGCCCAAATTGCTCCTCTGTCCGAAAACCTCCAAATTACAATGCATCTCTGCGTTTTTCAATGCCTTTACATAGCCAAATCCGAAAACCAAATCATCCACGAGAAAAAAAAAGAAAAAAAAAATTAAAACCATCATTGTCAAGAGTAGGAGAAGAAACGGTTAATGGTTTTCTCCATGAAAATAAAAGGTATGCAAACTTGTTCCATTGTTATATCAATTTATAATTTATCCTCAGAGGAACGATCGGCCTGGAGTGAGAGTCGAAGGGCTATGAAACCTGGCGCTAACGTTCCTTTTTCCAGGTGGCTTACCACAAATGCATTGACACTCGTACCCAAAAATGTTCCCAAAACAAGAAAACAATCCACTTGAACCCTTGGTGTGCCTACGAGCATGGCGGCCAGATGATTTATAGCTACTCGACGAAAATCCACGGTCGTACAACGGCGGAAGCTCCATCCGCCACCTCTCGAGCTTCGATCTCAGCCCTTCAACACTTTCATCTAAGCTCCAACCATCCAACACGGAGCTCTGATTGTCATCCAGTGGATATTTCCTCTCGGCCATCACCGCGGCCGCCACCTCAGATGGCGACGGCCCCACCTCAGAATCGGACCATATCGAATTACCTTTCTTGATCGGTGCACCAATCACGTAATTATTGTATTTCGCGACAGGTTTTCCAATTGTCGCTACTTGTAGCTTTTCTTTAGGCGAGCCCTTAGTTTTCGTAACCGATTTTTCGTCGACTGCCTTGTTAGTAGCTTTGTCCACCATTTCATCGTTCCCTGTTTTCCCATTTTTTTCCTCGGCTTTCGGCTTCAAATCTGACGTCTCCATCTTGCGGAAGTTGGAGGACTCTTTGCTCAGAATCGAATCGCTCAAAACTGAACCCCCCTTGCCTTTTTTGCCGTTATGCTTTGGTTTCTCTCTGAGCTCTGCACCACTAATCACCGAACTCGCCTTGCCAATCTTTCTCATGCCATTAATCGGAACAACGCTGTCAGTAATACTTAGAATCGAACTTTCTTTACCGCCAATCTTGCTTTTCACCGCAACAATGGAGCTGTTTGGGAAAAATGGTCGAACGCGATGTGTTCGCTACGTTCACTTCTTGTTCTTCGCAATATAGGCTTCACATTAGAAGCCTGGTTGTTGTTGTTTTTGTTGTTGTCATTTTCCTTCTGTTGGAGACTCGGTGGGTCCTCCATTAAGTCGCGGATTCCAACGGCTGACATGCTGAGTTGTCTGTACAGTGGCATGCTCCTCATAGAGCTATCAAGTAAGGCCACACCGATATTTAAAATACCCTGTGGACGTCCTGATGGCCGACGTATCTGAGTCGCAATCCAATCATCAAAACAAGATGAAAAAACAGTGAGTCTGTATAATTTCTTATATATTTGATCACCGGGTGTAGATAAAAAAAGAACTTCATCTGGGCTCCAATCCTACTGAACTATTGAAACATGAATGAAGAAGAATCTATTGACATTCAATCATTTAGGGGGAATTTGTCATAGTCTACTACTTAGGTTACGGATTAGTCTCTTGAATATACCATGTTAAATCTTATAACCACATTATAGAATAGCAAGTATAATAAGAAAGGATTTTTATCTGCTGTCAAATACAGAGTCCTTGATTGACCCTTTTGACATTTAATGAAATGGAAAACTATTTACACATGACCTGACTCAGAATTTGATGTCCAGAACAAACTCAAATTGTTTGGAAAACAAGCGTGCTGGTTGTGGTTGATTCTCAGTGACAACAAAATAAGGCATCAATGTTATAGGAGCCATGTCTATCTAATTATCTATCAGTAAAAGAGAAAGTGATTAATTTCAAAACCTATACACAACAATTTCAATAAAATCAATTGTCAGATTATAATTTACATGAGTTAGCATTTAGCAAATCCACACAGCAAAAACATGCCGATTGCCGACAGACTGAACGTCATAATAATCAAGCATAAAGATTATCCAGTAACATGGTATTTTTCAAAAACTAATTATCTTGAATGTATCAGGACAGGATTTTGTATTACAAAATTTTATCGCATCCTATTTTGTAATTAAACATTCAAAGAAACAAAAGGTGATGACATGCATTTGTAATCAAGAAGAAAATCTACAGAATAAAAAAAAAAGAAAAAATTAAATAGAAGAAGAAGAAAAATGCGGCTTCATTGCAAAACTGACCCCTAACTATGGGAGCTAACATTTTGGTAAATATCGTAGGTAGCAATTGTGGTCCGTAAGATTTTGACTTTGTATAATTATTGTCACACGAGTTCTAATTTGTGTAATTTTGATTCTACAGGAACTGATTTCTGCAATTTTGATCCCAAATGAATGTATTAATATTTTATTTATTTCCAAAATACCATTAGATATTGCCAAAATACCTACAATCAATCAGAAAATGGTAATTTTTGCCGATGATCAAAAACCAAAAATTGCCGCATCCAGAATTTAGAGGACTAAAATTGCAATTAAGCAAGAAAAACGCATGCATGTGGCAAGCAGATCAAATACAAAAAGACAATTTTACCTGAAGGGCAACAAAACGCATCCCAGTATAATGCTGGCCGTTGTGGTGCGTGCGGCTCGGCGGCGGAATAAGATTCCCGACGAGCACACGAACAGTGCCAACAAGCACGTCGCGAAACCAATGGACGGCGTAGATTTCGATCATGACGGCGGAGGTATCCTGCCGGAGAAACTCCTCGTCCACCCTAAAAACAAACTTGTCATTCCACGTTGGATTATTATTCCCCTCAGTATCCACGGACGACGAAAGCTTACGATTGGGGTGCATCCACGCCGTCGCGTACGTCCGCATTTTCTTGGAGACGGGCTCCAAATCCTGGGCGGAGATTATGTTTATTTCCAGGAGCTGGAAAGGTTTTAACGGCGCCATTCTAGCTAGTATTGGAATCGAAATTACATATATAAGAAGATGGAGATTTAATTAATTAAATGTCGCCGGTGGTTGTTCCTCCCGCCGCCGACCGGAAAAGGGACGACGAGGGAATTGTTGATATGGAGAAGAAGGTGGAGGAGAAAGCGAGGATATTGGGGTCTCTAGAGGACATGAATTCAATCACCGGATACTAAGGGGAAATTAGGAGAGACAATAATCTGTATTTCTTTTTTATTTTTCTTGGTTTTTTTTACTGACGTTGATTTGTGAATATTAGAGTTGTTGGAAATGGAATGTTCGTGCACGTGTGTAGCTACTAGCTATACTTGTAATATATTTGGTCCAAATGTTTTATTTTTTAATAACAATTTGATTTTTTTTTTTTTTTTAGTGGAACAATTTGATTTTAGATTAGATTTTAAAAGGTAACTATATATAGAGAGTTATGGATTAAGATGGACTGTTTATCTTGAATACACTTGGGATGGAAAAAACTCAATATATATAATTAAAAACACAAAAACTCCTGTCAGATTGTCTAACGGGTCTGACCTGTTACACGGATCTGACTCGCGGATCCGATGGCATTTCCGTAATATTAGCAATGATGTTGTAGTAGTTTTCAGGGAGCACCAAGATTAAATTTTCGAAATGTATTAGTCGTCCTTCTAAAAAGTATTAGCAGATTCTTATGAAATGTATTAGTAGTTTCAAGAGTTTTTAGTATTTCTCCTAAATATACTCCCGAAATGTATTAGCAATCCTTCAAAAAAGTATTAGTAGTTCCTCGAAAAAGTATTAATAGTTCCTTGAAATAAATTAAAATTTTCTCCCGAAATGTATTAATAGTCCTTCTGAAAAGTATTAGTCGTCCTTCTAAAAATTATTAGCGATTCTTACGAAATGTATTAATAGTTCCCTTGAATATAATTAAATTTTTCTCCGAAATGTATTAACAATCATTCGAAAAGTATTAGATCGCCCTTCTAAAAAGTATTAGCGATTCTTCCGAAATGTATTAGTAGTTTCCTGAAGAGTTTTAGTATTTCTCATAAATATACTCCTGAAATGTATTAGTTGTCCATCAGAAAAGTATTAGTAGTTTCTCGAAAAAGTATTAATAATTTCCTAGAGAGTATTTTAGTAGTGCTCCTGCAACGTATTAGTTTTTCTTATAAAATGTATTAGTATTTCTCCATAAAAGTATTAGATGATACTAAGACTTGTATCATTTAGTGCTCCAACACCAAAACATCTCGAAACATCGGTAGATTTTCAATTGTGCCAAGAGGCGGCCGCGCCGCAGCAAAAGTCATTTGTTGTTGTTGAGATAAATTCAGCGGTGCTCCGCCGCGGGAAGCGTGGTTGACGATGATGACGGAGCCGGAGCTCCGGCCTGGCGGCGCGTAGGTGAAATCAACATCGGATTTAGCCACCTTGCGGTGGCTTCTCTTTATTATCTTGTTGAACATGTCACCTCAAATGCACAGTGTTTGGGTAGATCAGGTTTCAATTGCACAGATTGGTTCAGACTCGTCGCTGGCGAAGTTTAAGAAATGGGAGCAATCTGGTGAGCCTTTAATCCTATTTTACTTGGCACTATATCCATGTTTCATGAAATTCCTCGTCTTTGTTGAATAGTTAATTCAGACGGCACTATGAAATATCCACCTTGCACTACTCCTGCAGTGATTTGTGTGAGAGGAATGGAAAAGAGATATGAACAGGATTCAGTGATTTGTGCGTGATTTGTGTAGATATACATAAATATACACACAGACACACGTATATTAGAGAGAGAGAGAGGGGAGAGAGAACGTGAAGAAGTGGGTTTTTTTTGGGGCAAATCCGGGTTAGGGCTGGACGATGGGTAGGATATTTAGACCCATCTAATGGATCTCGATCCGTTAGATGGTCTGACAGGAGACTAACTCAATTAAAAAAGATTGTTAGAGGATAAGGTCTCCAAGTGAAGGATAATCCAACTTTTCTCCTAAACCGGTAGAATTTTCAAATGGAAAGTTGAAACTAGCTTGCAACACACAGAACAAGGTTAGGGGGTCTTTGGGTAATCTCATGAAGGCCCTTCCGACGTCAAGTCAGCAACTGTAGGAGAAAATCCAGGGAGCAGGAATGTAATTCGCAATAATTCATTGAACTTACTTACAAATGAGCTAGATGGACCTTTATATATCTGGGTTAGCGAGCCTCATGGGATGGGTAGAAGAAAGTGGCGCGTTGTCCGAGTAATTTTATCTATATCCCAACAATTAATTAGCTATATTGGGTAATTAAGGAGATTAAATAAATACTTAAATTAAATTATTATTATTATTATTATGAAAGGACTTTTTTGCCCACAACATAAGTCCCCCAGATCCCGGGCAGCAGAAGCGGATGAAGCAATGTGAGAGCTAAGTTTCTTATGACTATGTGATCCGTTAAGGAGTTGGTCTACTGAGGAGAAGAGTGTCTTCTTGAGAGGAGAAGTCCCTAGGGAAGAGAAAGTCTTTGGAAGATGGAAGTTCCAGAATGAGCAAAGTCCAGGAGGTCCCCAGAACGCGAGAGATCTGTGGAGCATAGAGCGCAAGGGTTCTCGGGAGCCCGAGCGAGTTTCTTGCAAATGATGAGTCCTCATGGGACTTAGCATTTTAGAGAGGCAACATACTTCTTGTGAGTGAATGGTCCTCATGGGACTTGGAGTTGAGAGTCCTCAAGGGACCAAGTTTTTCTTTGAAAGACTTCTCATGGGCTTACCTGGTGGAGATTTCAATGGCGAGTTGAGAGTGGAGAGGTGTGAAGCCACTTCTCTTGGGACTTTGTGCTTGTTGAGTGTCCTGGATAGCGCATAGCTATCTCATACGAGACTTAGTCTTGGAGAGCGTCATGGATGGCGTGTAGCCATCACTTATAAAACTTATCTCCAAGATACTACATAGTTGACTCTTTGCTAGAATACTGCTCTTGGGATATGATAGTTTGTTCCCAGGCAATGAGTAACTTGGTAGAGTAAACCCATCTTGGCTTGAGTAGTAGATATAATGCGGGGGAGTTGATATCTTCCATGGGCTGGCATGAGAGCCAGATTATGGAATTAACCAGTGAGAAGGATCCCAAGAAATTGGTGAATTCATTAGACTCGAAAGCCCCAGACAGTGATGTGGGCGAGATAGATGCCTCACACGACATTCTGAAGGGCACCACTGGTGGAGATGACAAAGGGGATGATGATGATGATGATGAAGGCCCTCCCCAGACTTGAACGTTTTACTACTTCGCTTAGTTATATTAGTTTCTGTTTTCAGTTCGTTTGTTCAAGACTTGAGAAATTTGTTGCCTCTGTGAAGCATGGAGATATTTTATGTTTAAAATGATGTGTTTTCTTGTTTTTTCCCTGAAAGCATATCATATTTCTGACACTGTTTTGAAAAGGAGTCAGGCTAACAAAATATGACTTGGTAAGAATCTTGCAGGGAGCCGGGAGAGGACGTAAGTGAGTGGGAGAGCGCGCAAGAGAGCCCTCAAGGCTCGCCCTTATACCTTTTGGTGGCCCGGAAGTCGTGCCCCCGGGGGGTTAACATCATCCCCCGGTTCTTTCCTTCTACGTGTGGACTCTATTTTATCCGGCATTTTTGCAAATTTTGATCTGAATTTTGGATCCCAGAGATCCGTTTTTGGTTTGGAAATAGAAAATTATCACGAAATCGAATCGCACGGACTAAGCCAAAAATGAACGGATGGAAGGAAATGAGGGAGAGAGAGTTCCTTGGCCGAGGGATAGAATTATTCTTCTTGGTTACATGAAGTGCGTGGATAAAAATGAATGAGGGTGCCCAGCCTTTTGGGAGTGGGCAAGGGGGCCCAACTTTTCCGAGGAGTGAATAAAGGCGTCTCTTGCTCCACTGGGAGTGTTCTGATGCTGGACAAGGCTTGTTTCGTTGTCCATTCTGTCTTCTCGGAGTTAAAATTAGTACTTTACTTGAGCACAAAGTGGCATCTTTCTGGATCCCTTGAGAGGCTTGAGCACAAATTGGTGCCCTTCCGGAGGCCAGGGGATGCACTTTCTCTCTGTACTTTGATATTTTTCTTCATGTTTCTCGAGATTTTTCATTGTCTCTGAGGGACCGAAAAATGTTCTATTGCATCGTTGCTATGCTTATGTTCACGCATTTCTTTATGTGTGTTTTTATGTATAGTACATGTCCACTGGGACTTGTGTGCATTTTTTGCGAAGATGATTTTTTCTCTTAGGAGGAGGCATTAGTTTCTCCAGAGTATCCAGAGGTGCCATTACGGAGGCATGAGGTGCCCTTCCAGAGGCATGGAGGGTGCCCTTCCCGAGATAGAGGGGACGCCCTTTCGGAGGTAGATGTTTCGGCTATTCTTACGGCTTCATGTTTATTCGAAGTGAAGGGTTGTTGCATTCGCGAATTTTTTTCGCATGTGTGTTAGAGTTTATTGTTTTCTTTCTGTTACATATTTGTGTGGCATATGTTTATGAGGATCCCTTACCAGGGTACTCCTCTCCTCCGGGAGCTCCGAATGAGGTATAAGTTTTATTAGGATCCCTTATGAGATAATCTCTCCCCCTTGGAAGCGCCGTATGAGAGAAAGGTTTTATTAAGATCCCTTACGCGGAAACCCCTGTTAGAACAAAGTTATTTTTGATTTTGATAATTTCATGTTTTAGATTTTAACCAAAACAATATTTTTAATAGTTATCAAAATACTTCATATTTACTAGTACATTTTATCTTAAGATTGTGAAGTATTACTTCAACATTTTTTTTTGTCAAAATTTGGACATATCTCTGTATTGAGTGCGATCGGTCCATAAAAAGGGCAACCGGTACCAAAAGGATTTTCAAATTTTTTGGGAAACAGAAAAGTCCCTTTTAAAAGGGCGACCGATCGCTATAAAGGGCGACCAATACCTGATCATTTCTCAAATTGATTGAAAAATAGAGAACTCTTATAGGGGAGGGCAACCGGTGATCAAGGTTTTTGAAGCGGTCACTATCCATAGAATCGGCATTTTGTGGTATAGAGGTAGACAGTGATTGATCTCCTTTGATGTCGTTCTGTGTCAAATCTTGATCCAATGATTTAAAATTTCGAATTTTCAACATACCAACCAGTCGCTATAAGATATTTGACAACAAATTGTATTCATTGCAACATCATTTATCAGTAAGATTTACTTTATCAATTCTTTACCATTTTTGTAGATCTTTTGATCTTTCTTTTGCAGACAAAATTCAATTTGGCGAAGCCTATGTTGGAAATCAAATCTTGAAACTTTTCTATAAATAGTTGAAGAATTTGAAGGATCAAATACAACACACAATTCTACATTACAACAAGAATATCTCAGCAAAATTCTTAAGCTCTCATTTTCATATCTTGTTGTAATAGCCTAAGCACTATACTTTCACATTTTGCTTATTAGGCTTTCTTTCTCGATTGCACTTGCACTTTCAAAGTTGTTTACTTATATTTGAGTTGTAATCTTGATTGATCAAACCATCTAAAATAAGACATACTTGTTGAGTGTTCTTTTGGCAAGAACACACTTGGTTGATTAAACTAGGTGTTGAAGAGTTTGGTGCTCTTTAAGGTTGTAAGAAGAGTTTGGTGCTCTTCAAGATGGTTGTTGTAAGAAGAGTTTGGTGCTCTTCGAGATGAAGTTATAATCGTTTGGTATCGATTAACAAAATTTCTTTCTTTCAAAATCCACTCGGACATACCAGGTGGAAGTAGACGTAGGCCCTAGGTGGGTTAAAGCACTATTTATCCTTGAGTGTTGAATTATTTTTCTGCACTTTTCTTTTCTTCATCATATTGTTCGAAAAAGAGGGCATAAATCAGAAAATCAGGAAAATCTAATCACCCCTCTAGATTTTTGTAGCCACTTAGACTAAACCCCTCTCCTCTAGGAGCATCGGAAGAGAAAAATATTTTATTAAGATCCCCTACAAGAGGACCATTCCTCTCCGGAGTACTGGAGGAGGGAAAAACATTTAGGATCCCTGACGATGGGACCCCTCATCTCCAAGAGTGTCGGAGGAGGGAAAAGTTTTATTAAGATCCCTTACGAGAGGACCCCTCCTCTCCGCGAGCATCGGATGAGAGAAAAGTTTTACTAGGATCCCCTACAAGAGGATCCCTCCCCTTTGAGATCTCCGGAAAAGGGAAAAGTTTTACTCGGATCCTTTATAAGGAGAACCCTCCATTCCAGGAGCGCTGAAAGAGGGAAAGTTTTATTAGGGTCCTTTACTAGTGGAGCTCTTTCCTCTGGGAGCGCTGGATGAGGGAAATATTTCATTAGGAACCCTTATGAGGGGACCCCTCCCCTCTTGGAGCGTCGAAAGAGGAAATGTTTTATTAGGATTCCTTATGAGGGGACCCCTTCCCTAGGAAACGTTTAGGAGATCGTTTGCATGGACATCAACCATTGCATTTCTTGGTAGGTAAGTGATTTTGGGGGAGTTGGCAAAGTTCGCGGCTCCTAAGGTTTCCTGGCTGGATGTTATGATGATGACTCCAACCACATTAATATTCTTTATTTGGTGCGTGGCTCAGATTGGTGCAGAGCTTTGGTGGAGTTTGTTAATGACTCATTTGGATGAGCTTTTTCCTCAAGATTTTGCATTCTTCAATGTTGTTATGTAATGCCCGTGGGGCTATCTAGGATGGCACCCAAATGTGGATGGGTGTGTTATCTTGTGCAGGCAGTCGTGAGTGGCTTCACCTATTGTATTTGTTGGGGAATCGAGCTTTAGCTGGATGGTGGGTGCGAGAACCCTAAGTTGGTTCAGACTTTGTCTTTCTAAGTTTTGTAGTCTTGTGTTCCAAATATTGCAGGCACACACTTTTCTTTGATAAAGTTTAGTGTCATCGTTTGGGAGCGGTGCCTATGTTGGCTTCATTGCATTACTCGTAGTATGCTTGAAGTGTACCCCATGTGTCTTCATTTTTGGACTTAGGAAATGATGTTAATGACTCTCGCGATGTGTGAGTCTCTGTTGATGTGAGTTTAGTTTGAGGGTTCTCATCCATGTATTATTTGGGTAATCTCTTTCTTCGTTGCTCCTCATGAGCCGGGAAATCTTGACATATCGAGGAGTAATTTCTTGGTATGGTTGAATGAATTATGCTTCTACTCTAAAGTCTAGGGGCTTTAGATCGTGCATGGCTCTCCGAGTAGCCTCGGAGAGTATATCTCTTTCTCTTGAGTGGTTTGGGCGTAAATATGAGAGATCGAAGGAAATAAGAGGAACCCTTTGTCCAAAGAGGATGCCATGTGGAAATGCTCAACAACATAGTTGGATGCTAGAAACCGCTTCTACGCGAAAGTGCGAGGGGTAGTGGTGCTTGGCCGCCTCTTGTCTTGTGTACAATGGTTCCTTGAGTTGATTCCTTCGTGGGTCAGTTTTTGTCGTCTTGTGAGTCTTCATCTTCTCCAAAGAGTTGAGCAATTCTTTCTCCTTCCATGGCGGGAGATACTTCTCAAAGGATTGTAGAGTTTGTTGATCTTCCTCCAGTTGAGGAGGGATCATCAACAGGTCTTCTTGGGATTTCTGCTCTTCTATATGGAGTTGATTACTCCAGAGGTAGCTTGACTATTATGTATGGCTCTTAACTCGCCATCCACACTGTGGTGGTGAGCTTGTGAATGTCCTTGTTGGACTTCAATGCCTGCTTATTCAGCCACGTGATGGTCTCTCTGGTATCTGGTTGTTTTCAAGTTTATTATTCCTCTCTTCTATTTTAGTCGAGTTAGGGTCATCTGCAACTGGTGGAGCTATAAGGGGTCTTCATGCAACTGTTGTTGTGTCATGCTATTGCAGGGTGCCTTTACAAGGGGTCTTCATGTAACTGTTGTTGTGGCCTGCTATGGCAGGGTGCCTCTACAAGGGGTTTTCATGCAACTGTTGTTGTGGCCTGCTACGGAAGGGTGCCTTGGGCGCCTTCTTTTAGTAGAGCTTGAAGGGCTTCTCGAGCCAGAGATACTTCTTCAGTTGATGCATAAGTATGAACTTGTGAGCTTTGGGCTCTTTTGGCTTCTTCTTCAGCCACAGGCTACTCTTCGTGGTTCTTGTCACAGCCTTCATATCCTCTTCCTTCACCACCCAAGTCAGGGTCTTTAGTAACTGGCGGAGCTCAGAGAGGTCTTCCAGTGGCTCTGGCAGTGGCCTGGTGTCTCAGAGCGTTCCGCATAGCTTCATCAAATATGGTTAGGAGATCTTCTCGGGTCTAGCAAACATTTTCAGCGGGCGGAGCTCATCCAGGGAGAGCAAATTGGGGAAGGGCACCCCCTTAAGATGAGGTAATGCACCCCCCTTGAGTTGGGCAAGGGTGCTCCTGTGAGCTCTCCGAGCTGGTGAAGGGCACCCCTCTAGAAGGAGGGGATTGTCCTCACGTCTTTTTGGCAGTCTGTTTTCTCACTTGTGGCCTTGTCAGTATTCTCATCTCTTGGTTTTTTCCACAGACGACACCAAAATGATGATGTTTTTTTCCCGCAGATCACTCCAAGTCAAGGATGGTCTAACTTCATCTCCGGAGCTGGTAAAATATTTGAATGGGAACTAGCATGCAATACACAAAATAAGGTTAGGGAGTCCTTGGGGTGGTCTCAAAGAGAACTCTCGGACACTCAAGTCAGCCACTGTAAGAGAAAAATCAAGAGTGTGGGAATGTTATTCATAGAAATTCATTGAACTAACTTACAGATGAGTTGGAGGACCTAACTTTTGTGTTAGTGCCAGCCTCGGACCGTGAGGAAAAGTGGCGCATGGGCCATATCCAGTCTCGTGGCCCGAATAAATTTATCTCAGTAGCTTTAACAATTAATGAATAATATTGAGTAATTAAGAAGATTAAATAATAATAATAATAATAATAATAATAATAATAATAATAATAATAATAATAATAATAATAATGAAAGGACTTTTTGCCCACAACACTAACCAATTGATTTATTTCATGAGATAATATATTAATAGGGTTATTAATTTTTAGTACATGAACTATAGACACTTTGCTAACTTTGTACCTGACATTTGTGATTACCAACTTAGTACCGATATTTCATATTTTTTTATAAATTGGTACCTTTTCATAAAAGGATGAAAATGCCTCCAAGATTTTTTTAAAATAATTAAATTAAAAAATAAGTAATTATTTTTATTAAAAAGTTAAACTTTAATTAAAAATATTCAAATTAAAAAAGTATATTTAATTTAGAAATAACTTATTAATAAATTAATGAAATTAAATTATTAAATTCTTAATTGTAAAAAAGTTAAGTTAATTATTTTATGTTTAAAAATTCAATTAACAATAATTTAAATTTCTTATTCATTATCTTAATTCTAATTTTAAATTATTTAATTTTTATTTTAGTTTTTATATTTAGTTAACTAAACTAAATTTTCTTTTCAATTAATTAAATTTTAATTTACTAATTTAATATAATTATTTTTAATTTATTTTAAAATTCATTAATATTTTATATTCTTTTTATTTTTATTTTTTATTAATTAAATTAATTTAATTTTTAATTTCTTTTATAATTTCATCTAGTTTCCATAAATTTATTTTAAATTTAATTATTTTTCTTCGGGGCATTTTCGTTCTTTCAAGTGAATACATACCAATTTATAAAAGAAAAATGTGAAGTATCGGTATTAAATTGGTGAATCGCAAATGTCAAGTACCAAACCATCCAAATGCGTATAGTTTAGGTAAAAAAAAATTAATAACCCATATAATAATTAGTAATTCTACTAGTTGTTGACTTGTTAGAATACTAATAACAAGTTTTCTGTTGTAATTAACATCGAATTTGATTATAGACCAAGTAATTTATTAGTTATGTGATCAGTTCGAGTTAAAAATAATTTGATTATAGACCAAGTAATTAACATCCACATCTAAGAGAGAACATTTCGATAGGCATATGCTGTCTCAAAATTCATTTTTATCTTCTTTTTGTGTGTGTGTGTGTCCTGTTATGTACTTTTGATTATCAAATAAAAGTTTTTTTCTTTTTTTTTTTTTGGAGGGGGGGACCTTGCAATATTATTCCATAAATGCACAAGAGAATCAACCCAAACTGGGAAAATTCCCATTCTCCCAAATAAAATGAGCTGGAGAAGAAGAAGGAAAACGTGCAACAACATGTGTAAAAGAAGAGGTAGTCCCCTGATTCAAGCCTAATTAATCTATTATCTACCCGATCTGTAGATCCAGTGATCCAGCGGAATATTAATACCTTTTAGAGGACATACTAATATTTTTCAGTAGGACTACTAATACTTTTTATTAAAAAACTAATACTTTTCAAGAAAATTACTAAAAACTCTTTAGGAGAAAACTAATATCTTTTAAAAGGAACTACTAATACGTTTCATGGGGACTACTAATACTTTTGACGGAAAAAACTAATACTTGTTAGAGAGGTTGTTAAATATTTCCAAGTGAACTATGTAATTATACTTTTCAAATGGACTACTATTACTTTTCAGATGAAAACCCAATATTTTTCAGGACTCGTGATATTATAACATTGTCCAATATTACAAAACTAATATTTCAAGTAGCCAAATGCCCCCGTTGGCACTATTACCCCTAGCCCAATTTTTTCCCTTCTAGCCCAACTATTTTTTCCCATTAAAAAATATAATTTTTTCTATTTCTTTTACATCGAAAAACATAAAAAATATTTTTTTGGGGGTGGGGGCGGGAGGCCCCTAGATCTACCCGTGTTTTCAAGTGAACAACGTACTAATACTTTTCAGATGGACTACTAATACTTTTTGGAGAGAGTACTAATATCGGTCGCTGCTAATAAAATAAAAAGGTCACCGAATCGATTTTTGGGATCTGTCTAACGAATTTTGGCCCATTAGATCATCTGACATAAGTTTTTGTCACAAAAGAATTAATTGAATGTATAGTATTGAAAAACTTGGTAACCCGAAGCTCCTTCGAGTTTGTTCCAAATATTTTCACCCAAATACCATTATAATCGAAATTTTCTTTTTGTGTAGTGATGATGGCCCTCCCAAAAGAGAATCAGTAGCTGAGAAGCCTCATAAAATTGTTTCTCCACAAGTATATTCCAACCCATTAAGGATAGCTTGTATTTCGCCGCCGAGAATGAGGCGGCAGCTTATTAATCGTTTCATTCATAATGTCTAAATGTCTAAAGTATGTTGCTTTGAAAACTCGACCAATAATAAATTTGGGTAGCATGCACCATTATTGTTTTGCAAGAAGCGCTTTGTTAAAAGCTTCCGCCTTCCAAAGCCCATGCCCCCGCACCTTTAAAGCTTATTAAATTATTCCAATTTTTTGAATTAATGCATACAATAAAAAAATTATTAAAACTTGTCATTTTATGAATTAATGTTGCTATATTTCCTAATTATTATCTTTTAAATATAATAAAAAAAACGATTAAAGATATTAAGGCAAGAACATAAGATTTAGTTTGTAATTTTTAACTCTTATAAATCTTTAATTCTTTATCGATATCTAAGACTAAAACTATAATTTTGGAATGGGAGGTTTAAACTTTTTAGTAGAATAAATTGTCAATAATGCATGACATGTTTAAAATCTTTCACAAGTTGTTAATCTCCATCTGGATGCACTAGTTTGAATTATTTTTTTATTTTTTATTTTAAATAATATCAACACATGTTTACATTGATAATATTATAATGTTGGGAAAATCGGATCCCACATTTATCCCCTAGGTATAAGCAGAAATAACCGAGAAATAAAATGAAAAATAACAACAATCAACAACACAATAATTTACGTGGAAACTCTAAAACTGGAGAAAAACCACGGCCCACAGAGAAAGAAATTCCACTATGTGAAATATTTTTACAATCACACGGATATTATCTCTCCCAATCCCAGTACTCTCACACTCTTACAAACCTTTGACTAACTCACACCTCTCTCCCAACTCTCCATACTAGAGAATACAAGAAAGAAATTTAACTAGAGTCAAAACACAAAGGTTAAAGTGTATTTGACTGGTATACTTGAAAACACCACACATGAGTTCCTTAAATAGACTTAAGGCTCCCACACATATTGTTCCACAAGCAATGTGGGACAAAATTCTCTTCTTATATTTTAACACAAAACCAACAATCTCCACCTTGGTAAATTAAAAGAAGTTTCATTATCTTCATCGTTAATCACGATTCTCAAACCAGAGAACCATCATTCTCAAACCAGAGAATCCTACTCCACCATATGAGTAAACCACTTAGAATTAACCATTCTAAGAAATTTTCTTGGCACATGTCGAAGATCCCGCTGAAATTTATGGTGCTACTCCCAGCTTTTGGCCCTCCTGGAAGTCCTTCAGCCATCAACATAAACATATACCTTGTATCCATGTCAAACCAATACCCGTGTGTAAATTTCACCACACACCCTGCATCCATGTCAAACCAATGTCTGTGTGAAATTCCACCACATCCTGCATCTTTCCATGACAAGCCAATGCCCGTGCGCAAATTCGTGAATTCGCTAACATAATCACATCCTCTTTCATGGCAACTTGACATGCCAAAAGGACATACATTTTCTCATTAGAGAAAATTCTCACTATCACAATGTTAGCCTGGATTAGGAGTTATTTGCCAGATTAATTCTACCTCCACCTTGACAGTTAACCTTCAAAGCCTTGTGTAACCCAGATTGTACCATCACATCCTTTACTTGTACTTGTCATAAGCTAAACTTGACCTTCCACAAAATTTCTCCACCTGCTTGAACCACCCTAACCTGATGAACAACCACCTCCAAAGAGACCCTCGGACCTCGCTCAAGAAATCTTTTCTGATGTGGAAGGTCAGACATCGCTGCGACCACAGAGCATACTTAAAATTTCAAGAGACCCAACCCAAGCTCTGATACCACTTGTTGGGAAAAATGATCTCACATTCATCCACTAGGAACAAGCAGAAATAACCGAGAAATAAAATAAAAAATAACAACAATCCACAACACAAGAATTTACATGGAAACTCCAAAATTGGAGAAAAACCACGACCCATATAGAAAGAAATTCACTACGTGAAATATTTTTACAATCACACAGACATTTTCTATCCCGACCCCAGTACTCCCACACTCTTACAAACATTTGACTAACTCACACCTCTCTCCCAACTCTCCATACTAGAGAATACAAGAAAGGAATTTAATTAGAGTCAAAACACAAAGGTTAAAATGTATTTGATTGGTGCACTGAAAACACCACACATGGATTCCTTAAATAGCCTTAAGATTTCCACCCATTTTGTTCCACAAGCAATGTGGGACAAAACCCACTTCTTATATTTTGACACAAAACCAACAATTAAATGTACTTAGCAACATTGAAAAAAATGAATTTCAAATAGAATATAAAATATAAAACTGTGTGATAAATCTCAGTACTGTTGTTGAATCTTCGATCATCAAATACTAAAGGCACTCGTAAAGTTACGCATGCATGTGCAAATTGAATACGTAGTGTGAGAAGCTAAGGCCTTGTTTGTTTATGTTTCCAATAGTCTATTTCTATTTTCCAACTATTCATAAAAGTTGAATCATGTTTGTTCATAAAATTTTCAATGGAAATCATCATTTTCATTTTTTATTTTCACATAAAGCAACATTACAAACCTATAAATTCTATTTTCAAACCTATACACTACCATATATTACTCATCAATCACTATTCTCATATTTTAACTCAATTATATCTAATGGGACCCACCGCCTACAATCTTAAAAATATAATATTATTTATTCAAATTAAAATATTAATAGTAGACTCCACTACTATAAAATTTTCAATTATTATATACATAAAATAATATTTCAAAAGTATTTAACCAAACACAATCTCATTTCTAACCCTACACAAAATATATTTCAATTCATTCATCCAAAATATAATTCCAATTTCCACACGAAAACCAATAAATTCTCAAAATTCTATTTCCAACTCTAGAAACTGGAAATAGACCATGGAAACATAAACAAACAGGCCCTAGACATTTGAAATATTATTCTTTGAGTATAATATTTCAAAAAATAAATTTCAATTTTAAAGCATCTCCTTACCACATCACAAAATGTAGCCGGCATTTATCATTCTTTTCATTGTTTGGTACATTGTATTAGGAATATTAGTGGTTAGTTATCTATGATTAATCCCTCTGCAATGTTATCATTTATATTGGTTGTACATAGTGGTTGTCATGTACCTTTCTAGTACATCTCATTGATGTATTTTGGTTGCTTGCTAGCCAATAGGTGTGTCATCAATGTAGGTTAAGGTTAAGTCCCTTTCATCTATATATAGTATGGAGTCTGATCCTTGATGTAATGCAACAGTGATTAATACTATATGTTGTCATCTCTTTTGCTTTCTCTTGTATAATCCAAACTTGGTTTTCTTGCTTTATTTTCACATGGTATCAGAGCAGGTTTAGGCATTCATTTCCTCTTCCTTTCTTAGCCTTGTCTTATCATTATAGAAGAACCAAAAATCTCTCAGTTTGGACCTAAGATTATTAATCCCCAAACCGTTCAGTCACCAATCATACAGCCACAAAATCAAGTTGTTACAGTCAAACTTACTGATAATAATTGCATACTATGGAAGATGCAAATATTAACAGTTGTTAGGGGCTATGGATTCCTTGGTTTTCTTACTGGAAAAACACAACCTCCAGACCAGTTTCTTATCAACACAGAAACTCAAGAATCCAAACCTAATCTGGAGTATGAAATCTATCTTAGGTAAGATCAACTCTTGGCCTCATGGATTCTACCCACTCATTCTGAAAGTGTTCTAGTTCTTGATGTTGGTCTTGACAGTGCCTCTAAGATTTGTAATTGCTTGGAAACTAATTTTTCAAGCCAGTCTAAGGGAAGACTTATATACAAGTTTCAGCTTCAAAATCTAAAGAAAGGATCTCTAAGCATTAGGGACCATTTGAACAAAGGTAAAACATGATGTGATGTCGTAGCTTTTGCTAGCAACAAGCTATCTGAAGAAGATCAAGTCCTATATGTGTTATCAGGTTTGCCTAGTGAATATAACCCTGTCATTATCACCAAAACATTTGCCATAGATTTCTTTTCCATGAGTTAATCTAGTGCCCTCCTTATGAGTTTTGAAAGTAGACTGTATCTTGTTAGTGACATTAACACTAACACCATTGGAGAGCCCTTCACTGCAAATCTTTCTCAGTCTAGACAGAGGAGAAATATTGGTTATCCTACTACTAAAAGAGAAAGGGGGAAACCATTTCAAAGAGGCAGAGGAAGAGCAAACTATAGAGGAAGAGGAGGAAAATCCTACAGTAACAATAGGCATATATGCCAAGTCTGACATGTTCCTGGGCACACTGCTGACAGATGCTACTATAGATTTGATCAAGGCTACACTTCTAACAATACTCAAAACCAAGAACATCCTCATAACTACAGAGGTCCAAATGACAACTCTGATAATAGGAACAACAATGGAGAACACTACACTGCCTTAGTTGCAAACCAAACTCCTCAAGAGAGCATTGTTGATACCAACTGGTATCTTGATTCTGGAGCCTCAAACCATATCACCTATGACCTCTCAAATCTCAACTTGGCCTCTGAATATCAAGGATCAAACAAATTGAACATTGGTGATGGATCAAGTTTGTTAATTTCTCATATTGGTAGTTCCACTATCTCATCGGATTCATCTCCCTCATTCATTCTTAAAAACCTGTTTCATGTTCTTAACATCACTAAAAATCTTCTAAGTGTATCGCAGTTTGTCAATGATAAAAGTTTTTTTAGAATTTCACCCTCACTTTGACACATGAGTTATCCTTCTCCAAGGGAAGCTTAAGGATGGATTGTACCAGTTTGAGCTTAAAAGTGATAAGTCAAGAGATAAGATGCAGACAAATTATTTTTCTGCTTTCCAAGAATCCCCAGTGACATTTCTTTCAAGCACTTCTAGATTAGGTCTTTCAAATTCAATCAAACAGCCTAATATTAATTTTGGCATCAAAGGTTTGGTCATGCTAGTTATGATATTGTTGTCAAAGCCCTGTAATCTTGATTTCCAGTATAATAAAAGTGCTTCAAATTTATGTGTTGCGTGCATGCAAGCTAAATCCCACAAACTCTCATTCAAAGATTCCAACACTGAATATAATAACCTGTTTGATCTTATTCACACAGATTTGTGGGACCTTCTCCAATTAAATCCCCCACGAGTCATATTTATTATGTTTGCTTCATAGATCATCATTCCAGATATACTTGGTTGTACTTTCTTGAATCTAAGTCTGAGGACTAAATTATTTCATTCAATTCAAAAACCTGATTTACACTCAGTTTAATAAAGCCATCAAGACTGTCCAAAGTGATTAGGGTGGAGAATTTCAAAGCTTGGCAAAATTCCTTCTTGATAATGGTATTTTACATAAATTTTCTTGTCCCTACAGTCCACAACAAAATAGAACCGCATAAAGGAAACATAGACATGTAATTGAGGTTGGCTTATCATCGATGGCTCATTCGTGTGTACCACAGAGGTTTTGGCTTGATTCCTTTAAAACAGATGTGTATCTCATTAATAGACTTTCTTCTAAAGTGTTATCATACAAACATCCCTTTGAAATTCTTTACAAACACAAGCCCAACTACTCTCATCTGATAATTCTTGGATGTTTGTGTTACCCTCATTTGAGAGACATTAACAAAAATAAACTCAAATACGTAACCACACCTTCCACCTTCATTGGTTCTTGCCCTGTGCTATAAAGGTTATAAGGTACTTCTTCCCAATGGAAAAACCTTTATCACAAGAAACATTGTATTTGATGAACATAAATTTCCCTTTAAGGAATCCATAATCTCACAAAACAAGGAAACCCAAGACACTACTGATAAATATGTCAGTACCTCTCTTCCTCCTGTCATCACTCATTCTTTTAGCACAAATCCAATATCCACTCACACTTCACCAAAATTCTCTGAAAAATTACATCACTCACCTACTCACACTCAATCCACTGATTCCAATCAAACCTCTGTTCAAAGTCCTCCATTCATTCCTTTGTATGTTAGACTACCATTTGAAGTCAATGAAACTGAACCATCATCAACCATGATCCCAAAGTCAACTTAATTGTCATCCTATGATAACAAGGTCAAAGTCTGGGCTAAGCATTAATTTTGGTGAACAAGAGCCATGTAATACTGAAGAAGCTTTATCTAAACTAGAATGGACGTAAGCAATGGTGGAAGAACACAATGCCCTAGTGGGAAAAAAACATGGACTCTTGTCTCTCTTCCACCTAACAAGAAAATTGTGGGATGCAAATGGGTATACAGGATTATGAGAAAATCTAATGGCAGTGTAGAAAGATTCAAAGCAAGACTTGTTGCAAAGGGATACACTCAAACTGTAGGACTGGAGTATCCTGGGACCTTCAGTCCAGTTGTAAAACTTGTCAGAGTTAGGATTGTTCTTACTCTTGCTGTCACACAAGGTTGGAAGGTTAGACAACTTGATTTTAACAATGCTTTCCTTAATGGGACTTTGGATCAAGATATTTATATGGAGCAACCATTTGGCTTTGAATTAGGCTCTAATCTTGTATAAACCGTCAAAGCCATATATGGTTAAAAAGCCCCAAAAGCTTTGGTTGGAAGGCTAAAGGTTATTCTTCAAATCTGATTTAATTTCTCTAAGGGCATCTCCAATACCATATTTTTAAAAACCTCTAAAAACCTACTTTTTAGTGGGGCCCATAATACCACGTCATAAAAACTTCAAAAAGAAAAAAATCTCATTTTTTCTACATAATCCAAAAACCTCTAAACAACTTTTTTGTGGACCCTATATTCCCCACAATAAAATCATATCTTTTAATATATTTACATTATATAATATGTATTGTTACATTTATATAAAAATATATTTCATTTATATTTTTATTTTATGAATAAAAATATATTTTATACATATATTATATATTTTACATATATATATTTATTATGTGGATTTGTTGAATATAACTATTTGATATAATCAAAATGAATTATACAATTATCTATGACAAAATGATTATCTAAAAATATATATATATATAAAGAAGTGGTACCTTGCAGTCGGTAGACGCTTTTTATGGGATTGAAAAAATGGTTGCCCCAATGGGATGGGCTTTTTGTGTTCAGTTTTTCACTTGAAAAACCCATCAAAAAAGCGGGTGTTGTTGATGCCCTAAGGCTGACAACTCTCTGTACTTCAAATTCACAAACACCACATGCATAATCTTGTTGGTATATGTGGAAGATATTCTTGTAACAGGAAACAACACCAATGAGATTAATGAACTGATCAAACTGCTGAATCAAGAATTCTCTCTTAAGGATCTAGGTGAGGCAAATCAGTTTCTTGGTATTCAAATCACTCACACCACATATGGCCTACATTTATGTCAAAATCAGTACATAAGAATCTTATTGCCAAAGCAGATATGGCTCAGGCCAAAAGGAGTATCACTCCTTTGGTATCATCTCATCATCTCTCAAAATTTGAAGGAAATCATGTTGTGGATGCTACATTTTACAGAAGCATTATAGGAGGATTGTCATATGTCACTATACCAGACTAGATATCACATACAATGTCAACAAATTGAGTTAATACATGCAATAGCTCTTAGACACACATTGGAAGGTTGTCAAAAGAGTATTAAGATATCTTGTTGGTACATGCAACTTTGGCTTCCATATCACAAGAAATTTCTCTCTTAATATCATGAATTTATTGATTCCGATTGGGGCACTGATTTGGATGATAGAAAATCAGCCACATGTTTTTGTATCTTTCTTGGCAACAATCTAGTCTCATGTTCTCTAAAAACCAAACCTCTGCTAGGAGAACTTCATATTATCCAAAATCAGATTCATGATGTATGGGTTGACAACATTGGTGCTGAATCATTAGCTTCAAATCCTATTTTACACTCTAGAACCAAACACATTAAGATATATTTGCATTTTGTCCGAGAGAAGAATGATGCATTTACAGTTGGCCATGTTCCCTCTATTAATCAGACTGTTGACATTCTCACAAAGCCTCTATCCGGTCAATCCTTCGCCAGGCTTCGTAATAGATATCAATATTTTAGTTTATTGAAAAAGAACTCATGTCTCGTCATAAAACTTTATTTTGACATACCTTAATAAGAAAATGGTAATTCAAATTTGGGGAATGAGATAATATATACGTAATGCAAGGATCATGCCTTTGGGGATATATTCAACTATTTTCTATCCTTAAATTGGTCGAGTTTTTAATGAAAGCATAATAAATGGAAATTATTTGGGCCAAAGTTTACTAGTTTTTGCTTTTTTAATATCTGGATAGGACTCAAAATTCACATGCATCTTACCATTTGGTAGGTATTATTTTTCTCGCTTTGCATGAGAATATTAATTGATGCAAATGTAGGAAGTGTGAATAATTGTACAAATTCACCTCGTACATTAATTTTATACTAATATTGTAAGAGAGACAATAATCGAGAGAATACCCTCATTTTTATTAATTAATATCAAAATTAAACCTTCTTAAAAATAATAAAATAGCAAACATTATAGGATTTAATTACTGCCACAATAAAACTCATAACTATTGAAAACTTTTAAAGATAATAAAATAGCAAACTTTTATCTCCATCATTATATCTGGGTTCGAGACAGTCCGTCCCCGAATCGGAAGAGAAATCGTCTAGAAAAATTGTAAACCATAGAGTAGCACAACGAGGATGAGAACAGAAAATAAGATGAATACAAATATTTTTCGACTTTGCTAGAATAGTTTATAATTCATGATTCAATTTAATAAAGTCAACGCCCAAATCAAAGGTTGTTAATTTCAATGTGAGTGGCTTCACTTGCATTTACTAATCTTATCTTGTCACATGGTTTCTCTTCATTCGCAGGTCACACCTTTCACTATTTCAAGCAACAATTACTCACAGATCAGCTCAATCAACCCTACTGCCTCAAAACCTCTTCTCAAGAATATTGCCCTAATTTAGACAACATTTTTGAGTTCATTTTCTTGCATTCCTTAATTCAATCCAAATTCCAAAAGGGTTGGTCCAAAAACATATCTTTGATACTGAAGAATTTTTCACATCCCAAAAAAAATCAAATGTTGCATACAGAGCCATCATTTTCAATATACAGTACAGATGATGAATTTGGGGAAGAGGCCGAAAATGAGGATTTAATCAAACAAAAGATGATAGGAACTCAATTTAGCTTTGAGCCGAATGCGATGCGAATTATTGAGGAAAATGGCGAGGAAAATGAAGAAGAACAAAAAGAAAGGGCATTGAACCAATTTAAAGGTGGTGATGGTGTTGAATCTGGGCCGTCGATTTCTGATCATGATGGTGATCTTGATAAGTATTACAGTAAAATGGTTTTAGGAGATCCGGACAACCCATTGGTTTTGAGAAATTATGCTCAATATCTGGAGGTTGGGTTTTTTACTGCCTTGTTTTTGGAATCGGTTATGCTAAGATATGATATTGAAATTTTATCCGATTTTCTTGATTTTCTTTTTTCTAAATGAAATGTTGATACATTATGACAGTCCACAAGAGATTTTAGTGGGGCTGAGGAATACTATTATCGTGCTACGTTGGCAGATCCTAAAGATGGTGAAATATTGTCACAATATGCCAAGTTGGTGTGGGAGATCCATGGCGATCAAGCTAAAGCCTCAAATTGTTTCGAAAGGGCGGTCCGGGTTGCACCTGGAAATAGGTATATATAAGTAGTTATCATTGGAAAGGAAAACAGAAATAACCATTCATTCACTTCCAAAGGGTTGATCTTTTGGTGTGTTTTGGTGCTACTCAATTTATTCCACATCTAGACTTTTCATATTCAAGTTAACTTGATATTTGCATAATAGGATTGGTGGAGTGAGCATTAGCTGGCTGGTTGTCACGGCCCAAACGTGTTGAACAAATTACTTGTCACAATTTTCGGCCCGAACAAAAGTTAAGCCATATGAAAAAATTGTACATATTAGAGTTAATTTCCCAACATATTAGGGCCCTAGGAAATATGTAACCAATTGTACAAAACCTTTAGAGTTTTCCTTTGTAAAAATCTAGTAGAATATTATGGAGAATTCTAGAGAGTTTCTTCCAACCGTTGATCAAACAAATCACCACCATCCATTAGGTGAAAAAGTATAAATAGGCTAACTCCATTCTAAGTGTTAGATTGAGTTAATAAAGAGTTCTCTTACGAAGACTTTCCAGCCATCTTCAAACACTATTTCACACACAGGCCCTTGAGTGAGACTGCATACACTATTTCACAAACAAGCACTTGAGTGAGGCTAACTTAGTCAATGTCTCTTGTTGCAAACACTATTTGACACACAATCGCTTGAGTGAGGCTGACATAGCTAATACGAGGGGCTATTGAAGGAGCTAATGTTGCACTGTCATTGTTAATGGAATAAGTCCATGGCATGGTGCTGAACTTACTACATTATCTTCCCCACTAGTACAATTCAAACATCAATAAGATGTTATTATTAGGTCTAATAGTTGAAGGTGTTGCTCTTGTTATCAGCAATGTTCTTGCTGCATATGCGAGTTTCCTGTGGAGAATAGATGAAAGTGAGGAAGATGAAAGCTGGTCTAATACTCAGGTAGTTGTCGTTCTGTATAGTTGTCGTTCTATGAGTAGTTGAGGTTAAACAATACTTTGTGAGACTAAAACTTGTGTTTTATGAAATTGCCAGGCTGATGAGAATTCTGTCATGGTGGATCTCACAGCTACAGATTTTAAAGAAGAAAATAGGCCATCTAGCCCACCTTTACATCTTGCAATGGGGCTGGGCATCGACGTTGCTGGTTTTGGTGGCCACAATAATTCAGTTGACTACAATAACACACATGCAGATGAAAGTACTAATGTAGAAGAATACTACAGGAAGATGGTTGAGGAAAATCCTCATGATCCTTTGTCTCTGAGAAACTATGCTCTTTTCTTGCATCAGGTAAAATGCTTTTGGATATGGTTTCATTACAACATGGTATCATTTGTGGCTTCAATATAAGTTTATATTCATTTTTAGTTATTGGAGCATGGTTACATTAAAAGATGGTATCATTTGCTGTTTTAATATCAGCAGAAGGGTGACCTAAATGGAGCCGAAGAATACTACTCACGTGCGATTCTAGAGGATCCCAACGATGGGCAGATGCTTTCGCTATGTGCTAGTATATTGTGGCAGCTCCGCGACAAAGATAGAGCTGTCGCCTACTTTGAACGGGCAGTTCTAGCAGCTCCAGGAGATAGGTAAGGATCAATTCACGTTTTTAGGAAATTTTTATGGTGCTTATTATTGCAACATTGTTATCAGCAACTGTAAATTTCATAGGGCATAAATCAGCAACTGTAAATTTCATAGGACAACAAATATATATGCCGTTCTTTTCTGTGGTTGTGCTTTTTTCTACAGAATTTTTATGTTTGTATTCTTGTTTTGGTTTCAGCAACGTGCTGGCAGCATATGCTAAATTTTTGTGGGAGACTGAAGAAGATGATGCCCAAGAATTGGCAACTAATATCTGAATAAGATGACATTCTAGTTTCTTTGCTATGCACGAATTGGCAATGCCTGTCTGGCATATATGTATGACAATAATCAAGCAAAGTACTTGAGAAAGATCCATTGTGCTGAAATTTTGCCAAAAACGCAGCATACATACAATATATTTGTATCCTTGTAGATTAACGTAAATTATTCTTGAAGTTTAATTCAATAAAAAGTTATGATGAGCGTGCATTTAGTTTATATCTACAAAAATCTAGAATGAATATAAAATCTGAATTGACCACAAATGAGTGATCAAATGATCTTACAATGTTCAATTGCCAGAACTAGAACTCGCTACTGTGTATGACCAAAAAATTGCACAAATCATTTCATCAGCATACTACTATAACAAAATAATGATCAGCCGTCAACGGTAGCTCAAAAATATTGCCATTATTCCTTCAAGCATGTACTAATTGCTGCTTTAATTTTTAAAATGAGGAGAAAAAAATGAATTCTAACGACCAAAATTACTTGTTTAAAGACGTTCTCTCCGAGCTTCAAAGCAACAAGTTGTTCATTCCGACAAGTTATGTTCATTCCTCGGGCCTTGTTGGTTAGCATAGTATGGCCTTTCTTGTCGAGGAGTCTGCCTGTAGAAACCATTCGTCCTCGGTCTGTTGTAATCACGGTCTAGTGCGTCTTGATTGGTCCCCCTGCCAAAACTACGGCCGTTGAAGCACCCTCTTGTTCCTTCCATATGGTAGCTAACCCTTCCTCTACTACCTCTTGCTCCTGCACAAGCCAACAACAAAGGAGTTGAACCGCAGCTCATTTGATCACGACAAGTAACTAAGTCAAGTTTCTTTATAATATTTCCGACCAGCCCCAACCATGTTCTAGCAACCTAACTTAATAGAAGATGAATATTTGAAGCATAAATCTTGTCAAACTCTATAATATCTTGCCATTGAAGATAGGGATAATTACAAAACTTACCCTTGAGGTTTGGTCTAATTACAAAAAAGCCCAGTTAACTTTGAAAACTACAAAAAACACCCTTGAGGTTTACATTTTTCACCTGCCATTAGTGGAGCTCACGGAAATTGCTGATGTCATCAAATATTTTTGCGATTACACCCTTCAACTTTTCTAACAAATAACCCCAACTTTTCATCTTACATTTTACAATTACATCCCTCAACTTTTCTAGATATTACAAATACCCAAAAGAAAGTTGGGGCTATTTGCTATATTTTGAAAAGTTGAGGGGTTGTAATTTTAAAATATTTGATTGATGATGTAAACAAATTCCGGCAGGTCAACCAACGGTTGGGGCAAAATGTAAGACAAATTTAGACCTCGGTGTGGTTTTTGTAAGTTTTAAAGTTAGCAGGGTTTTTTTGTAATTAGGTCAAACCTCAAGGGTAAGTTTTGTAATTATCCCTTGAAGATATCTTGAGGTATATTTTTAAAATTGGAATGGCTGGTTCAACCAGCCCAACCGCGTCTCGGTGGTCGGTCCAATCCGTTTAGGTGCAGAAAAACCAAAAATCCAGTTGAACCGGCCAACCTCCTTTTTTTTAAAAAAAAATCGAACCAGCCCAACCGCGTCTCGGTGGTCGGTCCAATCCGTTTAGGTGCAGAAAAACCAAAAATCCAGTTGAACCGGCCAACCTCCTTTTTTTTTAAAAAAAAAAAAAACTTTTGAAGTTCAGGCTCAGTATTTAATTATATGTGATTATTTTGAATTTTGATTTTTTTACCTCTAATACATAGCAATTAGTCTACTTTTGAATTACTTCATTGCAGTGATGAGTGATGACAGTAAGACGTTGCAATTGCCAGCTGCAATTAACTCAAACTGGCTTCTGAACAACAAAAAATGTTTTCTACTAAGCCTTGGGTAGATGACAAGCAGGAGGCGCTAGGGTTCACACTTTGTGTTTAGTTAGGAGCAATTTAACATTTATCTTTTTGGAAAGCATATCATCAAAGTTAATAAATTTAAAGACAACCCAGATAAAACTGTCAAACATTGACATATTGAAAAGTAATGCTTATCAAACAAATATCAATATCAAAGATTTCAAACCACAGCCAAAGACTTGAATAGAACAGATACTTACTTCCTCCTCGAATAGACATGTTTCTGTTGGGTCTCCGTCCTTCAATGTAGAGCTGATGTACACCAATCTGAACCGTGGATGCCTACAAGACAAAAATTGTAGCATTACTTGGCTAAGCTATATTCAATTTCGGGCTTGAGATATTCATCAGATTTCTGGTGGATTCAAAATAATAAAATAAAAGATAGGAAATAGCTAAATCACCCAACAAAAGTTGATGAAACAACTTTAAGAGAAGAAACACAAGTATTTGTAGATTATGCTGAACTAAATTAAAAGGTACCTTAATTGCACTAGAAAATAGAGTAAAACCAATGTGCCACTATAAGATTGTAAGTGTTGCACCATGTCAAAGAAATTGCAATAAGCAGCTAACTCTTAATCAAAAACAGTCTCCGTAGTTATAGAAATGCATTCTTTCTGTGAGGGGAAATTCAAATTTCACATAGTGTGATGGAAAAAGCCCTGTCTGCTAGTTCAGGAGTAGTACAAACAACCCAATTAAATGCATACATTTCCAACCATCACATGAAGTCTTTATCAATGAATAGGTGTAATTTTTAAATTTTTATTGTTGAATTTCTCAAATTAAAATGCAAATGTTCATACCTTAATTGCATTCTGCACCCCCGAGATATCTTCATATTCCACAAATGCATAGCATACATCTATATCCTGCATAAAATTGATGTTGAAGTTTCAGTAATTTATTTTAAAAAAGCACAAGCAAGAGGAGAAAAGGAAAGCACGAATATGCACCTTCCGGGTTCTAATGGCTACACCATCAGGCTTGAGTTTGCCAAACCTCTTGAATTCCTCCCCAATTTCAGAAGCAGACATTGTTGTTGGAACATTTCTCACGTAAACCGACTTTACTTCAACTATAGCATACAAAACCAAAAACACCATCAAAAGACCGCAAAGGTAGATTTAATACATCAAAAAATGGAAGCACAAAAGAGAAGTATGAGAAACTTACCTTCATCTTCAAAAACAGGTGCTTCTTCTAGGATTTCCACTCCAGAACTTTCAATAGGGTTTTGTGATGCAACAGATGGCTGGCTAGGGTTTTCGGGTACATAATGCCACTCTGTAGAAACAGACTTGTTATGAGACGTCTGAGAGGGCACTGCTGGAGCAGATTGTCCTTTAGCGACCTGTAACTTTCAATCATAATCAAAGATGTAATGAGTTAACAACTCAAGAGCAACTACAAAAATGAATATCCATTTTACAATGCAGAAAGTGTGAAGACTAAGATAGTGATCACATACAATAGAAGCATAAGTATGTTTTTGAGTCTCCACAACAGGTTCCTCGATTGAAGCTGACAAATGGTCGGGAATAGAGTTCATGGTTTCTTGAAGTGAACCATTCGAATGGCCAGCAAAATTATCATCTGTTATAATTTCTGTTTCAGGGACTTGCTGCAGCTGTTTCTCGGGATAGTTATAGTTATTGACTGGACCATTCTGTTCAACCTCTGAAGGGGCCACAAACTCTCTAGGTTGAATGTCTCCACCTAACATGTAGTTGTTTACTGCAAATAGTATTTGAAAAGTTAGAGAGAGTACCTGATTTTGTTTTCCAGTAAATATGTTTCATATTATGTACATGTGATAATAATCACTTATTCTAGCATTGATAAGATGTACTATATTCTACCAGATATAGTAATTTATAAGCTGTCTTTCTCAAATTGAATGCTCCAATTTCTATTTTAAGATGTCTAAAGTAATATATCTTCTCCCCAAAATTAGAACCCTTTTTTCTAAAAGCACTCTTTTTTACTTAAAGTCATGATGAGCCGTAAAAACTCTAGGGACGGGGCAGTGGGGGCCCTCAGGTATGAGGTTCATCCTTTATGATGAGCCATAAAAAACTTTCACTAGCCAATATAAATGGGACATAGATGTATTAATAATAGATAGTGGCATATAACTCAAATATATCTATCTTGTTTCATTTTATAAATAGTAACCATGTGTGACTGCACGAAAAATCTAGCCTAGTGAACTTTTAGAGGACAAGAATGGAATGATCTTAACTATAAATTACAGTCACCAGTTTCCTAGTACGCAGAATTACTTCTACACAGAATTGGTTCAAGTCCTTAAGCCAAAAAAGTTCCAACCAAAAGCAGAAATAAAAAAGGAATAGGATCACCACCTCAAAGGCCATTCTGCGTTCAAATGCCATTCCAGGTAAATGCACATGGCTTCAGGGTATTTTCAGGAGAGAATTTTTGTAATTTAGATGTATTTAAAGCATGTTACATACTTGTATTTGTAAGAAAAAAATAGATGAAGATTTGACAATCATGGCGTGAATTGAGCATCACACAAAATATTTCCAAGACTGGCATTAATAAACAAATTTGGGTCCAAATATCTTTCCCAAATTATCCCATGTATGTGTGAGTGCGAGTATATGTTCACCTGAGTGCGAATGCTTTTGCCTCTACAAGACCGACTAGAAATTTCAAACATGTTATACTTGCAAATTCATTCGTCTCTCAGTGAAATAATTTTATTTTAGAAATAATAACAAAAAAATGGGACCTTGTTCTCGAGCTGTAGCTGAAGAATGGAGCTTGGTGTCAAGATTACTCTGAGGTAAATAAGCAATTGGGTGCTGCAGAACCCGTTCTTCGTCAACATAGTGGAAAAGATCATTCAGAACAAAGTATCCTTTTTCCTGAGGAGCAAGAAAAAAGGTTTCCACAAATTTCTTTCTCCCATTGAAATCATTTACATGTACAGATCCCGAAACCATCACCAGAACTCCACCATTCCATGATTCTAAAGAATGTGCAGTCTTAATTTCTATCCCCGTATAGTTGAGTGACATCACAAGTTGGTGGATTTGCTGCAAATATATAAGAGGAAAAGCTAAACATGGATTCCATCAATATTTAAAGATGCATGAAAATCGGCAACAAGATACACTGTTTTGCAAACAAGTACGTCTTTTAACCTATTTCATTTGAGCAATTAATAAGGTCGTAAACATAGTAAAAGAAAAAAACTACTGATTTTTCCACATTGCGAGTTTATTAAAAAATTGAAACAAGCAACTAATGTTTATTATAGGAGATAACTTTCTTGGCCAATTCGCCCAAGACCAAGTACCAACTTGGTACTAGTCAATTTCTTGTAGAAACTGGGCATGACTGGAACCACATAAGCAGAAAGTGAGAAATTATTACTGTTTTCGCCAGAAGAAGTAACCACTTGCGACAATTCATAAGGACCAAAACTGGATGCACAGTAACTGGAAGAAAATCAGGTGAAAGTGGGATTACTCCTATCATGATACCAGGGTTTCAGTCATTCAAACAAATAAATAAACCACATCTTATGATCTATGAATATTAACTTCAATCATTCAAAAGAATAAATAAACCACATCTTAAGATCTATGAATCTGATAGAAACAGTACAAGGCCCGCAGAGTAAACCCGTGACCTCTAGGTCACATGGCAGCAACTTCGCCGTTGCTCCAAGGCTCGCCCTTTTCCCAATACTGTTGGAATTGTATAAAATAATAATTGGAGCTCTACTTAATTGGGAAAAGGGCGAGCCTTGGAGCAACGGCGAAGTTGCTGTCATGTGACCTAGAGGTCACGGGTTCCAGTCGTGGAAACAGCCCCTTGCAAAAACGCGAGGGAAGGCTGCATACAATAAGCCCAATAGTGGCTCACCACCCGGTTTGCCCCCTACTCAAACAGTATTGGGCTGATTATATCCATCATTACTAAGTTTGAACTTCAAGTTATGACTAATTCATGCACATACATAAAAATATTCATAGAATACCAGCATAGCAGTTGCAGTCTCTCTCGTGTTTCCATCAATCCGAAGCATGGTACTGACATCACTGTAAAACTGGTGCACAAGATCTGGTTGGTTCTGTAGCATCTGATAGTACTGCCCGACAAAGTATGTCCCCACCTAAGTAGAATAAAGAATAAGAAATAATCAACGCAAAATTCTATCATAAGCAAATATTAGGAGTTACAGTATTAACAAATTAAACTTGCAATTTGCAAAATCATAGGAAAAAAAGAAAGAAAGAAACTAATTCACGGGAGGCACCCTTACGTGCTTCAATGTTATGGCATGTGTATTTAAAAACAAAGGATCAAGAAAGATAGATCTTAGAGCAAGTTAACTAAGGAATCTGTAACAAATTGGTATGGGAAATCATTTTATTCCAAGCACATGAATTACCAAAATGGAGGGGAGGTTTATAGATTTTCATTAAGTCATCCAATTTGAAATCAAATCTTTGTGAGCGGAAGACAGCTTGAATAATGTTTTTCTGTTTTAAAAGAAGATCAAGCCTACACTTACCATCAGCAAAACCCTGGAACGTATATATATAAATGGATAGCATGGAGACAAAATTATACACATAAACACCATTGCCCCATAGCCTTGACAAGACAAAAGAACATGTTTCTGCAAATATTCATCAAGACTTGGCATACATTTCAGAAAGGACAACTATAACCATACGCATATGCAATCAAACGAACATCCCAAAGTAAAACGAAGTAAAATTTTGTCATGGTAACGGGTTTTTTCTGCAAATACTCATCAAGACTTGGCATAAATTACAGAAAATACAACTATAACTATCCGCATATGCAATCAAACGAATATCCAAAGGCAAAACGAAGTAAAATTCTGTCACGGTGATGGTTTTCTGCCCAGAAGCTTCATACGCTGTACACATATCTAAATAGATGCAAATGCTCTGGCAGCCAAACCACGCGTATCCGAATAAGAACCCATATACAATTTGCAGAATGCAGACATAAGCACATAATTGCATAAAATACGTATACATGTTTTGTAAGACAAAGAAAATAACCTGGGCAGCCGTGACGGGCAGAGGAAACGCCGTGGCCATTGAGAAAACAAACTCAGATTCAGAAATAGAAATCCCAGATCTAGAAACCCCTTATCAAGATCTGTAAAAGAATCAAAAAATTGAAAACCTAGCTCAGATTCAGTTTCACCATTTCACATTATCCCTTATCAAATTCAGGCGTCCCCCTCTCTGCACAATTACGAAAACTAGTAGTTTTACTGATAAACCCCGGGGATTTATGTAGAAATAACGGTATGAGGCTTTATGGGGTAGTTCTCAATTCTGTACTCCAACTTTGTACTGTAAGGGTTGGCTTCTGTGTGTCCGTGTGAATATATAGAGAAAGACACCAACATAAATACCACTAGTTTAGTACCCTTTTGGAAGATGTCTCTGTGTGGGGTTTTTTTCAGCGTTGTGGGGGGGGCGCAAATTTCTTTTATTTGTTTTTTGGTTTTCTTGGTGTTATGTGTTTTTCTTTTTCCTTTTTGTTTCATTTTTGGTGATTGAGTAAATTATGCTTGGAAATGATTTCTTACGGGACTTAAATTTGGAAATATATTGATTTCAAGTACAAATATTCTCCTTTGTATTGAAATTAAAAATTTAATTCGGTATTGATTAACCATTATAGTTTGAGATTCTTTCTTGACCCTAGCTTGTCTCACTTATTTCCTTCACTTATTTCCTCTTATTCCTCTAACCTCCAATGGGAGGATGGAATAGTAAGATTGCGATTGGTTGTAATTGTTAAAATGTGCTTTGTTTACAAAGTGATTCAAAGGAGCGCTTCAACAATAGGCTTTACAAACGAGAAAATGGAAAATTACAAGGAAATAGAAATCGACTATTACAATGGAAAAAGCCGAAAGTCGAGTAGAACTCTATCCGCAAGACAAATACGTCGGCTAGTGCTCACGGTTTGACGTAATGTCCCCCAAAGATAAAACGGCTTTACGTCCTCGTATGCGTGAGCACCCCGGAACACAAAGGCACTGTCGAACTCGAAGGAGCGAGAATGGGTTCTTGGACTCGAATGCGAGTGAAATGTTGTTGAAAATGTGATACGAAATGTTACGACACTTTCGACGACACCTTTTAAAAAAATCTTGAATGTATGCGTTTTTACGTATGCGAAATCTGCTGAATGGAACTGATTATTTATAGGCAAAAACTCCACCGTTGCGGGGAATTAATCATGGTAAGGTAATGGGCATTAACCTCCTTTGTAACTCCCAGGTGTTACAAATACATTGATGACCACAATCAGGGGGTTACAAACCACTATCTAAGGAGTTACATACTCGTTAGTCAAGTATGAATCGGACACCCTGCAATGTCCAGGTTCATCCGGCCCAACACCCAACAGCGATCGGAATTTGGGCGAGCCCATTTTCGAGTGACAAAAGTATTGTGGACCGGGCCTGATAAGGCGGCCGCCCAACCAACTGGCCTAAGCCCAAGCCCAAGCCCACGCCCGTGTCGGGCCGGGCGGGCGGCGCGCGTGTGGTCCACTTGTGATCATCCACTTATGTTATAGTATATCCAACTAATAACATCTTCAGTTTATAACTAGGATAAACTTATTTTTAAGCTATGTGGGATGAAGAAAAATCCTTTCAACTCCCTTTTCATAATACCCATTTTTATGGCCAACTTCGTGTATTAATTTCTCACTCACCGAAATTCGGTTTTGAGAAATAAAAAATACTATGAATATCTACTCGGAAAGTAGATCAATAATATACAATTTAATTCCTACAAAATTAAATTCTTAGCCATAGAAAATTTGGTGAAGTCGGGACGACGCCCACTTTCTCAAACCCAAATTTCCAACAATCCCCCACATGAGTAGAAATTAATGCAGACACGCAACCGGTCCTCAAGAGACAATGCGCATCGGGATAGGTAGCTTGTGGCTTTGAACCTTCCATAGTCATACTACTATCGGGTACACTTTGGTGGCTAGTGGACGTAATGCCTTGAACTATTCCTCACGGTGTATCATATACCGAGACAATAAGATTAACACAAGAAGGTCTCAACCCCCTCTGTTCTCACGTTTGTGTCCGTTTACGGCCATGGACACCACTTTGGATTCATAAGTGTTACTTTGAAGCGGCCCTCACTTCTCACTTACATAGGTGATCTCTATCCGAGTATCTGCCATACTCTGCCTCAACGAGGTGTAGGAATCATTAAAAAGTCAAATGACTTAGCCTCACCACAACTTGCGGTGTTCAACACTTGGCATTGCTCTCAGGGATGGGTTGAAACATTGTTTCCAAGTGTTACAACTCAACCTTCATAGCTTAGTTTTCCCATTGAACCAAGTTCTTGGGATCTCCAATCATCATGGTTGGGTTACCACTATGATGGTTATTTTCACTTTGTGGACTTTAAGCCCATTCCCTCAGCAATTTACACAATTGATCTCGATTTAATCCTTTCGTCAAAGGATCGCCAAATTGTCTTTTGACTTTACGTAGTCAATTGACATCACACCACTTGAGATCAATTATCTAAACGGTATTATGTCTCGACGAATATGTCAGACTTACCGTTATACATATTGCTCTGTGCCGCTTCCTATAGCCGCGCTTGGCTATCACGCGTGAATCGTCACCAAAGGCACGAGGCTTCCTCCAACATGGAATATCTTCCAAAAAGTTTGAAGCCACTGCTTCTTCACCAGCTTTATCCAAAGCTATAAACTCGATTCCATGGTGGACCGAGCTATACACGTTTGTTTCGTGGACTTCCACGATACCGCACCACCTCCAATGGTGAATATGTTTGATAAATGGTTTTATCATGATTTTGATGATTTTGTTTTATACCAAAACAATGGTTTTAAAGGTTGTCCAAATACTCCTAAATGATTTAAAATGGTTTTAATATTTTAGGAGTATAACTTCAAGTTTTATTTTCGACAAAATTGGACAACACTTTTAATGATTTTCTGTTAATGTATTTTTACACCAAAATAATGTTTCTAAATGTTGTCCTAATACTCCCAATCGGTCTAAAATGTTTTCACTATTTTTGGAGTATTTCTTGAAGTCTATTTTCGATATAAAATTGGACAACACTTTTGTTTTGAAGGTCAACGGTCGCCGTATAGGGCAACCCGTACTGAAAGTTGAGAAAAACAGAAAACTTCATGTTTGCGAGAAAATGGTCGGGGCAATCGGTCCTATAGGGCAACCGGTGGCGTCGACGGTCGACCCCCTGGGCGGCCGTGCACGGGAGCAAAAATTGAAGCAGAGCGTCGCCGCCCGTTTTTGAGGTTGTGCGACCGGTTGAAGTCGAGGGACGACCAGGGTCGAACCCTACGTCGGCCGTGCGCCTGTGTAAATGTGTATTCTCATTTTCAAACTTCTATTTCTGTGCGACGGTCGCTCTATGCTTTGACAAAAAATTCTAACCGTTGTGCAGACAGACTTTTCCCTAAATTGTGGGATTGATTTCTAATGACTATAATCTTGATTTTAATTACAATTCTTTTGTAGAAATCGATTCCAAGAGAGCTTTATCAAGTATCAATCATCTCCTATAAATAGAGAAAGAATTGAAGCAACACAATAAGAGAGAAAACTACAACACAACAAGATACACTCAAGAATACATTTGTTCTTACATTATCTTATTTCTTGTTGTAATTTGCCTAGCTTATCACTTTCACATCCTTGAGGTCTAGGCTATTCTTGATTACACTTGCACTCTATTGTATTATCAATTATCGAGTTGTAATCTTGAATTTGTGGTCGTCACTCAAACACAAGATATCCTTGTGAGTGTTCTTGTGGTAAGAACACACTTGGGTGAACTAGGTGTTAGGTGTAAGAAGATTGTGGTAATCTTCTTGTTGAGGTGTTGAAGAGTGTGGTGCTCTTCAAGGGTGAAGATTGTGGTAATCTTCACAAGGTGCCGTTTGGAGATTGTGGTAATCTTCAAGTGAGATTGTGGTAATCTCAAAGGTGGTGTTGAAGAAGAGTGTGGTGCTCTTCAAGGTGTTGGTGTAAGATTTTGTTGTAATAATTTTGGTAATTATTAATAAAATCTTTTTCTTTTTTGAAATCCATCCCGGAGATACTGGGTTGGTAGAGGATTAGGCCCTAGGTGGGTTGAACCTCTTTAAATCGACGTGTGTTGTTTACATTCCGCACCTTTGTTATTATCTTTGAGCATTCGGTTCGAAAAAGAGGGCGAAATCAAAAAGAGATGGAGATAATCTATTCACCCCCCCTCTAGATTATCGTAGCCGCTTGGACTTACAAGTGGTATCAAAGCCAAACTCTTTGGCAAGCTCGTTTCACATCGCGAGTGAAGAGAAACGATCGTCGGCTACAAACGAAGCTCATCTATCCGGCACCTCCACCACCAAGCCACATCGGTTTGATTCCAAAAATTTTATATTTTGGAAAGAAAGAATGGAATGCTATTTACAAAGTTGCGGGTTCGATATTTGGAACATCGTCATCAATGGAGAATCCATTCCGATGGAAGATACACCACACACCTCCAAAGGCTTCAAGGAGCTCAATGATGAAGAAAAGAAAATCATCTCTTTAAACGGTAAGGCTCTAAATATCTTGTATTGTTCATTTACTAATTTGGAATATGAACATATTATAGGTATTCGATCGGCACATAAAGTATGGTAAAAATTAGAAGCCATCTATGAAGTATATGCAAATGAAAGGAGCAACTCAAAAGCATCTACTTCACAAATGGATACAACATCAAATTCAACATCATGGGATAAGCCTTCAACAACCTCCCATGATGAACAAGTTGAACAATGCCTCATGGGCATCGAAGAAGAAAACGAGGTAAGTTCTAAACCCTCTACTTCTTATGACAATGAATTGCAAAATGAATATAGTGACTTGCAAAATGATTATGATGAGCTACAAGATGAATTCCAAAACTTGTTAAATACAAAAATTTGAAAAAGGAATTCATTGTTTTAAAGAATGATAAGGATAGTTTATTTACTTCCTATGAATCACTATCATGTGCTCACACCACCACACTTGATAAGGTGAGAAACCTTGAGAAAGAAAATAGTACTCTTGTTGAGAATATTGATTGCATGAAAAAAGATTTATTAAAATCAAACTTGAGTACTAATAAATTGTCCAATATTGTTGATGTTCATAATTATGATAAATGACTTGATCATAAGCCTAATGTTGTTAATCATATGAAAAAGGATCAAGTCACTATGCACGTTGGTCATTATGCTCCTAGAATTATTACATGCTTTTATTGCGGTAAAAAGGGTCATACGGTAAATACTTGCTTAGGGCTAGAAATAGCTCCAATTATTGTTGGAGACCTAAAAGTCTCAAGACTAATCCCAAAGGACCCAAACACATAAGGGTACCACAACACAATGTCATATTAGGTACCCGGCGAAATAATGATCGAAGAAAATTCATACCGCCAAGAAGGCATCAAATGACCGTTTCATTTGATCAAAGAAGGAGAAACTATTCTCAACAAAGCCAATTTCCAAGAAGAGGGTATAATCAAAAATGGGAAGAACACAATCCTTGGAAATGGCAAAGACATCATCAACAAGATGATTTTTAAAGAAGAAGAGACTTTCAACAATGGGAAAGCAACAAACCTTTGAAATGGAGCAATCAAAGAAGTCATCATCAACAAAGTGACTTCTCAAGGGGAAGATATCATCAACAATGGGAACGACACAACCCATGGAAATGGCGTAATTGGTAACCCGTATCTCGCTATTTAAATATGCATTTTATTTGGTTATTATGCATGCTTTTATTTGTGTCTTAATTGCAAAATGAGTTTTCAAATATTTATTTTTTAATTAAGGTCTTCAATATATACTTGTGCTTTTAAAATTTTTTGAAAAAGAAGACCTTATATGATGTTTTTAAAACTCTTGTGCATTTTTGTAGACTAAAGTGTGTTATCATCTCTTATGGATTTTTATGGCATGAGCTTACTTGTGATATCTCTTAGCCTACACTTTTATCATTATGATTTGTGCTAGATTTGTTTTAAGAATTGTGTAGGAATTACATATTTTCACAAATGGCCATTTACGTCATTATTTGTCAAGAAAGGCATAAATTATCGAGGTACGTTTACTTGTGTTATTCTTACTCTTTTAGACTCGATATATGTATTGCCATATGCCTATGTGCTTGTTTTTTTTTTGTATCTCATACAAGTACCATTAAGAGGATTTTTAGAATTTTTGAAAGGCACTATTCAATATTTGATTGCACATATTTGATTTGTCAACTTTTGTTCAAATACTTCTTTTAAATGAGGTCTCAACTATATGCTATCGGATTTTCAAATTTCAAAAGAGACATTTTATAGCTTTCTTAAGCTTATTTGAACTTGCATGATTTATTAGACTCTTGATGATATTCTAAAAGCATAGTATGTCTTTCTTCATTCATGGTCATATATATATGTCTATTTCAACTATGCTCTTATGCAAGATATTTTGTGATTGATGATTGAGGCATGTTTTTACACTCGGGCTATTTTTCTCTTGCTTATATAAGCGATGCCGTTAATGAGTTTGTTAAGTTGTGTAGATGAGAAATGAAGTACTCCAAATATTAGTTACCTCAAAATATTTGGATAAATGTTCTTTTATGAACACCTTAGACCAATTGAATTCCCTATGATGAAGAAGACAAAAGGGTATTAGGAACAAACTCGATGACCAAGGCAACATTGGTCGAACTAAGGTGAGGTTAGTAGCTCGAAGGTATTTTCAAGAAGAAGGTAATTGATTTTGATGTAACATTTGCACTCATAGCACATTTAGTAGCTATTTGCATTTTACTTGCCCATTCTTGTTCTAAGAAAATTTCAAACTTTACCAAATGGATGTTAAATCCAATTTTCTCAATGGTTTTATTCAAGAAGAAGTCTATGTAAAACAACCTCCGGGGTTTAAAATTTTTCTAGGCCAAATGATTGTTTTTAAGGCCTTGTATTATTTAAAACAAGTACCCCGTGTATGGTATGATAGACTTAGCTATTTTTGCTAAATGATTTTACAAAAGGTAAAGTTGATACTACTCTCTTTGTTTGTGAAAAAGGGCAAGATTGTTTAAACTTGTGCATATTTATGAGAATATTTTTGGTGCTACTAATGAATATTTGTGCAAGATTTTTTTTTAAGTTGATACTAGATGAACTCGAGATGAGCTTGATGAGGGAGCTCAATTTATTGCTTGGACTTCAAATTACTCAATGCCAAGAAGATGGTTATATTTCAAAAGAACTCTTGAAGGAGTTAGGCATTGAAGAAAGAAGAACTATCTCAACCTCTATGGCTAAAGATTGACAAAGGTTGAGAAAGGCATGTCGGTCGACAATTAAATTCGAGGTATGTTTTCTTGTATTATTTCTATAGACTCGATATTCCATATGCCTTATGTCTATATGCTCGACTTCAAAAACTATCCCAACGAATCTCATTAAAGTGTCATTAAAAGAAATTTTCAAATATTTGAAAGGCACTTCTTCGTATGACTTGTTGTATCCAAAGCTTTAAAACGTTCTTATTTTTTCAGGATAACAAGTTCGGTATCTATTATACGGTTATTCATATTCAAAATTTGGTTCGTCATAATCGAACTAAACATATGAGATTCGATATATTTTTAAGGGATTGTGATTTTTTAACAAAAACTTGAGATGTGTTTAATTCCGTCTCAAGGATAACTCATGGACTTTTTGATCGTTAACGCCGAGTACTTTACCTCATTTCAAGCTTGATTATGACATAATGTATATTGAATGAGGTCTACGTTTGCATTTTGCACGTTTTTAAAACTTAGGGGCAAAAACTCGAATTTTTGGTTGAAAATTCGGATTTTTGAAAAACTGACATGACAGTAAATTTGAAAGGGTTGAGGGCAACCGGTCGCCCTCAACGTCGGCCGTCGCCCTCAACCTCGACCGGTCGCCTAGGCTATAATTTGGATTAAAATGGTTCTGTCTTGACATTCGTCACTTTGACACATTTTGGCCATTTTTCGTCCCCTTTGCAAATTTCACACACAATTCACTTCAAATGAGTTTTGATGCATGAATTATATATTTTGGGGATTATCTAGCTCGACTATCATCATCATTGCTCGTCTTTACCGATTGAATGATAAGAATTTCACTATCTTTAGCTCAAATGGGTTGAACCCTCGAGTTTGTGGCTTATATGTATTTTTCTTGATGTAATTCATATATGTTTGTGATGAGCTTATTGATTGTTGATGAATGATATTTGTTAAATTGTATTTGGTGATGAAAAACGTGGCTTGATTTCATTTACAAGGGCTATATATAACTTTTTCTATTCTTGACGCCCGCCAAGTGTTCGATAAAACGTTTCAATGAAAAATTCATCACCTACATGACTCTCTCGATTTCAAAAGTCTCATATATTTATAGAGATCATGTTTTTGCAAATCAAATGATTTTTCATAAGCTTCTACAAGTCGTATGATTCGACTCTTCTATGTGGTTTAAAAGCTTCAATGTTCAAATGGCTCGATACATCTGTTTACTTGCGCACTTTGATAAGAATATATGATGTATTTATCGTGCTAATATTCTTTTTGATGATTCCAAAGGGGGAGAAATAGGTTATAAGCTCTTTAGCTCAAAGAAGCTAAGAAAAGCTTAACGAAAAGAAGCTATAAGTTGCGGCTATTGAAAGTCATGTTGTGGCTATTGAAAGTCATAAGTTGTGGATCATATTTTGTCCACTCTTGGTATATTGTGGTTGTATATGTTTCTTAGTCCATTAGTTGTAGTATGGACCTATATATGTTTCTAACGATGTCTCTTTGACAGGGGGAGCTTTTAAGTTTTGATACTTAAGCTCAATATTGAAAAGCTAAGCCTTTAGCTTTTGATTTAGTTGCTTCTTTATAACTCTTGTTGTGCATGTTGATAGGGGGAGCATTTGTAATATGTGTTTGAATATCTCTACTCCCATCCTTGTGTTTTTATTGCATGGAATGTTGTCGCTCACAACGGATAGTTCTCTTTAACCGGTAAAATTGTTTTGTTTTCAAAATCGGCCTTGTCAAATTGTTTTGGTTTGTAATCATCAAAAAGGGGGAGATTGTTTGATAAATGGTTTTATCATGATTTTGATGATTTTGTTTTATACCAAAACAATGGTTTTAAAGGTTGTCCAAATACTCCTAAATGATTTAAAATGGTTTTAATATTTTAGGAGTATAACTTCAAGTTTTATTTTCGACAAAATTGGACAACACTTTTAATGATTTTCTGTTAATGTATTTTTACACCAAAATAATGTTTCTAAATGTTGTCCTAATACTCCCAATCGGTCTAAAATGTTTTCACTATTTTTCGGAGTATTTCTTGAAGTCTATTTTCGATATAAAATTGGACAACACTTTTGTTTTGAGGTCAAGAGGTCGCCGTATAGGGCAACCCGTGCACGAAAGTTGAGAAAAGAAAACTTCATGTTTGCGAGAAAATGGTCGGGCAATCGGTCGCCCTATAGGGCAACCGGTGGCGTCGACCGTCGACCGACCCTGGGCGGCCGTGCACTGGGAGCAAAAATTGAAGCGAACGTCGCCGCCCGTTTTTGAGGTTGTGCGACCGGGTTGAAGTCGAGGGACGGGGTCGAACCCTACGTCGGCCGGTCGCGCCTGTGTAAATGTGTATTCTCATTTTCAAACTTCTATTTCGCGGCGACGGCCGCCTATGCTTTGACAAAGAAAATTCTAACCGTTGTGCGTGACATGACTTTTCCCTAAATTGTGGGATTGATTTCTAACAGCTATAATCTTGATTTTAATTACAATTCTTTTGTAGAAATCAGATTCCAAGATGAGCCTATCAAGTATCAATCATCTCCTATAAATAGAGGAAGAATTGAAGCAACACAATAAGAGAGAAAACTACAACACAACAAGATACACTCAAGAATACACTTGTTCTTACATTGTCTTATTTCTTGTTGTAATTTGCCTAGCTTATCACTTTCACATCCTTGAGGTCTAGGCTATTCTTGATTACACTTGCACTCTATTGTATTATCAATTATCGAGTTGTAATCTTGAATTTGTGGTCGTCACTCAAACACAAGATATCCTTGTGAGTGTTCTTGTGGTAAGAACACACTTGGGTGAACTAGGTGTTAGGTGTAAGAAGATTGTGGTAATCTTCTTGTTGAGGTGTTGAAGAGTGTGGTGCTCTTGAGGGAAGATTGTGGTAATCTTCACAAGGTGCCGTTTGGAGATTGTGGTAATCTTCAAGTGAGATTGTGGTAATCTCAAAGGTGGTGTTGAAGAAGAGTGTGGTGCTCTTCCAAGGTGTTGGTGTAAGATTTTGTTGTAATAATTTTGGTAATTATTAATAAAATCTTTTTCTTTTTGAAATCCATCCAGGAGATCTTTGGGGTGGTAGAGGATTAGGCCCAGGTGGGTTGAACCTCTTTAAATCGGCGTGTGTTGTTTACATTACGCACCTTTGTTATTATCTTTGAGCATTCGGTTCGAAAAAGAGGGCGAAATCAAAAGATGGAGATAATCTATTCACCCCCTCTAGATTATCGTAGCGCTTGGACTTACGAATATGTATCCACTAGTGAAATAAGAATCTTTCGAATCAGAAATTCAACTAAGATCGCTATACCCTTCAAGTCTGCAATTTGGATATCTCGAGTAGTATAGCCCATACTCCAAGGTATACTTCAAGTACTTTAACACCTTCGTTAACGCTTTCCAATGCTCGTGGCTTGGATTGCTCGTGAACCTACTCAACATATTTGAGGTAGGCCAAATGACGGGCGTGTACAATTTGTAATGTACATCGATCGCCTATAATACGTGAGTATTCCATCCGAGCCACTGAGTTTCGCTTCATTAGCAACCGTGATTTACACTTAAATCAACGGGCGTGTTTGACGGTGGAATCAAAAGCATTGAATTTCTTGAGCACTTTCTCCATATAGTGGGATTGTGACAAGATAATTCCATCATGAGTTAGCTGATTTTTATCCCCAGGATCACATCGTAGTTCCATATCCTTCATGTCAAAGTTTCTCTTTAACATTCTTTTTGTGTCCATGATAACATCATGACTCACGCCCATGATTAACAAACCGCTTCACGTATAGACAAACTATGACAAATGCTTCCGATGTCTCTTTGACATATACGCATTTATCACACTCGTTGATTTTATACCCGTTTGACAACATCGTGTTATCAAACTTAAGATGCCATTGTTTTGGAGCTTGTTTGATCCATACAAGGATCTTATCAACTTGCACACCTTCTTTTCTTGACCAAGGTGCAACAAACCCTTCAAAGTTGTTCCATATAGATTTGACATCTATCTCTCCATTGTAAACGTCGTCTTGACATCCATCTTATGAATCTCTAGATTGTGCAAAGCAGCAATCACGAGAAGCACCCGAATAGACGCAATCCTCGTTACCGGAGAATAAGTGTCAAAGAAGTCATACTCTTCTTTTTGTTTAAAGCCTTTGGCTACAAGCCGTGGTTTATATTTATCAATAGTTCCATCTGCTTTATACTTCTTCTTTAGGATCTACTTACATCCTAAAGGCTTATGACCAAGCAGGAGATCAACCAACTCCCACGTATGGTTTTGCGAGAATGGACTCGATTTCACTATTGATTGCTTCTTGCCGTGAGCGAGCATCTGGACTACTCAGAGCCTCTTTAATCGAGTTCGTCTCACCATCTAACATCAATGTTAGAATCAGGTCCAAAGGACTTAACCACCTTTGGCCTCTTACTCCGTCTTAGTTCTTCACCACTTGGTGTTGAACTAAGCTGCTCATCAAATGTGACAAAGATATGTCCAAGTGTTTTTCAGTTGTTATAAACACGGCGGCAAGATCTTCCAACATCTGCGTAGTAACACTGCAATTCTTCTAAATGTTATAACACGGAAGTAACACCTTAAACATCACGAATACTGATCGTTTCTTTAAACTTCCATTTATCCTTTCTTTACAAGGATAAATATGCTCAAAGAATATAGCATTCATTGACTCGATTATGATACCAACTGTCGTTTTCGAATTTTTGACTTATGTACCATAAAACGATATACACTATTGTTAAGTGCATAACCAATAGAAACACAATCTACCATTTTATGACCGATTTTCGCTTGCTTTAGTTCGAGGTATTGAAACCTTAGGAAGCACCCCCACACTTTAAGGTATTTATAAGAATACTTACGATTTTTCCACAATTCGTAAGAGTCTTATCTTTCCTTTAAGTGAGATTTTATTCAATATGTGGTTTGCCGTTAACACAGTCTCCCCCCACATATTCTGTGTTTCTTTGTTCAACTCCGGATTACGCCAGAACTTACACAGCTCCTGGTCTTTTCATTAACATTAGAATGATTTTCATTGTTCTATTACTATTAGAACCTCATTCCAACAATATTGTTAGAACCTCATTCAAACAAATTTGAACCTTGTTCGACAATTTTGTTCGAACCATTTTACAACGAGTGTGACCTTAGATGTTGTCACACCTTCAAAGAACACGGACACGACACTTGGTTCAAAGGCGCTTTATGTGTTACAACACTTTTGGCAACATCTCTTGCAAATGTTTTTTCTTTATGCATTTACGGTGTTACAACACCTCGGATAACACTTTCGCAATCGTGGTACAATGTCGCTTCACGGTGTTACAACACCTCCGACAACACTTTCTTCGCAACACTTAAATCGCAATCAAGCTCGAAAGCCAAAAGTGAGATAGAAAGTGTAGTCATATGCCCCCATGATCGCTCGTCTGTTAGAATTCTTAAAAAGTATTCCAACACGTTTTCTCAAGTCTCTACCAAGACTTTCATGGATTTAACCAGGCCCTCGATTGCTTTCTTCGATTTCCAATCGAACAATCGCACCACTAATCCAAATTCCTTCCAGATTATGCATTTAGGAATTCATGAATATTTCCAACCAGTAACAACATCTAAACGATGCAAACCATTTGGAATTTTTCATTTAAACAACATCCCTTCAAGACGAATATCATGCGGGATCGATTGAAACTTTGGACTAGTTTCAACACATTTTTGATTCTTGGAATCATCACTTTTCAATCCAAAAATCTAGAAATTATGAACCTCTTGGAAATCACATCCTCATTTCGTATTTCTTTTCAACCATGAACTTGTTGGAAAAACATCCTCGATTCATACCACACAATACATACAAAGATAAAGTGTACAACTAAGTCTTGTTAAAGACAAAGTTACGGCATACAGAAATCACCATCCTAGCCCCATGCTCCAAACGCAACGCGTTTAGCAAACAACAACAATTCCAAAGCAACCCTTTGGAAGGTCTTTTTCGATTCATCTCCAAGCTAAGGCTCTGTTTCTCCTCGCCATCGTGAAGGTACGATATTTGTCTTGCGATTGTTAAAATATGCTTTGTTTACAAAGTGATTACAACGGGAGCCTTCAACAATGGCATTACAAACAGAAAATGGAAAACTACAAGGAAATAGAAATCTGACTATTACAACTGGAAAAAGCCGAGTCGAGTAGAACTCTATCCGCAAGACAAATACGTCCCGGCTAGTGCTCACGGTTTGACGTAATGTCCCCAAAGATAAAACGGCTTTACGTCCTCTATGTACAGTAGCACCCCAGACATAAAGGCACCTGTCGAACTCGAAGGAGCGAGAACTTTCGACGACACCTTTTAAAAATGCTGAATGTTGTTGAAAATGCATAGTGAAATGTTGTTGAAAATGTGATACGAAATGTTACGACACTTTCGACGACACTTTTTAAAAATGCTGAATGTATGCGATTTTCTGTGTCTGAAATCTGCAATGGAACCAGCTATTTGTAGACAGCAAAAACTCCACCTGCAGGGAATTAATCATGGTAAGGTAATGGGCATTAACCTCCTTTGTAACTCCCAGGTGTTACAAACACATTGATGACCATAATCTGGGGGTTACAACCCCACTATCTAAGGAGTTACATACTCCATTAGTCAACTATGAACGGATACCGCAATGTCCAGGTTCATCCCGCTGCCCAACACCAACAAAGTCACTTTAATTGGGGCCAAGCCCATTTTCGAGTGACAAAAGTGTTGTGGACCTGGACCAGGGCCCAATAGGCTGGCCGCCCGGCCCAAGCCCAAGCCCGGCGGCTGGGTGCGCGCGTGTGGTCCACTTGTGATCATCCACTTATGTTATAGTATATCCAACTAATAACATCTTCTAGTTTATAACCAGATAAACT